>CM029367.1:17160987-17260987 GCA_017165825.1 Hepsetus odoe | reverse complement strand
AGCAGATTATTAGTATTATTTAATGTCAGGTCCCCAGGTAATAATAAGAGACCCAAAAATGAAGTAATATGCAGCATGGATTAAATGCTGCAATTTTACACTTATATCAGTCAAAAATAACAACGTATATCCTAACTACCTTTTTGACTAAACTCAACCTGATAATAGTTGCTATTTAAGACCTGCATTCTATTTGACTATATGTTTGTCCATTTCCACATAGCACATCTGTTGTGTCTTATCTTTTCAGTTTGATCTTTTTAGAGCTTTTTAAGGAGAAAAAGAACTGAGTGCTTGTGATAGGAGAGCAGGCCTGGGGGCCCTCCCAAAGTCAGGGCAATAAAAGCGTCCATGGCCCCAGAGTGGACGTTATTTTATCTGTAAACCACATCTCCATCTCTGGAAATGCTGTGGAAAAGGCCATTCCCACCATGGCTAGGCTGTCCATCTAACAGACAGGAACAGCAAGCAAAGCCTGCTACAAAACAGTGTTGATCTCATTTATTGCACCTGACACATAAAGTGAAGTCATTATCCTGGAAAAAAAAAAAAATTGTCAGTGGATTACGCAAGAGATCATAACTGTTCCATGTTCCACTACAGACATATATATTTTTAGTGGCTTTGACTCTATACACCCTTTATGATCCCAGACTTTCTATCACTAATCCGTTTAAAAGTTGAAGCATGCAAACGTACAAAGATTCTTCTTTCCCACTGTGAAAGTGATTGTGCACTTAAAACTCAATTTAGGTGTTCAGTAAGACTCTGAAGACTATTTTGGAGTTAGGAGGATACATTTAGATTTTTTGAATCATGGCATAATCAGCTTTTCTGGACAGTTATTTGACATTGTAGCATTGTCAAAAAACCCCAAAAAGAGCAAAAAAGACTTTGGATTGGCCCTTCAGTAGCTCCACATGAATAAAGAGGACTAAATGCATGAGTTCACTATTTCAGTTTTAGTTCATTTTGCTGTTATTAAAAAAGGTCAGGAACTATAAGGCTTATTATTTGTAACATTTATAAAGAAACTATGCAAAAGAAATGTACAAATGATTGAAACAGAACTGTGCTTAAAGTAATTCATCCTCCCTTAAGTTTGCTAGCTGAGCTAAATCCTGGGGTGCTTTTTAGACATAGATACAAAGGTTACGGGGGGAAACAGGAAACCAGCACGTTCCTATTTCCTGTCAACAGGTGAAGCTACATTGCCATTCTCTCTTTCATTCTCCAAACCACAGTTCTTGGGGTGTAGAAGTAGAGTATTTCAGAATGGTGAGCTTTTCGAGAAACGGCACGCTTATCTTTTTAGGTTTCCTACTGCTACATATATTCCTGGCTAAATTTCACCAGGCATGCTTGCTGAAAGCACATAAGACACAGACTCAGTCTCAAGACCACTGCGGTCACACTTTCGTGTTGACACATGCAGAACAGAGCCTGAGAGAAAATAATATGCAGACCTTACACTTTGCACACACACTCACTGCACACATATGCAAAGAATAATACAATGACATATCTTCTATATTCACAAAACGTCTCATCTGAATCAAGGGAAATTATGCTAATGAAGCATCTCATTATCCTGTAGCACAGAGAATCACTCACTGACATCACATCATTACAGACCTATTCACAGATACAGATTGGATTTCTTGAAAAGGGATTATCTTTTTTTCCAAACATTTTCACACTTTATTCCTCTGTTTAACATTTCTAGTTACTTTTAGCAGTGTTTTCAGATGTCTAGCTGTTAGGAGGAAAGTGTAGGAGCTTTAGGATGAACATAAGGATTGCTTGGTGGGACGGTGGTAACCATTCTGGAAAAAGGGGCTCTGCGACCATAAGGTGAGGGAGGGAAACTGCTCCTACAAAAAGGACACAAATTAGCAAAAGTTAGGCATGTTTAAAATTATAGCAGGAAATACTAATGGAAATACTGGAAACAATGGAACTCAATAACTGATCAGATAATCAGCTGTACAGCCAATGAAATGAAGCCTTTTGGTGTCTTCAAGCATTAAATGTGCATGAAAAATCAATTATGCGGATTAGCTTTTTTTCAGCAAAAAACCTTTTATAACCAATATTATTTTGTGAACAAAGAGGGGGAGGATAGAGTAAGAGGAAGTTCTTAAGGTGATGGCTGGTCCTCTTTTCTGCTATAAGGAAAAGCTGGGAGGCCTGTTTTATCAGCAGAGGAAACAGATTTGAGAGGGCCAGTGGCTCCAGGAAAATGGATCTGGGTCGAGCGAAAAACCACGATTACCACCGGCAGCTCGAGCAGCTCAGCTCTGGATAGGACCATCTGGAGAAGGCTGCTCCAAAAGCCGGTAAACCAGCTCTTCTGAGACCCGGCTAGGAAACACGTTTTCAAAAAAACCCACCCAGTCCCTGGGTGAGGAGTTTGGTTTTCCTCCAGTGCTTCTCTCAGACACCTCCTCCTCCCCCTTCCTCTCTGCTTGAGCTGCAGATGCCCTATTCCTACTCATTCTGAAAGCTGAGGACGTTTTACCGTTGCTTGTGAGCGTGAGGGCGTTAGGCTGTTACTGAGCTCATCTGCAGCCTGTCTGAGACACATTTAGCTCAGCTCCTATAGAAAGATTATTTTGCACCCACAGCATTCTACACAAAAACAAAATTACACACCCACAGAAATACTTCTTGCAAAAAAAAAAGAAGTAAACTTTTATTTACAGCTGCAGACATCAGTAATTTATAAGCTTCCTTGGACTTTTCTCCCATACGTCTGAGTGTGTTTTTCGAATTAATGACCTTGCTGACACTTAAACTTAAAGCTTCCTAGGAGCTTTAAATCAGCTGAGTGACATCTATGACACTCATTAGGGAGAAGTTGGCCACAGGCTGCAGAGTGTTGAAGAGTTGTAAATCTAGGCCAGGCGCAGAGTTGTGGTTCAAACAGAACAGGGAACATGAGGGAGTAACACACATAAAAACAGCTCTTGACGAGGACAGTGGCAGTTCTGTCATTGTTTATCATCCTACATATGGTAAAAAAAAAAAAAAAAAAAAAAAAAACACATTTTGATGTAAGATGGATGGACAGCATAGACAGAAAGTCGGCGAGAATGTGTGTGCTTTGCGCACATTTTCATGATACAGAGAGAGAGAGAAGGAGAAAGTAGTTTAAACAGGATCAGTGATGTTACCTTGCTATTTTGTACTTATATCAATAAAAGTTCTTGAAAGGGAAAGAAATTTATTCTCTCTTGCCTTTATTTAAAACTGTATCTATACTTATTAACTTTTTTGGCTCATCAGAGAGCTGATTCAGTACATTCAGTTCTGAAGTGAACTATAAAGGTTCTTATTGAGTGAGTCTATTGTAGGCAGAGTCTATCTCCATGACTGATCTCAGGGAAACTTAATACACTACATTGCTGCCACCTGCTGACCTAAGGGAGTCCAGACACACACACACACTCGCACCCGCACAAACCAACCAGTTCGTATTGCACTTAAATTATGGTTTTGTGCAAAATACTTTATTGTTGCTGAAATTAAAGAAATGACTTCCATGAGCAACTGTGCTGTATGCCTATGCTTTGTGTATAATATCATAACATATATGGTGTGATAGTAACAAAAGCAACAAATATGTACTATTAAGTTCCAATTCTTTTTGTGTACATTAATTAGCTTCTACTACTTAGGTTCAGGTTTCATTGTCTTTTAAAAAGGAGATGTTTAAGAACCTGAAGCAATATGATTTTGATGTGTTTTAAACATTTTTCTTCATATTCAGGACACAAAGTCTAGCTGCAGTATCCTGGTGTAATTGCAAACAGAACCATTACAAAACTACAAATAGTTTGACTTTGGTGGCATATATATCAATTCAGCAGGGCAGCAGTGGCCTGGTGGTTAGGGAATTGGCTGCAGGATCAGAAGATCATGGGTTCAAATCCCAGACCAGCAAATTGCCCTGAAGTACCCCCGAGCAAGGTACTGTTCCCATCACCGTTCCCTGGACACTTTAAATAGATGCCCTCTGCTGCACAGGGTGAAAAGCAGAGGTTGAATTTTGTTGTGGTTCCCTGTGTGCTGTGCTTTGTTTCACAATGACAGTCACTTGCACTTCAAAAGTTGATGATAAGCTAAACTGAGTCTTTATGTTTAAAAATATAAAAAATGGACCAATTGCTAAATTGGCAAAATATAATACAAAGTCTAATAAATGATGAATACCATACCATATCTAAATTATAGCAATGCACCAAATCTATTGTTGGCACCACATTTAAACAGTTCAGGTCTCTGATCTATTTCACAGATTCAACCTAGTTCCTCAAAGTCATTGTTTATGACACATTATCTTTGTTATGACACATTATCTTTCTCATACACTTTCAGCTTCAATTTACTTTACGCAACAAGAATCATCCCAAAAACAATTCGACACCTGGGTTCTCATATTGCTAGCAGGGGGGAAAAAAAGTGGGATTGCTGCATCCCTTGTTGCAAGCTGTTCCAGATTGTTTGTTGTGCTTTTCAGCTGTAAGTTTAATGATTATGTTAAACTATGCTGAAGCAACTGGTTTTGATGATTAATCATTTGCAGATGTGTTTCTGAAAGAAGAGAAGAAAGAGAGATGGAGGAGAAGGTTTTACATAATGCAATAAAGCAAGAAAAAAGAGGAGATAGTCAGGAATTATAAAAGAAAAACAGAAAATGGCCTCACACCAAATGGGTGAATTTGGCAGAGAAACCTATCAGCTTGTTATTGTGAGATAATCTACCTTGATACTGTATGACGTTAAAAAAGAGTGGAAACAGAAAGTCAGACAGCCATTCCAACTGCAGTATTATGTAAGATTAGTTACATCTTTTTTTTGTTGGTAAATGGGATGAGAAATCTAGTTTAGAGATTTGCAGTAGCCTGGGAGCTGCAGTGTTCGCCATCCTGGGCTGATAAAGAAAATGCTTTACACGCTTCTTTAAGTGACATCCCACACTATGTCTCTCAAAAAGCCAAAAGCAAGACAAGGTCTTTACCAAAAAAAACTTCAAAACTCTTCTTCTGTTAAAGGTCAGTATGAACTGGGATTGGGGACATAAGGAATATATACAAAACTGCTTTGTTTTGATGCTTTATTGAATAATTATTTTTAAAAATTAGTTTGAAATGATTCCAAGTGTTGTACTAGGGACTGTTTTAATGAGCTTTAAAATGCTTGAGGACTGATCAAGATCAGTGATCATTCAAGCTTTTTGTCTGATGCGACATTCAGTTTTGAATTTGAAGTTTAAAAGCTCAACAATTGTTCAGTTGTTCTATTTGTAAAAATCTAGTGTGAAATCTGATGGAACAACCTGTCACTATTTAAATGCTTCTAGTCTGTACAAGCAAAAGATACATGATAAAGAAATATTTTTTGTTTTTGTTTGTAATTCGTAACATAGTGATCTACTAATGGCTTGATACATAAAATTATGAAATGTTATGTACGATAAGATACAAATATCTACCCTGGGTACCACTGTTTATGTGCCTTACCCTGTAGTCAAATGATTCATTAGCGAACCCTGCAGGCTGACGGGTGATGTGTGGGGTCTATCGTGTAGAGCTTTACCAGTGTATCCAGGGATGGTGGGACGGCTGCAATAAAAGGTACATCACAGCATCCCTTATGAGTGTTCACCAACTTCAATTTTAAATCTGCAGCTTTACATATATATGTAGAGCTGAGCATCACACACTGCATTCTACCTGTATTATTCCATCATATATGAACACAAACTATGTTGCATGAATGTAATGATTTTTGTCCTTGTAATGGCGTAGTGTACACGTTACAGTTTAAACCTTACTTTTTCCATTGCAGGTACTGTTGAATAAATCATGTTAAAAACATAAAGAACTATAATTATCCATGCTTGTCCTTTTACATACAGACAGACAAATTTGTTGCCACTCTCACAGCTTTTTGAAACAATGATTCACTCCTCTCGAAAAGTGCTTCAGTGAGGTAGTTGTCTTGTGTATACCTGTATGCTGTTAGCATGTGACAGACCCTATAAGAGTTTAAAAAGAAAGGATTCATTTTTTATTTTTAAAAATATTGTAAAATGGCCTGGATTGTAACGGTCCTGTGCCAGTAGAGGGCACCCTGCTCTGATTGTGCACACCTGAGCCAGGTGTGTCTCATTGGGGCTGGGGTTATAAGCCCCAGTGAAACAGAGCAGGGTGCTGGTCAGACTGTGTGCGCACTGTGATTACTCGGGTTATGGTTTACATTTGTTATGTTTAGTTTGAGTTCTGTGCACTTTATCTGTCACGGGGCGGTGTTGAGGACTGGACGCCAACGCAGAGCCAAGAGCTTCGTACTGGACTTTAATGACGGATAACGTGCACAGAACTAAACATATTAACCAAAATAACAAATGTAAACATAACCCGAGTAAATTCACAGTGCGCACACAGTATGACCAGCACCCTGCTCTGATTCACTGGGGCTTATAACCCCAGCCCCAATGAGACACACCTGGCACCCAAGCTCAGGTGTGCACAATCAGAGCAGGGCGCCCCCTACTGGCACAGGACCGTTACATGGATAATGTTGTTGGTAACCCCTAAAATAATATGATTTATTGCCCTGCTTTTTTGTTGGGAAAGCCATTTAGTCTTGCTAATGTTAAGAGCTGACAGTTGCTCCTCCTGGCATTTTGAGTTCTGTTATTACTCTTCCGTTACATCACACTCACCAATCCTGATTTTCTCAGAGCTGTGTTCACTCCAGCACTTGGGTCCAGATTTCAATATATTGGTGCTTTGATGGTGTTTGCCACCATCACTGTTACAGTCAACTGTAATTTCTCGATTCTTTCTTTGTTTTCTCCTGTACTCGGCAGTTGTTAAAGTATTGCAGAAGTAGTGAATATAGAATGGAATTAATTTCATTATACTATTTAATGTTAGATACTAAGCACTATGAACAAATCTGATTATTATTTAAGTAATAATTAAAGTATACCAGTTACAACTTGGCAGAATTAATGTTTCATTTGTAATGGATTACTCTAAGTAACTTCCCCTACAGCAACAGGATAAATATGCATTGGTCACCTACTAGGCTGTGGGGGTGTAAGGTGGCAACATAGTACGTAGCACTGTTAGAGGTTTGAAGTCTTGCCCTGGATTATCCACATTGTCCATGTTCTTAGAGCCCACCACACCACTGTGCAGGACAGGGAGACACACGCATACATGAATCTGACTCTTGGCAAGTATTCTACATAAACAGCATTTTACATTATTACACCTCAAGGCACAGGCTGTCTTTTGTTTAAAGATTAATATTTTAAAGATTAATATTTTTTTTTATTTAAATGTTGCAAGCAAGGCACAGCCAGGCAGCTCAGTAGGTATTACATTCTCATGTGAAAGTAAAAACCTTTGTAACTGCTTACCAATATGAAGGAATTTGGTCTGATTTTGAACAGGGGCTGGTGCTGTTTAAAAGGAAAAGAAAAGAAAAAAAGAAAAGAGAAAATTACCATGAAGTAAAATCAAATTGAAACTAGAAGGTAAAACCAGTCCTGACGTTTATCTAAATTCAAGCTACGGGCACCAAAGCTATTAGAAAGAAAGTGATACCTTTAGTTATCACAGGATGCTGCAGTTTTCATTAGTGGAAAAGGCTATACAGCAAGTTTCCCCACTTTTAGTTGAAATGTCATTGATAGAAACAGAAAGTCATATCTGTCCCTCAACATGATCATGATCGTACCACTTAAAAAGGATTCAAAGGATTCACAAATCACTTACAAGCTTATTGGTTTCTTCGCATTGTATGTGGGTCGTATTTGATGCTTATTCCAAAGAGGTCCAATAGCCTTGAAGAGAAATAGAAGACCTCCATTTATAAAGCAGGCATGACAGCGCTCTACAGTTCTCCATTCATTTGAGCACACCTGAGTCCACACATAAATGCAGAACAGACAAACCTGCCATAGTTCAGGCCTGCTGTGGTACCTCTTCAAGCTGAAGTGCTGACTAACAGGGTCAGCCATTTTCTCCAGAGTGGTCATTGGAGTTCTGAGACGAGGAGGTAACTTAGAGTCCCAGTCTACCTCTTCATAGGCTCTACAAAAGATCAATGCTTTGGTTTAATTCCACATCTTGATTAAAAATGGTCTCACAAGATAAATCTTTAATGCAAATGTTGACAGAGTGAATGGAATTTATTCTGAAAATAACTACAGCGGTTTTACCACCTCACCCTTAAGACACTGACACTAGCTACAGTAGGCAACAGAAATCATGCAATTATAAAATAAAGTTACACAATGTACGTGACTTGACCTTTGAGCTACTGAGGTGTAGATGTATCGCCGAGCTGCCTTGTCCACAAACTCAGAGAGAACAGAGAAGCGAGCATCCTACATTGGTAAAACAGGATGAGAGAAGAAAAAAGGTAAGGTCAAATATGTCAGTAATGAAAAGAGCAAAGCAAATCTGAGAAGTCATTGGATAAATATCAGATGAATAAAGAATAAAGAATCCTGGTTGCCTTAAAACTGCGAGCTCATTGAATGTCTAATAGCAAGTGCACAGAAAAATGATCTGTATGCATTTTGTTAACTGATTATTTAGCATTCAATTAACCAAAAAAATTAGGCTTCTGGGTTACTTACTTGTTTAGGTTAAAGCAGCCATTTTTGGATTATGCCAAGCGTAATATTGGCCTATTACTGATTATTTTCCCTTCAAAGCCACACTTACAGAACAGAACAGTCTACACCTAAACTAATACAAGTGCTTAAGATACAGGATTCTGTAACTACTAAGATTGTCCTCAGACGTTTTCACCTACCCTCTCAGAAGATGTGGAAGACTGAGTGATTCTGGGAGGACACAATTCTATTCCCTTGACATCTGTCTGCTCTTGTGAAAGCACAACACGACAAGAAGTCCAATTAATTGTGAATAACACTAGAGTTTCTAAAAAAGTGAGAGTGTGACGATTTGTTATTGTGATCATACCAGAGCACAACACTCACAGTGTCCCACGATCAATTGATCTTCGGCATTTAACCCATCAAAGAGAAGCAGTGGGACTCAAACCCACAACCCCCATGTGGTCAGCTATAGTTTGTAACAGCAATAGTTTCTCAGCTAGAATTACAGCAAATATTAACAACTGCTAAGTGCTTTTTTAAAATTATGGAACATTACTATATTTTAGCCTGAACTCTGTGAACCAGTGGTCATTCCAAACCCTTATTTACAGTACAATCCTGTCAAAATAAACTATTCTGGAACTCTTGTAAAAGCAAAAAAGGAGACTAAGGAAATTATTTTAATTAGACAACACTAACAACAACAACAACAACAACAACAAAAATTAATAAAAAGGAATTTCACACAAATGATAATTCAATGCATTAAACATAATAACGGAATAGAAAAAAGAAATCGAACAAGTAACAGGTCTGTAGACTGTTAGAGACTTACTCTACACTTTGCAGGAGCATTTTAGAGACTGAAATCCAGTTTAAATCAGATATGCAGATATCGGATTTCACTATAGTTACCTCCCAGACAGAGCTGCTTCGCTAACTCTGACTTTGTTCTTGAATTCCAGCGCTTGTCCTCAAACAGGTCGTCTATTACAGCTGAAGGTCTGCCTGTGGGAGTCTGAGACCTATTTCTAGCCCCAGCAGGGACCCGCAGGTCAGACGGAGCATAGACCCTGTCTATAAACGTGTTCTGTTCTGGTGGTCTGAGATCAGCCCGCGCCCCTGCGCTCAGGAGACCTGTGCAGGGCTCAGTCAGGGGAGCCAGGTCTCGGACAGGCGCCAGGGGGGCACTGTCAGCGGGAGGGTGGGCCGCAGGGTTAAACCTGATGAATTCAGGTTCGCTTGCCTCAGTCAGGCTCTTAAAATTGGACCGACCCCTTTCGTAGGGCAGATTCATTTGTCTGCACAGCCATCTGCTCGTTCCCACGCCAGTCTCACACGGACGCGTTAGGACTCTCACTCTGGGAGGACTGGCGGGGTCCAGCATCATCATAACCGCCTCAGAATAACTCACGAATGAACTAGACAGCAACTATGGACCTATTTGTAGAACTTGTTATTTTGTCCGTGCAGCCTCCACAGATAAAACATGCTGCCTCGTCTTGACCCCTTCTCAGCGTTACTAGTTGCCTAGCAACCGTCGGCCTTGGGATTCGAACGCACTTGTGACGTCACAGTGGTCGAATTACACCACGCGCACGCAGACAATACACCCCCCCATATCCACACACACACACACACCCATCCTGGTCGATTGGCTAGAATCAAATTTAGGGTGTGGCAATTCAGCACTGACCTCAGCCCAGCCTGAAGTTAAATTCGAGATAACTTGAGATAAAAAAAAAAAAGTTGGCTGGCAATTATCTATTGCAGACTGTATTCACTAGGTGGAGCTCCTGTGCTAAGAATAAGCAAGAGGGACTTAGTGAACGCAGAACCTTTAGTTTATTTTTAATTACAGCTCGTTATCAGTGCTCATGTGCATTTGAGCAGTTGCTCTCATATTTCTGTATTATTGTTAGACCACACAACAGTATAGAAATGATTGGAGAGCGATGGTAACCCAAAGAGACTTGGGTTTTTCAGAACAGGCATAATTGAGATGTTTGATAGGCATTTGCTCAGGAGGAAGCTTTTAAAAGCCTGCAGTATTTTCAAAATGCAAGCTGTGAGCAAGAGCATCAACCCTACTCCCATTAGTGACTAATTGTGAATGTACGATCTCTGCTGACTGCAAAAGGTTGTTTCCTTGTGTTCAGTGAAGCAGAGAGCATCTCATCCATTCTGCATCAGTGGCCAGAGATAGTGGTTGCTCAATTAAATAAAATGATTAAAGTCACTGTAAATGTTTTAACTTGTTCAGAAAAAAAAAGTACTGTGTTATTTAAATGTGAATGTTAGTTGCCTTGGAGAAATTGCTCCTTGTACATCTGGCCAAAGCAGTGTGACGCTGATGATGATAAGTGTTGATGCCGGATGATAAACAAGCCTAGGCTGTCTTTAAGGTAACTTCCCAGCAAACATTCATATAGTTTTCTGCTATCAGAATGCTGCCTTAAAAATAACCCAATTAGTGTTAGTTGACAAGATAGTAGGGCATGTTCAACAACCCCTCAAGTTAATTATGTTGAAAATTTGCAGTTTCATTTCAACACAGTGAAGAAAACAAAAACAATAGCTCAGCCTCACTCTCAGTGGGTGCCTACATTCAGGCTTTTACCTTAATAATTTACACTCTTTTACAGGCTTCATGCTACTGCACTTTGCCTAACGCTGGATACAGTGGCTCAGATTGACCTCTGCGTTGGTTTCTACACATTATAAGCCAACAACAAGCTAAGCATTGATTTTAAATGAACATTCATTGTTTTCCTCTTAAAAATTTTGAGTAAGAAACGAAACAGCAAATTACGTCTCTTAGGCTTCCACTGTAAACAGAATTGGCTTCAGTTCTGGGTTGAAAACGAGCTTATAGAACATCAAGCATGAAAACAGTTCAAAAACCTTCACATTCATTTTTATGCAATCCATTTTTTCTGGGCGTACCTTTTGTCTCTCAACAAACCACTGTATGAGTATTTGCAGAGATGCAAATAAATTGCTCTAATTTAATTAAACATTAATTCATAGCTCCAGGCTCCCATAATACAGTAGGGCACCAAACTATGTATGCAGTTATAAGTATTTTTAGAAGATTGTTGAATAGGATGGTGTGCATCCTTCTGAATCCACCATTCTATTTTCTCAACCCCCCAATTACCATATTATCCAATTTATTTCTCTTTTTAATTAATGAAAATAATGGCTTTTTTTATTTACATTAACAAAAATCCTTGTACATTTGTCGGCAGTAACATGGTACAATTTAAAACACATTTTATGGTTTGAGAGGGATTATACCTTGAAAGCAACTTGTCGCTGTGGATGCCATGTTTGAGCATAAAAAAGTTTTAAAACCATCCAATAGCAATCCCCCAACCATTTGTTTAACGCAATACAGTGCATAAATAATCATAAATAATCACACACCACCAAGGGGGTTGAAGAGGTTCAGTTCAGTTGTTCAGTTCAATTTTACACAACATTTAAAGCCTGCAGTAGCAATGCTCTGTGTGATTGACTCTGTGCAATTGACACACACAAACTAACATCAGTGTTGCCGCTGTGCTGATAATGATCCGCCAAGTAAATGATACCTGCTCATTGCTTGTCCTGTGGGGGTCCTGATTATTGATGACTAACAGAGAGACAGATGGACTACAGTCTTTAATTAAACTACAAAAAGCACCTATATGGTAAAATGAGCTGATAAATTAGACAGTGAGTGTAGATATAACAATGGTGCATCTAATGATGGTCTTGTTAGTGTGAGGTAAGAATATATAGAGAAGTGCATGTTGTCAAGATACCTTTGTAGAACCTCAACCAATGTCAGGTTCCTGTAGGACCTAAAATATCCCCACACCAAAACAGGAAAAGTAGCAGTAAATGGTCAAAAGCATGTCTACAAAATTATGAAAATGTTTAGATGTTTCCCTTGTTCGAATTGAAATGCATCCAATTCTGCTCAAAATGACATGGTTATTAGTGTTCCGTGCTATAAAAATGACCTATAAAATATATGGCAAAATGCACACCACTGTTTGACATTATGTTTTTCTACAATGGCATTACATTTTGTGCTTTGAACAGGTGTACTGTGGTAGTAGAAATGGAAAACATTATGTTAGGGTTTAGAGACCTGCGTAAACCTGTGTTGTTGTTTTTTTTACAAATGAAACCTGTTCAGCCTGTTCTTCCCTAAAGGCCTAAACTGGAATGGTTCTTCATGGATCTTTGTCATTTATCAGTTCACTTCTGTTCATATACTACCCAATATTTTGTATTTTATTCTTCATGCAAGTAGACATGCAGAAATATGGCATTCATAAGAACTAATGGAATAATGCCTGACTAAAAGGAGTGTAGATATTTTTGCAGCACCAAGGAAAAACACACTGCCTTGGCAACTGGGTGAAACACTGTGCCATGATCCACATGAGAATGCCTTCGGCAAAGCAGGAACGCTGCAGCAAGATGTACAGCATAGCTGTTTTTGCTGTTGTCTGAAAACTCAAAGAATTTGCTCATGCATGCAGTCTGCATTGTGGTAATTTCTGCTATGCTATTTCTCATTCCAATTAATGCTCCATCCAGAATTCATTTGCTCTCCCCTCTCTCTCTCTTTGTGCTTCAGGTTCATTCAGCGGGGGAACTCTTTAATTAATTAGAATATCTAATATTTTGGTCAGGAGTAAGGGTATTTTTAGAGTAGGAAATAATTTTCTCCAAAGAGAGAGACAGAGAGAGTGTCATGTTGCTAAAGCTCTGGTTATTATTAGTCATCATGTCCCCTCCTCCTTGCATCTGGAATTATTTAAATAGCACTAAATCCATCCCATGGTGCCCAGTCATAAACCACAGTAGCATAGCAGCTAATTTGAGCAGGCCTCATTCATCTTGTAAAAGGAATACAGCTGGATATTTAAGAGCAAGAAGGGGAGAGAGAGAGGGAGAGAGGGAGAGAGAGGTTAAGTTTATAAGGACAGGTCATGGCTTTTATTGCAATGGTCAGGCGAGATTGGTGTTGATTTTCTTCTTGGCAAAGGATTATTTTGGTTCTGTCTTTAATTAGCTGAAGTGACACTTAAGATCACGGAAATGATGGAAGAGAGAGGATGTAGGGCTACTTTTAGCAGTGTTTTCTTTTCACCATGGTTTCAGATTCTGTAGAGCAAGCATCTTTGTGCATGCCAGAAAAATTATATTGAAGGGACTTAATGCTCTATATTTCATTTGTTTAATTCCATTTTTTGTTTGTCTAAGTTCCAAAAACAGCTGTAACTGATTTTTAAATGACCTTCTTCCAACCTTTATTATCCCTTAGACTTAAAAGAAATTGTTTTATTGTGCCTTCAAGGCTTATATATGTAAATGAGCTGTGTTGATTGGCTGCAGAAGAAAAAAAGCCAAAAAGATATTTAGAAATTTAATTAAATCTAAAGATATTTTATTAAATTAAACAAAAGAGAGAAAATCTGTTTTTCCAAGGTTCCAAGGGGTGTAGTGGTGTGGTAGCAAGAAGATTCTGTGTTCGATTCTCAGCCAACTTGGCTAAATTGCAGCTTGGCATGACTCTGCATGAGTGTAGTGGTCTGCTCTCTGATGGACTGGAAACCTGCCCTGAATACACTGGATAAGGTAAGCAGTTCAGATAATGACTGGATTGATGGTGTGGTCCCTTTAAAATCCAACCCTACCCTAAGCAATCTGATATACATAGTTCATACACAGGGCATACAGTGGATCTGCTTGGCTGCATGTTCATAGTGCTAAAGTTGCTTCAGAATCATCCATGTGTTTGCTTAATGAACACAAATGTTAAATATTATTTATAACTCAGTGCCATTGGTTCTAGCCCTTGGCTGTAGTCTAGCTAACGATTGTGCTTTATGCAGCCAATGTGTTAGCGCATTGCTGGGTCATACTTCTGCTCTCCCTCTGTCTTGCTGTCTTCAGCTTTTGCACACTTTCAGGCAGAAGTCCTCTCATGAAATTCCCATGGGCACCTGGGGCAGGCTTGTCCTGCCAGCCAGGCCTTGGGCAGTGTTTGGGCACAGCTCCCTTTGCCCTCCCTCTCTGCTTCCTGTTCTGCGCCTGTCACACTCAATTAGCTGAATGAAGTAATGAATCTGCCGCTCTATATTTTTCATTAGGGACTGGGGAAGGAGAGAGATATCTGTAAGCTGTCAGGTCTGCCGAATGTAGAGATGGTTTTCATGCAGAGGGGTCTACTGCTGCAAACCATGCTCATGACTCTGCTCTCTCCCAGGGAAAGAATGCAATTCACAGAATAGACAGCTCGAATGAAGAACAGTCACAGCCAGTGCAGCTTTCTTTACAAGTCTGCCCAGGACTGCCATGCAGCATCTGAAGTACTGATTCATGAGAAGCTCCAGCTCAATGTTTGAGAGCTGCCTGCACAAAATACAAACAAAAGTCTTTATAAAGACCTGGACTAGTAACTAAAGACATACACATTTAAAAACCTATAGCAGCGCTGCACTGTGGGGTGTAAGGCTATCGCTCCTCTTCTGGGTGACCTCTGCATTTGATGGACTTGAACCTGATCAAGCACACACAGCTCTAATAAACCATCAACATCCTCAGACACAAGGAAGTAACCAAGGCCATCATTTATAATCCACCTGTAGTCAATCACCAGCTTTATTTATAAAGCATTTAATAATGTGGAAACAAATCTGTACACACTACTCATCATAACATATGGCCTTATTATACATGCATTGCAAATCAGTGTATAGTGGCTTGCAATATCATTGTTTACTTGTCAGTCATTTGGAACTGTTTTTCTAAATGCAGTTGAACCATCTTAATTAATCATATGAAGCTATATTTGTACATATTATTGTTCAGTAAATTACTGCCCCACTTGATTTGTTTTATTTCACTTACACAACTTTACTTGTTGAAAAGGTAAAGGGAGCCATATCTTCATCTGTTCCTTGTTTTTTATTTGTTTCATCATTTTATGACATAAGTGGGCACAGGTATCAAAAATAAATTCTGTTTCCAGCCCACCGTGCCTTTAATATGATCTCTGTTCTGAGTGGCTGCCCTCATTGTGCCTCATTTAGAAAGCTGTTCAAGCTGAAATATTCCTTATCACTTCAACATGAGTAGAGGCCGAACTGCTTTCAGCTGAAAAGAAGTTCAAAACAAGCGGCCTTTGCAGATTCGTTTTAATGCACACATTCTAAGAAGTGGCAAGAGTCTAAATGTTTCGTTTTTTTACATACTACTTCAAACTTCAAATTTATTCATTTGTAAATTGAAAGAACAATCTGTTTAATTGTATGGGTTTTCAGAATGTACCATTAAAATCATTCGATTATTACATCTACTCAAACACACAGATATTAATTTATGAACCACACCTTTTAAATAATACATTTCATATTATTCATGAGTCTTAGCATCACATTAAAAGTCCTTAGTTATCAGTTATTCCATCCTGGTGCTGTATATGAGTTGAGTGGCTTTTGGTGTAGTGTGTCCTTACAGGAAAGATCATGCTCATTGCTGCTTGCGGATACATATTTTTAGAGCTGTCATTGCCAGAGGTGGCAAAGAAAAGCGAGCCTCTCAATTTGGCTGCCTGCATGCCACCTCATCCTCTCTCCCATGTCTTTTGTTTCAGCATTTTTCTATTTGTGTTAATATGGCCAACAGTTTCAATTAAAGAGTAAAAGGCAGGATTAGGTAGGCAACACAGAAGGTAATGGACTTTTTCTGTTGCTTAGAGGAATGGGCATGTCCCTTGAGACCCTTACACTTCCATTATTAAACTGCCACACAATTGCACAGCCAAGCTGTTTTCATTCCCCTGTACGGTGGGACTGAAATTACCTGGGCCAAAGGACCTCAAATGCAACAGAAGGAGCTGCTCCAGTGACTGCCATTCTCTTAGCCCCTTAATTGCTGTCAGCTATTGGGGCATTTTAGCTGTGCCTCATTTAAAGCGTGTCAGACGTGGGTCTCCGTTCCTGCCGACATACATACACTCCTCTGGGCCTTTGGGCCTCTGGGCCTCTGGAATTCAGGGCCTCCATTGTGCACTTGAGTAAGAGAACTAACAGTTGCCTGTCTCTGAATGGGCTCTTTAACCATTGTCTGCAGGAGTATTAAGGTTATACAAAGTTCATAGGGAAGTAAGCAAGGCCTTGTTGTCATGTGCTTCCAAGGAATAAAAGTCACATGGGACACCCTTTAGCAAGAAAAAAGGTGGAAAAAGCTTCCGCTGTGAACAGAGCAAGGTAAATACATGGATTGTAATGTTCCTTGGAGCAAAAAGAGAGAAGAGCTGGTTTCTTTATGTTAACATGACCTTGCGTTCAGACAGCTTGACATCTAGTTATGCAGACATCCATATCAAAACAATGCTCTCTCTCCCAGGCTGAACCTCACCGAAGCACATTCTGTATTCAGGTCACAGTGGAGCAGAGTGGAAAAGGAGGCTTTTTCCTGAGCACACACACACTAACTCTGGAGAGGTGGAGGATGTGCAGGATTAGCCTTCCTGTCCAATCACTCCCCAACAGAGCCACACACCAATCAATAACGCGCACATGGGGAGCCGCAACAGGTCACCCCAAGTTGTGAAAGTGAATTGTCAATAGCTACCAGCTCCCCTGCTTCTGCTTAAAGTGACTCCATGCCAAGTTTTCTCCCTTTTAATCACTCTATTCATTAGCTGTGAGGTGCAGAGGAAGGAAGTGTCGGAAGAAGGGGTGGGAAGCGGGGAGCGAGACTGTCTCATCTCAGATGAGATCACACCTTCTGAATACAGCGGTTCCATCTGCCGAGCATGCTGCTGGGTGGTGTCAATAACAGCCGGCAAGCAGAGATAGGCAGCTGGCTTTACTGGACCAGACAAAATGTAATACTGAGAAGAATAAACCATGACTGCTTCAGTCAAGCATGTTATATCACTGGATGCTTAAAGGAATCATTTGGTGAAAATTTATACAATTTCCAATTACCCCAATTCAAGATATGTGTAGTGTCCAGATTTTGCTTTTAGTTTCAAACTGTAAAAACAAGGCTATTATTGCCAGCATACACTGGGAATGTCATATAAATACCCAAATAATTTCTAGAATCCTTGTATACATCCTTGAACCCTCTTCCTTAAAACTTGCTCATACCCCATTCAGTCCTTCATTTAAATTGGTACAGACGTAAATACTGTTAATAGTGCAAAGACTCTGAAAGATTGTGAGCTATACAAATGAACAAATTTTCATGTTCCTAAACTCTGCAGGCAGACTTTTTAACAGATTTTCACAAACCATTTCATTATTGATCTAGAGTCTGTTTTGGTGAAATGATCGTAATTACATTTACATTTACATTTACAGCATTTAGCATTTAGGACTTCTATGTCCTAATTACAGCGACAGTCCCCCTGGAGCAACTCAGGCTTAAGGGTCCAGGGACCCAGTGGTGGTAGTGTTAGAGGTGGGATTCGAACCTGCGGCCTCTTGTAGTACCCTACCACTAGACCACCACCACCCATTAACTGCAAAATAATTTTCATAGCTCACAGTAGATCAAACATCCATACTATCCTGGACCACACCGACAAGCCTGTGCCAATTTAATGAAGGCCAGAATGCTGAGCCCATATGCTTTGGTGATATATTTTTCAGAAACATTTTTTTATGAATACTGACCTCTCAGGTTTAGCACAATAAGCCCTACAGCTATTTGCCCCACAGCTATTATCCCCATAACTATTAGCTACCCTAGCTAAACCACATAATCAAAATTTGCAATCAAAACATATTGTAGCTGATTGACTACATCTGAACTAGGGTTTACTATTCCTTTCAAGCTGTGAAAATCCTACTGCAAATAAAGTCATGGCTGTTGGGCTATTATGTTCACTTTAATGAAGATTAACTGTATTACTTTAAAGACAGATACAGCCGTTTGAAATTACTCAGACTATAATGATGCAAAAATATAAGAAAAAAAACTGGCTGGATGAGTTACAGAGAGCACACTCAAGTGCTCCTTTATTTAGACTGAAAATTCAATACTGCATTGTTAGAAGCGAGGACTACACAGCTATCTTTTCATCTTAAGACATTTTGCCTTTGGACAAAATGAATTGTTCTGGAAATTATATCTATTCTACTATTATCTGCCTCTGCATTTCTCTCTATAATGAACAAAGTAATTGATAACTAGGGCCTGTGCTTTGTTTCGGCTTCTTGCTAATTTTCAGGCCCCGCTATCATTTAATTGTGTCATTTGAAGGAGCATGTAGGGAACAAGACAGGGTCAGTAATAGTTTTTCTTTTCCTCTTTGAGGGCATTATTTCCTCCTGGCAAGTTATGAAGCGATGAGCTGAGAATGAAACACAGTTTGTCCATTCTTCCCTCCATACTTTCAGCACCACCAAGATTATTCAGGAAATCGCTCATGAAGTCATCTGAGGAAGTTATCTTTACTGTCAAAATCTATAAAAGTCTTCTTTCGATCGTTAAAACCAGCGGGATTGCAGACTGATGTTTGAATAAAGCCTGGTTGCAAAGAAAAATGTGGAGAAATTGACAGATGGATGCAAGAAGACATCAGTCTTGTAGGAACTAATCTGGCCACAAGCCAGAAATAGATGTCATTGCTTGTTAAGGGCAAAGCCGCTGATATCATTTGAATGATTGGGGGTAGGAGTGGAGGGGGTTACTTCTTGAAGCAGGACAGGGTAATCGTTTTGGTCTTCTCTTCATTAAAGGCTCCCTTTGAAGGAGGCCAAGGCTAGCTGGGTATTAAGACACATTGGGGAATTTCATTTCAAAGAGGAAGACTAATTTCTGGTATCCTCCAGTATATGTAGTCATTAGAGTAAGTTTTCATAATTGGGCTCACGCTGCATAGGAAACCAAGCATACACTATTACTGTCAACCTGCAAAAATCTCA
The DNA here is from genome assembly GCA_017165825.1 of Hepsetus odoe. Lineage (NCBI taxonomy): Eukaryota > Metazoa > Chordata > Actinopteri > Characiformes > Hepsetidae > Hepsetus > Hepsetus odoe. The sequence continues at coordinate 17,241,388 of CM029367.1, read as the reverse complement.
GACTGTGTATAAGTGATAATGCATATTTCATGGCAAAGCAAATCAGAGGAAAGAGCCATAAAACAGCATCTCATGAGTTGCTTATGTTTATATATATATAGTACTGTGCAAAAGTTTTAGGCAGGTGTGAAAAAATGCTGTAAACAAAGAATGCTTATATAATGATTGTTCATTTTTATCAATTTACAAAATGCAAAGTGAGCGAACAAAAGAAAAATCTAAATCAAATCAATTTTTGGTGTTACTACCTTTTGCCTTCAAACCAGCATCAGTTCTTCTAGGTACACTTGCACAAAGTCAGGGATTCTGTAGGATTATAGTCGGTGTCTGATCAACCAGTTTTACCAAACAGGTGCTGATGATCATCAGTGTCACACGGAGATTGAAACACAGTCATGTTTGGAACAACCTACCAGCCGAGTTCCTTCAAAAACCGTGTGCAAGTGTACCTAGAAGAACTGATGCTGTCTTGAAGGCAAAGGGTGGTCACACCAAATACTGATTTGATTTAGATTCTCTTTTGTTCATTCACTGCATTTTGTTGATTGATGAAAATAAATGATTAACGCTTCCATTTTCCTTCCATTCTTTGTTTACAGCATTTTTTCACACCTGCCTAAAACTTTTGCACAGTACTGTATATAAACAAATAATTTCACATAGTCAGGAATTTAATGAGGAAAATGATCCTATATTTCAGAGAAGCAAAAGTATGTGAACCTCTAGGATTAGGTGAAATTAGAGACAGTCAATTTTTTTTTACAGTCAATTGAAGAAATATCTCTCTGTGATTGGGAGTGGACTTCCTGGTTCATTTAAAAACACATCTATCAAAAAGGATATTTTAAAGGCTGATCTTGACAACACATGTGCAGGTGTATCATTGCGTGAACAAAGGAGACTTCTGAGGACCTCAAAGGTGTATTCTCATAAAGTGGGGAAAGGTTACAAAACCGTACAAAACCATGGACTCCACTAATCCACACACACTAAGACTGAAAAATTGGAGAAATTTAAGACCATTGCAAACCTCCCCAGGAGTGGTCAATCAAGTAAGATGACTTGAAGAGTGAGACATGTAATAGTCTGCAAGGTCACAAGCAAACCCAGGGTTGTAAGCAACTTAAGGTTATATTGGTTATATGGTTATATATTCTCTCATATTGGCAAACAGTAATGTCCAGGACTCCATCATCAGAGGAACATAATTCAGCTTTTTGGATTAAATCAGATATGTCTGGAGCAAGGAAAATATTTCATTTCAGCTTAAAAGCCCATCTGTGAAAAATGGTTGGGATCTGTTTTGCTGCATCTGTGCCAGCACTGCTTGCCTTCACTGAAGGAATGAAAAATTTTGAATTATACCAGCAAATTCTGAAGTAAATCTGTTCATAACTGGAAAATAAAAAGAGGATAATTCAGCAAGATAATGATCCTGAACACGGAGGTTGTTCAAGGAGCACCTGCTTAAAAAGAATGAAGTTAATATTTTGGAATGATGGTCAGAGTCCTTATACCCATAGATATGTTGTGAAAGAACCTGGAGCACATGGTAGAAATTATTTTATATGAATAAATATCTTACATTTCTCTAACTGAATAGTCCCCAGAAATATTGAGTTTTGTAAATATTGCTACACTAAGAGGTCACACCAGATACCAAAGTCAAGGGTTCACTTAATTTTGTCACTCAGTTATGTAAGACAGGATCACATACACATGTAATAAAAATATGATACAAAATAGAAATAACCAAAACATAATATTTTTGTCTCAATTATTTATTTGATTTTTCTTGTAAGACTTGATTCTTTGAAAATCTGATGATGGTTTTGGTTTTGATTTTATGCAGAAATATAAAAAATGTTTCAGAAAACGAAACGAAATTTACTTATCCCTTTTTCAGTGCGAAATGTATGACCAGAGGACAATTGTTAGCTGAGATGCCCCATTTAACTGACAAGTCAGTGTACACACTTATGCTGCAGGGTTTGCTTTGCTCCTTTTTGTATTGTGCATTGTGCGTTATAGGGCTAGGAAGAAAGAATGGGGTGGGGGTGGTTAGTGGGTGGTAGGCAAGGTAAGCAAGGTAGATAGATAGATAGATAGATAGATAGATAGATAGATAGATAGATAGATAGATAGATAGATAGGCAGACAGACACACAGACAGACACACAGACAGATAGATAGATAGATAGATATAGATAGATAGATACATAGACAGACAGACAGGCAGATAGATAGATAGATAGATAGATAGATAGATAGACAGACAGATAGACAGACAGACAAATAGATAGATAGATAGATAGATACATAGATAGATAGATAGATAAATAGATAGATAGGCGGACAGACATATAGATAGATAGATATAGATAGATAGATAGATAGATAGATAGATAGATAGATAGATAGATAGATAGACAGACACACAGTCACACAGACAGACAGACAGACAGACAGATAGATAGATAGATAGATAGATAGATAGATAGATAGATAGATAGATAGATGAATGAAAGGCAGACAGACAGACAGACAGATAGATGATAGATAGATAGATAGATAGATAGATAAATGAATATAGATAGATAGATAGAAAGAGCAGACAGACAGACAGATAGATAGATGAATGAATAGATAGATAGATAGATGAATAGATAGATAGATAGACAGATAAGCAGACAGACAGACAGATAGATAGATAGATGAATGAATATAGATACATAGATAGAGATATAGATAGATAGATAGATAGATAGATAGATAGATAGATAGAAAGGCAGACAGACAGACAGACAGACAGACATAGATAGATAGATAGATAGATAGATAGATAGATAGATAGATAGATAGATAGACAGACAGAGCAACAGACACACAGAGATAGAGATGTGTATAGGGGACAGAGGGGGGATGGGGGGGGATGGGGGGGGCCTTGATGTTAGAGACTGATAGATGACAGTGTTTTCTAGCAGAGTAGCACTTCAGGCTGTCATGTATGTGCATGAATCTGACTTTATTTCCTGCAATCCCAAAGACTGGCCTCAAGGCACGTCTCCTTGATGGAAGAATATGCTGGTTGTCTGGCAACCATGGATCAAAGAGAGAAACGATACAGGTTTCTGGAGACATGACAGTGGATGCAGAATATTCATTATACATGAATAAATAGATTCATTTAAAACCAGAGTATGGTGTTAACATGCAGCCATAATTAATTGTAAGGTTTCTACACACTGTCAAAGGCGATTCAGTGATGTATTATGACTGAATAATTCAAGTCATTTGATTTGTCACTGTCAGAAGGAACGGACATGACTGTGCTGTGGATAAGATCTTTGACCAAGAAATTAAATAGAATAAGAGAGTGGCGATTAAACTGACAGTCTCATTAACTAAACTATTATTATACTCTTCGTAACTGTAAAGTAGGGACTTTCCATCAAGCTCAGCTGCAGCTATGAGGTGATATATGGGCTGATGGTGTTGATTTAATTGTTTTGATGCTACATGCAGATCTTAATCCTTGAATATCACACCTGCTGTTGAGACATGTCACCTTACTACTCTTGTTTTTAATAGAGAGAGCTCAGCATTAAAAACTTTCAAACCCTCCTATCAACTCTGTCAATATTATGACAGCTATTTTCTGGGTTGCTATCCATCAAAGCACAGTGACTAATTTACAGCATGTCAAGATGGGGCATTGGCCAAGTTGCTATGCCCTGTGAGTAGAGTGGGACCTTATCATCCAAAAGCCAATGCAATTAGTTGTGACTGGTAGTAATATTTAGTGGGACGACTAAGGACAATCACACACTGTGTTGTTACATTGAGAGTATATCTAGCAAGCCACTGGTTACATTTCAATGTCTAAATATTGATGTGTACTATTACCCAAAGCTACTAAGCTACTAAATGCTACCAGAACAAGCACTGTATGCTTCAAAGCATCTCAGCATTTTGTAACTACAACATAAACATGACAAGCTCAAACTGCTGCTGAAGGGCTGCACAAAACAGCAACGCCTAACCAGAACGTTACAGGTAATTCTAAACTTCAAATGTCAAGAAGGCTTCCAAATACATGAATATGGCCTTTATATTACTAACATTAGCTAAAAACAAATTAAAAATGTATATAATTTATATACAGACCTATGAATCAAGCGGTCCCGGGTTCGAATACCACCTATAGCACTACCACCATTGGGTCCCTGAGCAAGATCCTTAACCCTGAATAGCTCCAGGGGGGACTGTCACTGTAATTAGGACATGGAAGTTGCTCTGGATACAAGCGTCTGCTAAATGCCGTAAATGTAAATGTAAACCTACCAGGCCTATCTGCTGACTGCAAAGGAAATGCTGGATGTCTGAACCAAATGAAAACAAATCTATAGGGCATTGCACTGCATGCTATTTATCACAGCATATTTGACACAAAAATCACATATAGGCTGTAAGAAACTTCAGCATTTGGCAGAGGTAAATCAGCCAGTTCTCATTGTACTTTCAAGCAGTTTGTAGTTATCTGTTGCAGCATGTAATATGGATGCCATCCTCCTAATGATGATGATTTTTTTTTTCTTTAAAGAGGAAACGCTTAGCCTTACTAGCACACTTATATCAGCCACCCTTGGATGCAATCACTGAAAGCTTGATTGATAAGAGTTTCAGAGAGTTGGTGGGTGGCAGTTATATCCTGTAAGTAACAGCTGGGTCTCATTTAGCCCTTTGGACATGTGATGCTCCAGATGAAATTCGGCATTTTTTCACGTCATCTTCTTGACTTGACATTTTGAGCATGTCTGTCTTTTTAAAAATGCCACCAGACCTGGATGGTTATCCCTAGCTGACCTGACATCAGTGTCTAAAGGCATATGCACAGTGTAACTTGATTTATTTAAAACATGTAAACACAATTACAGAAACACGTTTTGTTAAAATGCACTTCAGTTTTTAACACAACAAAAGAAAACCTAGGATACAAACATCTGCAAGCTGCTATTTTTTTCCTTTGATTTGCCTAAACGGTTCAACACATCCATTGAGCTGTGAAACAGACTGAGAAGTGTGTTTGACATTGTGAGTGATTGCTGACTACAGCTTGTCTTCTGACATCTGACAACGTTTTTTCCTTCATCCACAGTGACAGCTGTTTTACGCTCCATACATTCTAATGAGTCGGACTAAAGTCCCCATTACATACATGACAGCATATCAAAATACAGTAACTATAAAAAATAGCATTTTAAATGTAAACCAATATTGTCCCCTTGGCTCCATAATTGTATCAGTACATACATAAATAAATATCCTTTATTACTGGTTATAAATCTTAGTACAAAGTGTATGTAGTAATATAGCTATAGTATAATCTATACCCATGTCCCTCGGAACTCAGGCCTGTTTATGTATCACTTTCCTAAACACGGCACTTTTTTGTGACACTTTATGTCAGCTCTGAGGGTGTGCCACATGAGGAATGTAGCACGATGTGGCCTGGCCCTTGGCCCCTGTCCCAGGCTAGCTAACCCCCCATGTGCTACATGCTATTTGACAGTCTGAGGTCATATAGTCATGAGCTGTCACAAACAGTCATGACAGATGTAATCCCCCCATAATGCTGGAGTCCTGGCAGCCCGTATGAGCCCAGAGCTGTTGTACTGGTCTGCTACGAGGCTATCTAGGTGAAGGCTGTGGAGGTTGGTGTGAGTGCTGGATGGCCTGTGGCCACTCTAGCTGGGCTGACACTCATTCCTGCTGCAGGTGGCCTGCCGCTCAATGCGCCAGGTGCCCTCCTCGTACGTGCAGTAGCAGATGGTGCACTCGTCAATCTTCACTTCGCGGCCAGCTGGAATCACCGCAGTGTCTGCGTAACAGTTTGGCCCTAAACCGAGAAGAGAGGAGCACACTCAGGGGTCAGACAATACTAAAATTCATTTCTCATTACAGGATTGGGGATATCAAAATATTTTTAGTTCAAACAGCTGTGTTCTCTGTCAATCTGCAATGAACAGTGATGGACAACTTTTTTTCTGATACTGGAAACTAATCTGACCTTTCCAGGGTGCTTCTCCACCTTTAGGCCTAAGATTGCTGAGATACGCTCTAGCAGCTCTTGCAATCAAAGCTAGGATAAGCAGATAATGGATGGACAGATGAATGGATAGATGGGACATGGCATCTTTGATCTATTACTACTAAAACTATGGCTTTAAGTGAGCAATTTATATTAATAAAAGCATTTCTCTTAAGATGGCCCATAGAAATCTAGGAATCATGCTCAGATGGCTCATACTGTACAAAGAGTAACACAAAACAAAATGGATAACAGTATCTCTTGCAGTGGAAACGTGCACAAAATGAAAATGATGTTAGTTAGAAAAAGTGTATTTTTTTATCATTCATTTTGAGTGAGGTGAGTGCAACTGAATGCCTGTGTCAGCAGTGCGTACACAAGAAAAGAGGAGAATTTTCTCAGTAGAAGACCCTTTAATATTCTTTGAGACAGAACAGCCTGTATCTAGCAATGATTTATTATTCAGTAGGTTCAGACTTCCCCTCCCCAACTACATACTTTGTTTTGATAGTTACATTTAGTAGTATATAATTACCAATAATAATAATTATTATTATTGTTATATATTAATTAAATAATGTAATTGTTAATTATAATTACTAAGGTGCCATGGTAAAGGGCCTCTATTATTTCAAATTACATTTTCATCACCCATTTTTTGAGTATAATACTTGATAAAAAAGGAGTAAAAAGTAATGTATTATACAGTCTTAAAAAGGCACCATTAGTTCACTGGTATATATGGTCCATCTGTAGATTAAACACTGCAACAACTGCATTTCTTAATTCACTATTTTCATGATTTCTTGAAATCTAAAGCATTTCCATATATCGTGATCATTTGTCACCAGTTTAGCGCCATTCATTCATGAAAAAGGAGGAGGCAGCGATGGCCTAATTGTCAGGGAGTTGGTCCCAGGATCAGAAGGTCATGGGTTTGAATCACAGACCAGTAGGTTGCCCTGAGGTACCCTTGAGTACCATCCCTGTCACTGCTCCCTGGGTGATTTCAATAGCTGCCCCCTGCTACACATGTGTGAGTGTGTTTCGGTAAAATGCAGAGGTGTCATTTCATTGTGGTTCACTGTGTGCTGTGCTGTGTACTCACAATGACAAGAACAGTCACTTTCACTTTAAGGAATGTTTCAGTCAGAACTCCTTTTCAAAGCAAGCAAACTAAAGAGCATAGTGTTTGAACAGAGCTAAATTACAAATCAATCCATCCATCCATCCATTATCTGCCGCTTGTCCCAAACGGGGTCGCGGGGGAGTGCTGGCGTCCAACCCAGCGCACACAGGGCGAGGACGGGGGACACACCCTGGACAGGTCGCCAGCCCATCGCAGACAAATCAATCTTAAAAGGAAAAAATGGTCATTGAGTAGTTAGGAATATCCTCCAGTTGTGATTTCAGCTCTCATCCTCGACTGTTTGAACTCATTCTGCAAAGGCATAACTTGGTCTTTATAGCATAGAAATCTCCTGATGAGGATGGAACTGATTGTTGCAGAATTACCCAACATAGAATGCTGTTTACATATCCTTTGGGAAGGTCTTTTTTATTGCTTCAGAGTAATGGTAAAAATCAAACAGCGAAAATTAAAATTTCAAGAAAAGACCAGAATTCTACTGACAATTGCACATGTTTACAAGCAGCATTGCTAAAAACATAATGCCTCATAAATGCATTAGCTGATAATGGAGCTCACTGAATTTTTGGTCATCATTCTTATTCGCAAAACGATGTACTATGCATGACTCAAATGGTCATAAATATTAAAATGGTTTAAAATCCAATGTCCATTCTTTACCATGTCTTATTAGCAGAGGTACACATGTAAATGGAGCTTGAGCTCATTTGCCTACTGTCTCTTTATGCTCCACTTCACTGTAACCCCTGACAGACTCTCCAGTGTCTCAAATGTGAACTATTACAAGACAAAACCTTCTGCTCACACACTAGAGACTTCAGCCTTGGGCTTTACATAAAACATGAGCACATTACAATGTCAGGGCAAAGATAATTGCTGGGCAGAGGGATTATCTCCAAGGTGTAAAGAATTAATGAATGTGAAATGTAACAACTACCATCCAGCTAATGACAAAAAAGGCACAATCAAGAAATATAGAATAATGTGCTAAACACTAATCAGTGTATCTGACAGAGCTGGCATCACAGCATTAACAGCCTGAAGAACAGTCTGCGAAACCAAAAAAATATTACTTTTAAATTATTTCACTCCTCCTTTAACACACAGTAGGGACATTAATCAAACCCCTTTCTCCCTCTAAATTTTAATGGTTCATTATATACAAACTTCTTCCATTCCATACATTTTAAATGGATCTTATGTAAGTTCATTTAACGAGGTTAAGTCAGAGACCAATCATTTTAAAAGTGCACAAAATTCACCGCCATTCACTCCTATGCTTTTCATTAATTAAAATGTAGATTTATCTGCTACTAGTGTAAATACCGGTTATACAGGAAAGTTCAATCTTAAAAATGTATATCCATTTTTAACAATATAGAATAAAGTTTGTTTCTGAAAAGAACAATAGTACACTTAAGATGCAAAATACATGTTGTTTTCTTAAATAAACCTGGTTTTAATGATAATATAGAATTGCTATTTATTTTCTACACTAAGCCTAAACCCTGCCATGTATATCAAGAAAGAAATCCTAACAGTAGTCTATGAGGTGTTTTGGATGAAAGTTTTATATTTACAGTATCTCTCATTATGTGTTTTTTAAAAGCACATTGTAAGATTCCAGTTATGTGTTATTTATTTATTTTGCTTGTTTTTTTTCTCGTTTCAAGTGTTAATTTTAGATTGTTTTCTGTAGTAAAAGCGAAACATTTCTTGATTTAGAATAGATTCAAAAGTCTTTATTAAACTTACACGGATGCCAGCATTTAAATATTCTATTTATCTGAAACACTTCTTTTAAATCCTCCACAAAAGACCTGCTTCAGGTCTTCAACAGGTAAAACAGGTGACTACAGCATTCAGGCGTGTTTTAAAATGTCGTCCAATTTTATGGCTCACAGTAAGTCATCCTGTGTCATAAACCATCTTTTGACATGTCTTCAACAGCTTGTTGTGGATTGAGCAGGTCTGGTGTTTGTTAGAAACGTCAACTTTGTAGCTCCAGCAGTAAGCTTTAGAAGCAGTATTGACTCACCAAACTCTCCTGGCTACTCCACTATATCTGGGGTAAATGTGAAACTGTGTAAATTTGATTTTTTTGCCAAACTGTAACTGTAACTAGTAACTATTCTTAGTGGACTTAATGCTTCATGCTTCACTGCTTCAATTCTGTCAAATGTTTAGCATAGATATGTAACAACATTGGATCAAATAGGTTTTCCTCTAATATCTGAAGCAGCCTTTTCTGCTAGTAGTAAGAGAGTACTGAATAGGGATCATTAATCCATTAAAGTGTGAAGGCCAGTCAGTGGATTCAGACTTTAATTCCCCACTCTCATAACTACTTTATTAGATTTGTAGTGATTACGAAATCACTCATAGTAATTACTGCATACTAAGTCATATCAAGCTCAAGTAATTACGGAATCATATATCAAGATTCATTTCTCAACTAATAATTAAGACTTAGTCCTGCAGTTTAAGGGGTTAATGACTTTGGGAACAATGACATTTATTTAATTAATTTATTTTTATTACATACTCTCTGATATTATTAATGCTGCACAAGAAGCATATGATCTATAATCCAGATAATTCTGAGTCATGTGCACATCTTTCTACAGTGTACACAGACTATGAAAAGCTGCAGTAAGCTAGCAGTGAAAAAAGGGCATTACTAAAGGCAGGTTGCCTTCCTTGCACAGTTCTCAGAGCCCAAGACATTCGCTCTGACACAACCCCAACTGTCCACAGATCTTGATTGAGTAGTTGGAATGAGTCTTTGATGAGAACAATGAGATGTTCTTAAGTAAGCTACTTGGATCTTTTCTGTTGGGAAAAAAATTCTAAATAGAGACTTTTTTCTTGCTGCAAATGATGACACATTATTCATAAAATGGCAAAAGGCATTTTAATTGCGTCCAACATGGGGCCTGAACGACGCGGATTTGCTTTTTTGCAAGCAGGCTCCACCAAAAGATTTTTTTTTTTACTCAGAAAGATATTATCAAAGATGGAAGTGCTGAAGTGCTCCACTTGGGCAGGTAGAGGTGCATCAATCTGCATGAATATCTGGTTAATGCTGTCAAAACGTCAGCACAGTTGTATTTATAATGATTTCAGCCTGAGCGTTCCAGTCTCCCTCCTGAATACCAAGGCTGTGTATGGAAATGCCACTGTCACGGCTGATTCATCAAGAACATTTAAATCCCAAATCGCCCTCTGGCTTTGCATATTAGTTAATATGACTACTATGTGTGTTATGCAACATTTATTTTTTTATTATTATTTTTACATTTTAACACCAAACTTGGTGATTAACAGCTGGAGAAGGAAGCAGAAGATGAAGAGAAAAACAGCCTCCAAACATACACTGAGTAGTGCTACTTGTGCCATCTTTTACTGCCTGCTGAAAGCGAGGCATAATCACCTTTTCAACATCCGGAGAGAAAACCTTTCCCTCACTAAGTATCAAAGCAGTGGTGTAGCGGCTCAAAGGACAGTACCATTAAAGACTGTTTGGTCCATTCAGGGATGAGTTTCATTCCCTATGCTTTTGCAGTAATTGAGATAAAGAGTAAAGAAGGAGCAAGGCCTCGAATCCTGAAAACGGCATGATCTTTTATACCTCATTAGGGCTGATGCTCATAAAGAGTGCCCAAAGCAGTGCAAATGGACGATGCGCTAAGAATCAAAGAAAAGATCTCTCTCTAATGCAGTTCTTTACCACATATGTATAATAAATGTGGCTAAATGTCCTTTCCCTGTATAAGTGCTGGAGGAAAAAAGGACTATTTCCTTTTTTTGTCTCGTGTGAGGAGATGGGAAAAGAGCCATGGCTTTGCTTAAGCATTAATTATTAATCATACCATTATCATTATAAGTCACACTGGTGAATCTTTAGAAGTTAATCCAGTAAGCATCCATGGTTTTATTTAAACATCCTGCTTTTTTCCCGAAGTCCCAAAAATCTGCCATAACACTATTCTGTATTGCTAAACTATATGTAAACACTCACAGGCCTTTTTTCTGAAATCAAGGGCATTATTGGGGAGTTTGTCCATCCTGGCTGCAACAACAAACTGTACTCTGCTTGGAAAACTAAAGACGAGATTTAACTGCTTTAGGCATAAGAGTCTTATTGAGTTCAGGTGCTGATGCTGGTTAGCTCTGGATCACAAACGTCCCTAAACCTCCTCAGTAGTATAGGATGGAGCTCAAAACAGTTAAAGACTATTTGTTCTTTTTAACGTCAACCAAAAAATTGAAAGTGCCATTAAATTAGAATTAAAATTGCTTCTTTAAAGTTACAAGTTTAGCTATTTATACAAAAGATTGAGTATAGATGGGCTAAATTAAATACCCCACTATATCCCCAATATGTCCTCATTTTCATCAGGATTCTTTTTCTATTTAAGGCTCTAACCTACTGAAAGATAGGTGCCAGAGTTACTGTATATGCAAAACTGATAACCATCATGTCTCTGCACTTCAAAATCAGAGAAAATTATGTCCAATTTAGAAGGGCTGAATCCACAAATGCAGAGTACTAATGTCCATATTCCTCCTTCAGTGTTATAAAGAACAGCATTTAAAATGCTTAAATTGCACCCTTCAAGTAAACTATGAATAGTTGCCCTCCAGCTTCCATGAATATGTCCTCCAATCATTTTCCCTATTTGGAAACATTAGAATAGCCATTCCCCCTAAGCACTGTATGCTCTCCGACCATCATTCCACTGTCTGAAGTGCTCTCGGCTCTCATTCAGACTGTTTACTGCAACCTCCTAAGATTAGTGGCGACCCCAGTGTCTAAGCCCTTCAAGAAGAGCGCCTGTTTTTTTTTCCATGTGTTGCCAAGGCGATGGCCTGCACGAGGCAGGGTCGCCAAGACAGAGAGCACAGCGGGGAAATAAGCAGTGAGTCTTTGCTCTTAAAAAGCTCCTGAAGCACCATGCTGTGAGCCCCAGTTATGCTACAGGATAAAGGCATGTTCTGCCTGTGTGGCCACTGGGGCAAGAAGTGTGGCAGCAGTCGATTTAAAATAATCCGCTTTGTGGCTGTTTGACACTTGTAAACTTGCTGTATGTTTGACATGATGGTACACCTTCAACTGATTTTTTGCACTACTGCTCCAAAGACTGAATGACATTTCTAGCACTGTTGAGGCATAAATAAGCAAACAGCGAAAAAAAAACATGTTGACACGTCTCTTATTTATTGACAGCCCCTGACTGACTGAAAGCATTGCCTGTATGTTGAAAATGACTGTGTGAGTGCATTTTCTCCCTTTGCTTCCATTCCCAGCGATGCTGCTGCTCGCAGATGTTCTTTGATATTCATGAACAACTGCCTGTGGTGGATGTTAGCAATAGCACTCACTTTCATCTCCCCCCCATGGCACTTCCTCAAGTGTCTCCCGGCATACCACTCCAACAACAGATCCCAGGCAGCGTACAGAACAAGAGCATAATGCTTCATTCAGCAGCCCTGAAAAAGGCCCGAACCTCGCCTCTTCATCGGCAACAAATGGAGACATCAATCCCCAAACTGCTTTGAGAAATCTTTGAGCTTTTCATGTCCTAACACCCACTTAAAATTAATACCATTTAGGCTAATAGGATAAAACATGCACTGCCACAATGAAGGTTTTCGACAGGCTTGAGGTGCATTTAAAGAAGTTAAGCTCTCCTGTTTAGTCTGCATTGGCAATGAGTAAATTTGAAGAAATGATAAAATGGCCTAATGAATTTGGACAAATTGTAGATATGTGGCTCCTCTGAGTCAAGTGCTTTCTGCAAGACTGGAGATAAGCCAGGCAGACTGCAGTCCCCACTGGGCAGTGTTCTCTGTACCGACTGAGTGTATGATTATGATTATGAGAGAACCGCTAGCGTCCTATTTATACATCGATTCTCCACAGTGCCTTCCCATTTTAGTGTCAAGTCTACAATCCAAAATGAAGATGACACCTCCAATTTCTTCTTTTCTTCAACAGCTATTATCATTTCACTTCACTGGAGGAGACACCACAGCCTTCTAAAAGTGCCAGACCTAGGGCTCTCTTTCATGTAACCAGAGGACAAATGGCCCAATCAATCGACTGATAATGGACACTTAATGGCCCCAATTAAACAATCATTCACATTCTGCCCCTGTCTGAAAAATGTATAAAAAGAAAGTTGCAAGTAATCAGTAAAGTTTCAGCGAGCACTTCTGAACACATGAAAGTTGGGGTTGCAAACAATTCGAGCCCAGGTGATCGTTATCAGGAGTGCAGACTAAGTTAGCTCTGGCTTACCCAGCACCCATCCTGTGGTGTCACTGTGTGAAGGCTTTGAAGTCTTACTTCTGATCTGTGCAAATCTCAGGGGGTCTGAGCATCTGCTTGCCTCTCCCACCGCATCTGTGCAGGAGCCTTTGTACCTCAGACACCTGCAGCAAGAGCCGCAGAGGTGCCACCGCACTTACCTTGCTCGCCCTCGCTATTCATAACTGCTTTACAAAACACTTCACACACAAGGAAACAAAAACAAGTCAGCGAAGTCGTGGTGCAGATGCAAAAAATATACTGAGAATTCCAGAAAGCTCATTGCAAACAGACAAACAGCAATTTATGAACACAATCAGACTGAAGCACCACCTGGCAATACGCATGAACTGCTAGGGCTCCAAATTCAAGCGGTACTGTGGGATATTGTAAAACACCAGCAATTGTAATCTCTTGAGTATGTATGCTTCCAATCCATCTTAAAAAGCAGAAAGCCTGACTGCTCGAGTGCACACATGCATTTGTTATGCATCCTAAAATCTTCATGCCGGTTTCAACGCTTTAGTCTTACTACCACCCCTGCTTTGGCTGGCACCGGCTCCATCCATTTTTGTGGGTTCCATATCAGGTTTCAACCACTGAGTTATTCAGTCTGATCATTGTGGTCAGTGCTGACAAAATGCCTCTATAATTCATTTCAAAGTCTTTTCTTTTGGAAATAATTGCCTCTCTTCCATTAGTCAACACTGTGAGGAGCTTTAGCTGCCAAGTCTCAGATCCATATCCAGAGTCTTCGTTCCTTTTTGCTGAAGGAGGCAACGTAGCTGACGGTGCCATGTTAGATTAAGATCAGTGAAGAAGCACAAGGAGCCACAGTCTAAGACGTGCTGTCTGAAATGATCTCAGATGGCTCCTCATAATCCACCCTGATCCAGCAAACTTTTCCCAGGACGCTGTAATGTGTTCCAGTCATGCTATCACACACATGGTCTAACCCAAGGTCTGGTACTTTTTTCTGCTTTATAGCACATTGCATTAGTGAAAAAAAGTGTGGAAGAGAATTTTCATTTGCACTCATCAGACACCATCCCTCAGTTCAGAGCAGTTAGCTGATCAAGAGCTTTTCAGCAGCCCACTCCACTGTTTTCTCAGGCAAATGAAGTGAGAATATTGTTTTTTTTTTGTTTAATCATCAGTGCCATTGGGCTCAGTGAAAGCAGGCACTGAAACACCTGCTTGTATTAATCACCTCATCTCACCTCCACAAATCAGGCAGAGAAACTCTGCCGGTTCATTAGTGAAAATGCTACCTGAATAATGTGTTCATCCTGTCAAGATAGCTAATGGAAAACTGTATCAGGCGAATACAAAGTTTAATGTTTTTCCAAATATTAGCCTTGTTTGACTTATTCATTGCCATGCAGAAAAACAGTTTATAACACATTCAGCATGTCTGCAGCACATTTCCATGCACTGGCAGCTTACAGGTGACAGAAAAAAAAACTCAAGCGACAAAAGTGACTTTCATTAGGATGATTTCCCTGAGAATGAGATCCTTTTAAAAGATTTTAAGATATGTGTATGTTACTGCACCCTTGGTTTCAAACCCTGGCCCGGACCTTAAAATATAGATGGAAGGTTCACTATTAACAGGGAGAACAAAAGTTTTATCCACATTTTGAAAAGCAAACTTGGCTGAGGAAAAAATATATATATATAAATCCAGCAAGGAAATTAACATTTATGGCATTTAGCAGTCATTCTTATCCAGAGCAACTTCCATGTCCTAATTACAGGGGCAGCCCCCCTGGAGCAATTCAGGGTTAAGAGTCTTGCTCAGGGACCCAGTGGTGGTAGTGCCAGAGGTGGGATTTGAACCTGGAACCTCTTAAGCAATAGGTCCATAGGCAAGCACCCTACCACTAGACCACCTGGCCCCCAGGTGAACATTCCTATTAAGGCAATAGGTCCATAGGCAAGCACCCTACCACTAGACTAGATGCTTTCACTTTCAAATTAAATTATCTGCTATGTATCTTATGTCATAGCATGAAATGCCTACAAACACAGCTTCAGGGAGTTTGTGCAGCAGTGTATGTATGTTAGCTCCTTTTAACAGTACCATTTCCATTTCAGTTTGCAATATGGTGAAATAAAAATCTCATGGGTGATAATCAGCCTACTCCCATTTTCACTTGCTGGTTAAAGAACTGCTGAACATTGAATAGACTGATATGCCTGCTTCTCTAATCCCCACTGGAAAATGGCCTAGTTGACTAGCTGAGCGCGGACTTAGCTATTCCATCATGACATTATGATAGTCCACTAAAAATATTTTATTGATGTAAAATCATTACCTCTTATGGCATACAAATTTAATTTGACATTTCAGGCTGTCAGCAGGCCAGTAAGATAGAAACACATGCAAAGCCCACACATGGTGCCCAGATATGTTACTATCCTGCTGACTTGCTGGAGAAGTGGGGGGCATAATAATTGAACATACTGCAGGCAAGTCACTGCAGTCATTTCTGAGAGCTGATTTTCAGTTTGCTTATAGGAGAACGGGGTGACAGCAAAGGGCTTGAGAAAGAAAAAGTGGGAAAAATAGGCCTAGTCAGAGATGGGGTGGATGGAAACACTAAAAAAATATAGTGAAGAATGGATCTGCTATGGTACTTGCAGGATGATAACAAATATTATACCATTGGTCGAATCAGACCAATTCCACTCGTTTACAATAAAGAATTCTTTGGTGGAACCGTGCCCCTGTAGAATCTTTCAGTCTATCAATTTCCATTAATATAAAAGTTTAACATCAATTTAATGTTTTACCTGTAAACAGTGGTGAAAGGCAAAAAACATTTTGGAACCTTACCCAAAGAAAAGCAAGAGGGAGATAAAGGGAGAAAAAAAAGAGAGATACAGAAGGAGAGAAGTGACTCACCGCTTTTGCACACTGGACAGCATTGGTCAGGCTCATACTCTGGATCCACACACTCCGTCTGTGGGCAGGCTGAGACAGAACACAAAACCTCCCCACTGGGCTCACACCGACACTTCTCACATGGAGACACCTAGACAAACGCACACACAGACACACACACAAACAAAGATATATACATACCATTCAATGTTGACTCAAAGGTAGCTATGAATGTTTGTGCACTCTTAAAAATAATGGTTCCTAATAGTGCCTTGGCTTTGATGTAGAGTTTTAGGAAACAAAATTGTATAGAACCATTAATTTATACTGAGATTTCCTGAAGGTTCTTCACACTCACACATCTCATTTAGTGGTATATTTAAATTGTTTTATTTAAAGATTATTTAAGGAATTACAAATGGTTCTTTCATGGCAATACTCTACAGAACCCCGTCTGGCATCTTTTTTTTAAGACCTTGCAATGGGCATGTCTTCCATGACAAAAATTCTACTTCTGCGTGCATAGCAAATCCTGAGGCTCCCTGTCATGCAGAGGTTTGCTGATGTGTTTATGTGGCACGGTGATGCAGCGTAATGCCCCAGAAATTAGCAAGCATGCATACTGTAAGGTTACACTCACTGCCTCATTCTAGTCTCCCGGTGCTACATGCACAAGGCTCTTAAGCTTGCAACGTTTGTGAAAAAGGACTTCTGAATTCTGAAAGTATCCCGCTGGGAGAGCTCTCGGGAGAGTATCTTTCAGAACAGTGTGCAGATTGGCACTCTATTCCTGCCTAAATAAACAGCATTTATTCATTGGAGAACTGGCAAGAATTCTAGGCTCTCCTCTACAATTGAAACTTCATAAATAGATGTAAAGGTTTGAACAGCTATCATTGCAACCTCTCCAGCCATAAAGCACACTTACTCTGCCTCTACCCTGCTGGTCTCAGAAGCCAGCCCCGCTCAGATATTATGCTGGACTTACTACCCTCTGCCAAGACTCTAATTGTTAAGGTTGCCTTCTGCATATGCATTAGGTTCAGCTGAGCAGGAGCACTAAATCCAGCCTCTAGCCATTACCACTCTTGGTAAATAGCACTAATGCTGACTTTGGCGATAATAAATGTCTCCGCTTGCCGCAGAGCCATGGCGGTGTATAGGTCTCCAATGACAAAGAGAAAGCGGAGCTGGGCATGCAAAACAGAAGCTTGAAAATAAGCAGTGGAATCACAATAGGTAAAAACAACAAACAGCTCCCTGGCAGAGTAGTACGGAGAGAGCCACAGTTAAAAAACAATTATTTGTAGGCCTGCTTCTGCTTCTCAGTGGTTGATATAAGTTGTGCATCAGAAGGAGACTTGCGGCTAATCAAAAAAGCTTCGTAATGATTAACAGCAAAAACATGAATGTTATTTGCATCTAAGCAGCAGATCAGAATCAAAATACCAGCACCTTTATATCACAGAACACTAGGCAAAACATTGTGAATGTCTTCTTATGTGACTACTCCCAGTGGAAGGGAATAGGTTTAGAAACTATCATGGCCCCTGTGATTGAGGCTGGTAAGAAAGGTAAGAACAAGGGGGTGGAGGTAAAGCATAGAATGCAACTCATTTTTTGCTCTACTGCAATCAATAGAAAATCAAGCTATGATGTGCACATATTAGATTATTTCGACCCGACAGGAGAGTCCACTAGAGCACAAAAATTCAATTCAACAATGTGATGAACAGAGGCTCAGGGAACAAAAGTCCAAAGTGAATGGCAGCTCCAACTGTCACAAAATAAAATGCAGGCTAGTGGTAGAACTACAATCTACATAATAATACATATAATAATGGACAATAGAAATAAACAATTCACAGCACCACTAATGTCATGTTTGCAAGGAAAGAGAGGCACAAGTGTGTGGCAAACTTAAGGGTTCTTTAATCTGATCAAAACAATTGTCTCAAGAAACAGGCAAAATGACACACAATGGTGAACAGGTGATACTGGGTCAGGCTGGCAAACCTTAAATGCCTGGCAGACCAGGTGCAGGGGTTTGGGTGTGATTGGTGCGGGTTGGATAGAAGCTCTGGCTCAGAACTCCGGGGACTGGGACCGTGGCCATGACTGAGATTCGGTGGTCACCGTGACAACTAACAATGATGGTGAATATCATTTTTGGCACATACATGAAACCCTTCACTTTCAGAATCCAAGGTTCATAACTAGTACTTGTATACACGGATGTAAAGTTCTAGGAAAAAAGAAACCTTGCCTGGTATAGGACCTTTAAATAATACCTGTGTGAATGCTCTTACACTTACACATCTCATTTCAAAAAGTCATTCTTTAAAAATATATTCTACTGAAATGTTATAAAATAATAATAATGAGTAACTGTGAAAACATCAACATTATATATAGACATAAATTTTGTAGAATATATTACAGCCTAACCTTAAACTCCTCAAGGGAGGCGTATGTCTTTCCTCGAAATTCACAGTAGTTCTTCTTCTCCTTACACTGAGGGCAGCACTGGCTGGTATCCACGCGTAGGCAGCGTGGGTGGACCTTCGGACAGTCGGGCTGGTCACACATGGGTCCTTCGTCTGTGCACAGGCAGGGGCATGTCGAGGGTCCAGGGGTGAATTTCTCACCAATAGCGAACACAAACCCTGTCTCGTCCATGCAGCCTTTACCCCTGTAATCAGGGTACACGTACTCATCAGTGGCATCTATCGAGCTGTTGGCCTCTCCTGTGGGCCCTTCATCAGTCTGCTTCATTGAGTCCTGTTCACCCCAGACCTCCTGTGTCTTTCCCTGAGGTTTGGCTCCTCGCCGCAGGGGGCTCCAGCTGGGTTTCGCTTTGCTGCTACTGGTTCTGTTGCTTCCCCTAACCCCATCAAGTCCTAGATTATTGATCTCCTCAAGGCGCTGCTGTGCACTGGGGCTTGGCATGCCTTCCTTGGCATGGGTCAGGACCCTCTCCAGACGCTCCCTCTCCCCAGCCTCGGGCGCCGGCACAATGGGACTGCACAAAGTACTCGTCAGCAGGAGCCAGGTTATAGAGATAAGTCCTGTTGTCATGGCAATGGAGTGCAGCATCTCTCCTCCCCACCACCTGAACGGTGGGCTGACACCTGGGCTCACATAACACTCCTCACATGACGAGTAACGACCGGGCCCATCTGCAGCAAGATAAAGACTTCAGCTAGTCTCCATTTTAAAGCAATCATTCAAAATGAAACATGGAGGGATTCAGCACCATGGACAGTGCCTACGCTAATGGAATTCCAACAGGTCGGCTACAGCACTATTCAGCAAAACATTTGGCCAAAATCAATAACACAGTAAATGCATAAAGACTGAAGCATTACCGAACTTCCAAGAGCACTCCAGAAAGTAATATAGTTTCCTCATTCAAAAACACCTTTTATCGATTTTACTGTCCACTTCAGGATGGTTTTGCTTGTGCTTCCTAGAATTGTTTCTGCCCTTTTCCCTCTCTGTAGGCACACACATCTCAGGAGCAACTGGAAATGTGCGAAACCCCACCGCATCGAGTGCAGTCGCACTTGCGAAAGCAATACAGACAGCAATCTTCCAGTTGCACCTCTGCACATCAGTGATGGACACGAAAGCAAATTGCTTCAAGGATTGAGGGTCGAATCATCAGCGCCCCTAACCCTCGCAACAATTACCTCCCCTCTTCCCTGGTCAGTCAATCCATTCAATTAAGACCAGTTTAACGACGAGAAGAGAGGTTAATCGAGGAATGAATCTGAATCAAGCCAAAGGTTACCAAAAATGAACGGGGTTGTGATTTTCTTCCAGGTAGAAGAGATATCAGTTGATAAAGCTTGATGGAAAGGAATTTCTCTAATCTAATTGTACATGCAGGTCTTAATGAAAGTTATTAGACGCTAAAGGATTTAGACACTTATATGGAGCCTGTTGATGCAGCACACAGGTGCAGAGAGGCTTCAGAGCAATGCCTGAGCACTTCCAGCACCACACAGCAGCAGGAAAACATCACTAACATCTCCTACACATATCACATGTGGAGGTTGTAACTAAGCCGACTGTTTATTTACCGGCATTACTACAGTAATAAATCCACTATTACAGATGTAATAGATGCACTAGTACAGAGGCTAAACCTAAACCTATAAATTAGTCAATTAATCGACCTGTTACGCTGCTAATGTACTTTGGGGAGCTCACTAATAGACTTTAAATACACAGAGGCGCCTTGTAGAGGCACATGTCCCTTCAGCCCTTAGTCAGTGGGCGTGCTGGAAGAAAATCAGGGAAACTAAACGCGTTTAACCGCCGATCTCTTTATTGGAGTCCCCTGCGTCTCCCAATCCATCCTATTCTGCCACTTGTGCAGCGCCACCCGCCATACTTGCAACTTTATTATGTCTTTAAGAAACGCGTTAAAAATCCCCACCCGCACCACCGGCACATCTGGCACATCTGGATTTCACAGCCATACCTGAGCCTTGCTGCCGAGCTCTCAAACTTCTCCTTATTCTCTGAGGAGCGTCCAGCGAGACCGCAGAGGGGAGGCTCAGACCCGCACTCTGGAGAGCAGGTGTTTCTGAAGGCTCCCCATCACCCTGTGCGCCGCTCCGCCGCTCCGCCGAGCCGAGAGGAGTGGCCCGCCGACAGAAAGCGCTCACTTTTGCTTCGCTGCCAGAAAAAAAAGAAGAAAAAATCTCAGCCCGCTGACGTCACGCCGCGGGGAGTTGGAGGAAAGGAGGATTTGAGTGAAACCTTACCGACCACCAGGGGGCGCAGTGCGTCACCTCCAGCACTAACCCGCAGTTGATCCAGCGCGCTGCTCTTAACCTGTGGCTGCAGACAGTGAGGGGCTGAAAAGCGGTCCGGAGGAGAGATGCAGCCCGTGCTCCTGCACATCCACCTCCTCCTGATCCGGAAAGATTTCCAGGCTTTTCAGAATTACTGCAGAATTCAGAGTCATTCTGGGTGCTCTGAGATACACCCTGGACATATTTTTAACACTTTTGGGGAATCACAGTGTCTACAGTGATACTGCATTGAATCTCTATCCGAAATGACCAAACGACTTTAACCCTAGTGTATATGTGCTCGTGTGTATGCATTTCTATTTTGTTTCACTGCAACAGTCTGCAAAGTGCCTTCAGAAACAGTGTGTCTAGACTAAGGTGTTCCAACCAATATGTTCAACCAACGTGTGTGTGTGTGTGTGTGGGTTTATGTGTGTGTGTAGGTTTATGTGTGTGTGTGTGTTTGTGTAAGTGTATGAGTGTGTTTGTGTAGGTTTGTGTGTGTGTGTGTGTGTGTAGGTTTATATGTGTGTGTGTGTGTGTAGGTTTATGTGTGTGTGTGTGTATGTTTCTGTAGGTTTAAGTGTGTATGTGTGTGTGTGTGTTTGTGTGTATGTATGTTGTATATCCCCGTTTTTTCTACTCTATATTCTGCTATTATTCACTATGTCAACACAGAAAAATCTCACCCATCTCATCAGCCCTTTTTATTGTTGTTGTCTGGGAAGCGCTACAAAGCTTTTAAAGCTTGTATCTCGAGGCTGAGAAATAGCTTCATACCAAAAGCCATCACTGAGCTGAACTCACCCTCCCTCCAAGTGTCACCATCCATGCCTCATCTTAATTTATTTTAAGATTGGACTGTTAGGTGTTTATCTAAGATAATAGAGAATTATGTTATGTGTAAGATTTCATATAGTATAAATTAATGAAATGTTCTTAATATGTTTTTAATTATCTTTATTATTTATTAGGAACATAGAGAGATGTGTAAGACTGAGTGCAGGTATATGTATGAATAGTGTTGATTTTTGGTGTTGCACAGTAAATCTCATCGGCCCATCTGGTGCAGTGGCAAAAGTTTATAGAATAGAATATACATAAAACATATATATGTGACACATAACCCTGCATTTGCTTCTTCACCTCACATGTAAACAAACTGTCATGTTTCATGGCGCTCTGCCCTGATTTGCATTATGTCACCAGGTGTGCCTCATTATTCTAGAGGTATATAGATCTTAGTGAGTCAGGGCTCAGAGCCATCGATCATTGTTCGTCTTAAGTGTCATTGTGGCTTGTGTTCCTGCCTTGTGAGAACTGTGCTTGTGTGCATACACGTTCTATGTTTTATGTTTTATATTTACTGATCGTCCTGCAGTGGCTGGTGAGGAGCTTGCAGGGCCTCCAGCACCCATTTCTGCAGAGTCCCCAGTCAGGTTGTCACTGCAGTCGCCATCCCCTTCATGTTATGTCCCCACCTCCCTCTTTGTGCCTGTCCCGGTATCCCCATTATTTAGTGTCCCTTTTCCTATGCCCTTCACACTCCCCGTCATGTTCCAAGTCCCTAGGCTTAGACCCGTGTCCACTTCTCTGCTCAGACCCGTGTCTCATTCTGTGTCCTCTCCCATGTCCAATACAAAGTCCAGACCCATATCTGGTCCCTGGTCCTGCCCTGTGTCATGAGTCAACTCTCTGTTCCCATCCCATGTCTCCTCCTTTGCCTACTCCTGTACCTCCTCCCCAGTCTAGCCCTGTGTCCTGGTCCTGTTTAGCGTCTGCTCCCTGGTCTCATCCCGTGTACCACTTCCAGCCCCATGTCTCATCCCATGTCTGTACCCTGGTCTTGTCTCATGTCATTGTCTCATCCCATTGTCTCCTTCTGTAACCGCTCCTCACCATCCCGTGGTCCAGACCTGTCACTTTTTGGCCCCTGGTAGTGGATCCAGTCATGTGCCCCCATAGGGGAGGCTGTTTAGTTTTCTAGCCGGGCTCCCCAGCCCTGCCTCGCCCAGCCTGTTTCCATTCACTCATGTTTGGTTGGCTTAAGGTTTTGTTTAGGTTTCTTTGACCTCCCCTCAGGGCCAGCCCCTGGGTGTGAGTCCCAGGAACTGTGCTTTGGGGTGGGGCTTCCGTCATGTTTCTCTGCGCTCTGCGCTGACTGGGCTCACTGGACTAAAATATATAGATCTCAGTGAGTCAGGGCAGAGCTGTCAGTCATTATTCGTCTTATTGTTCATCACTGTGGCTTGTGTTCCTGTCTTGTGAGTACTGTGTTTGGTTTATGGTTGTGTGTTACATGTTTTATGTTTATTTAAAACCCATCTCCATAATCTCTACTACACATTTACATCCTATGCAATCCCACCACAGCGTGACACAAACACTTCTGCTGTAAAACAGCTTCCCAGGTATCAGGACACTGCAACCCCTTTGTATAATAACTATGTATGAAATAGCTGTAAGAGCCTTTAGAAAAAAACATCTGAATATCTAGGCATGCGTTCACAAAGAGCTCATCTAGAATCAGATTCCTCTTTTATTTAATATGACTGTGCACTTCTGGTCCTCGTTCCTGTCACATTCCTTTGCTAGTCTTCCTAGAACTGAACATTGTACAAACCTTTCTGACGTTTTTATCGTCTTAATGATAAAAACAATAGTTATACATAGTTTACGCGTTCCCCTATCAAAGTAATTTATTTGGTGTCCAAAATATGACTGGATCTATGAGGATAACATAATTAACAAGTAACAGAAGTTTACACCCTATTTGCATCATAAAAACATACCTAAATCATCCCACACATCTCAAACTGTGTCAGGTAATTAACACTGGCACTGCAAGATGTTTTATACTTGCAGTTTACTAGACATGGTGCTAATTTGACATGATGCTAACTGGTTTACATAACTTTGCATTATTTGTTGGCTACATCTGCCTAGTAGCTTCAGGGCAAAATGGAAAACTTTGGACACCAGATATGGACTGTGCTATTTGATTGGTTTGGATTGAAAGTATGTTTGATTTTTAATTGAACTATTACTTTAAGGAACAAACTGAAAAAGCTGTCATCTCCTGTCTGAAAGTCAAAACACCCACTGATTTGATATGAACACTAACACCTCCCACCAAACAGGATTGGGATCCTACTGCCACCTGCTAGAGATTTTATAGCACTTCTTTTTGCACATGGCCAATAGAATTTGCAATCCTTAAGGAGCTTGGATGAGTAATGGCATTCAAGTGAATGCTATCTATCTGTCTGTCAATCTATCTATCTATCTGTCTATCTGTCTGTAAGTTTTTTTGGTTTAAAGTTGTATTTTGGTTTTCATGAAGGTTATGATTTGATTATCTGGTTTATTCTGGACTATGAAATTAGCATTGCAGCTAAAAAATGCAAATGAAGGTTTAGACTTACTTTCTACAGTAAGTATCTTTATCCCATATTATTGCCTCTACAATATTAGAGCAGTTTTCTTTTGAATGTATTAATTTTAAAGTTTATTCTGCACACCATGTTTTGGACAAAACTGTTTTGAGATAAACAAAATGCAAATGTAAAAATATCTGGCATTCACTGAAGGATAGAATGGATGTATTCCAGCACCAATGACATAAATAAGCGCACTGAGCCAAAAAATGTGGTATCATATGCACAAGATCTACTCTGAATAAATTTGCTGGAAATAAAACTGCTTTGACAGTCTGCTGATTGTGGAGCTATAGATAGCATCTGCTGATTTTAACACTATAGTGAGAGTATGTGTCTAAAGCAGTGAATGCATGTTAACAGTTTGCTATGGTGAAGCTGGATGTCATAAACTCTTTCACACAGTAAGACCACCATGCCTGGGGCGAGGTGATTACATCCTTTAAAGAAATGCACTTCATATCTAGTGCAGGCCTGCATTAATATAATTGATCATTCAGAGTCGAGGGCACAGCCTTTTCCATCAGGGCTGCTTTGATGGGGTGAGAGAGAGAAAATCATTAATTCAGCATTAACAAAAAAAGGTACGCAGTGATGTCCATAACGTTCCAGTGAAGCTTGAGCTGTTGGTTCTGACTTCACCCCCTCAAAGGAAAGAGCTTCTCCTCTTCCAACACAGGCCTCTTATGACTATTGATACAGTTTGACAATATTCAGGCATTGCATTTAGCATGCAGGCGTGATTCCAAAATAGCAGTGCTCTAGGTTAGGGTTGTGTCCTGGCTACTTGACTGTGAATTGTTAATGTATGTGTGTGTGTGTGTGTGTGTGTACCACTCAAAGCCGAAGTTGTTTCATCAATGTTGAATGGGGTCGCTGCTGTTGAGAAGAGGACAAGGGGCCTAAAGTCAGTGAGTGACAGCATGGTAATGTTCAGCTTGAAGCACATGCCTGAATGAGCAACTGCTGAGGAAATTTGTTCATGCCGTACTTGTGAAAAGGCTGCTGCTTCATGTCCAGGTAGAGGAGAAGGTGAAGTAAAGTTCATCATGACAGAACAGAATTTGTCAAAAGGCCTTTAAAGAAAAGCCATCCATAAAACTTTTGGTACTGTATTTAAATGATGCAGCAGCATTACAGTCATTTCCAGTCCAATTATGGTCCTTATAAATGAATGTTACTCCTTTTTAAAGCTATTCAAACTATTGACATTTCTTTTCAGCAGTGTTGCAGATTATCATTCTGTTTTTTTGCTAAGAAAAGTACCAAAAATGCGCCAGATGCACCAAATAAATAAATAAATAGGACAAGGGAATGAATGCTATGTGTACCATTGATGAATTGCCTCATGGAACTGAATTACAATCAGATGGTACTTTCTGCAGTATATTGAAAAGTCAGTAGTCAGCACACTTAATTACAACAGAGAGACCTTTTAAAACAAATACAAGTGTATTAGAATCATAGTTGCTGTGCACTGAAACTAATTCTCCCATAGGAGTGGCTGGCTTACTACACAAGCTTTGATTCCTGAAAGCACAAGCTTCCTTCAACCAAAATAACCCATACTTTAGCACACCATGTATTATTGAAAAGGGCTACCGTAATGCAGAAACGCAACTGCAGCATCAGCAGAAGCCATCGCCCATATTGTAGAACTCCTAGAATATGTGAAATATAAGGTATGCAATATTGCTTTGCTATGCCACTGTTTCATAAAGAATTGTTCTTTGTTGAAAAAGTGTCAAAGGAACAATCTCATTCTAATAAAAAGCTGCCGCAGTTTAATTTAAGAATACTCATTAAGTTCTACATTTAAGAGAGAACATTCATTTATCGTACACCAAACAGACAACACAGTAATGTCAAAAAAAAAAAAACTAATTTCTTATACTAAATAGACATCACAGTAAATTATATAAAAAAATCAGCACTATAGTTCATTTTCAAATTTTGTTATGAAAAGTTATGTGAAACATTTTCTGAATTTGCATATCATGTACCCAGGCTCTCCTGTTCTTAAGAATCCCATATGGCTTTGGGGTAATCCAGTCAGAGTTTTAATGAGAGCCTGCATGGCTAAAGAGGCACCAGGCCAGCTAGAACTGCAGACAGCCTAGGAGAGAAGCACACCATCAGCTGCACAGGACAATAACACACGGCTACAGTTCATAACATTCATCATACAGATATAACTTCACTTCTGCCAGTGGAGTATAGTGTATCTGCTTCATTAACCAGATACAATGGTTCACAGTTACATTTAAATGAAAAAAAAGAAGCTTGCAACCACTAATTCTGAAAAATACATTTACATATGTGGTACTGTATTTACTCACGTCAGTATGAAAATGAACACATTTAGCATGAAACTACACTGTAGGATGATTAGTCAGTGTAACGTTTATGCCAAGATTTGGAATTGATGTCCCAAACTATACATATTCAATTTGCCTGCTTTTATGCCATAAAGATGAAAGATGAAACAAGCACAAGAGACATAATTAGCAAAATTTAACTCAAAAGTGACTAATTTAGGAGAAAAAAACTCAGATAAATAAAGAAGACAAAATGAAGATCACAACTGTGGTTTTCCTAACACCCTATTCATCACATATATGCAGGTACTTGACAGAGGTCACAATAAGCAAATAAAGAGCTTGAGCAAGATTTTAAGTGCAATACCCGATAGTCTCCCTGCCGGAGGGTTTGAAAAGGGAAAAGAATGGAGTGTCAGATAAAATATATGGCTTGAGATTGCTATCTCAAACATTTCCGAATGAGATGCCAAAGAAAATGGAGGATGATTTGAGGAGCAATTCATCTTGTCACTCTGTCAGTATCCGTTTGCATAATACTGCATGAAGATGTACCAAAAAGAGAGGGTGAGGAGGAAAAAAAACTCAACCTTTAAAGTCTTCAGAGAAACAAAACACAAAAATCACACAGCACAGATGGAAGTAAGAGATTAAAAGATTGTTGAGTCTGGTCAGTAGGGGGCAAACTTCTGGCGGTCTGATTTTTTGACGCCGGCCGAGGTTGAGATCTTTGTGGTGTAGGGCGCGAGGCCTGAGGTGGCAGTGTGCACAGCCAGTAGGGGCAAGGTTTTCATGCCAAGCAGACTTGAGACCGGGAGGGCGTAGTGGGCACTGGGGATGGAGGGCATGGCCTGAGGGGAGTGGACGTTAATGGCGGAAGGGGGAGCGGCCAACATGGCCATGGAGGAAGGGGTGGAGGCGGAGGCGGAAGAGGCGGACTGGGGGAAACTCAGGCTGAGATCAACGGGGTTGCCAGAAGAGGAGGAGGCTGCCTGGATGCTGAGTTTAGCCATCTCTAAACTGTAACCACACTCAAAAACACGCATACACACACACACACACACACACACACACATACCAACACCATAGGGAAATGGGAGGTAGGAATAATGTGGTTAATAGAAGAGTTACGGGGTGGGGGGTTTGGGGGGGGGGGCCAAGAGAGGTGAAAGTGAAAGAAAAGGGTAAGAGAAAAAAAAGAAGAATCAATAACGGGAAATGTTACGTGTTACAAGGAACAAACCATTAAAAAGGGTTTCACATGCCTCGATGAGTATTAATAAAGCTGAGGAGTGCCAAAAATGGGTGGGATTAAACAAAAAGGACACAGCATGAAATTCTTCTGTTATGCTAAATCTGGCCCATTATATTAGCTACATGTGTAAAAGTCACAGGGTTGTGTTTGACTTGTCAGAGGCATCTTTTACCTGGCACTGATGAGGTACTGGGCAAGGCTGATGCTGGCTGGGGAGCCGCTGATGGTGACATGGCGCACAGCAGAACCATCTGTGGCCCCAGCTATCTTGATCTGGGCTCCAGACATCTGGCGAATCTCATTGATCTTAGTGCCCTGTCTGCCAATAATGCAGCCTATGAGCTGAGAGGAGATGACAGGGTGAGCTTCAGAAAGCATCTGTATGATTTAGCAGGCAAGTTACGATTCTAAACAGGCTCAAACACAATCTTAATTAAAGATAAACAAAACATATAAACAGAATCCGTATGGCCGTAGCCTATGAGGAAACAGAGTAGGCGAGGGAAAAAGTATTGGACTTTTGCCTTCTGTATTAGAAATACAAGCTTAGGTAAATAGGCGAAAGTTTGATCAAGAGCTGAAGCAGTTCTGTTTTTCCAGCAGGTCCTAACATATCAATGTGTTCATTAATTTAAAATGAAATGCCTTTGTACTGACAATCAGTCACATTGTGTTTCAGATAAGTTTAAAGGGTAATGCATCTTACATCATTCTGTATGGCTTACATCAATTAAGACTTACATCATTCGGTATGGTCAGCTCTTGAGAACTTGTTGCTACAGAGGCATCCAAACCTATTCAGGGAAATAAGGGGGGAAACAATTCAAAACCTATTATGGGTAACTGATTGCAAAACTTTCGATTTCCCTACTCCACAACTAAAACTACTGAAAAATAAGCTGAATCAATAACCCCAAAATGAATTTAATATATGAAGGCAGCAGGGCTATGCTAGATGAGTCATGAGTGAGTTCTGATTAAACTGTGACTCCATTAAAACGCCTTCTCAGAAAAAGCATACCAGCTCTCCATCTTGGCCTGCTGTAATGTGAATGTGTCTGTGTGTGTGTGTGTGTGTGTGTGTGTGTGTGTGTGTGTGTGTGTGTGTGTTTGTGTGTGTGTGTGTGTGTGTGTGTGTGTGTGTGTGTGTGTGGCTTCACTGTTCACTGTTGAGAATGTGCACAGTGGTGTAAAAGGCTTGTGGGCTGGAGGGCATGCTGGTGGAACTGAACAGGTTTGGGATGGTGTGGAGATATGCATGGAGTAACATGGGAGGAGATTAAAAAGAAAAGAAACCGGTGGGTTTCAAAAACTGGGTGAGGTAGGTCCTGTCTTCATGCTGAATTAACATACAGGGAAGGAGCTGGGACATATCACAAAGCCTCCACAATGCTGTCGTTTACCTGTTACAAAATGGACATAACTTCCCTCAACAGATGACAATGAGCATAAAGAGCTGGCAGCTGGTGTCAGATGGCAGCGTGTGCAGCACAGGGTGGGCTTTCCGACACATACAGTGATATGACTTCATTGCCTTACCATGACATTGATTTTCCCTCTCTTTCCTCAGATTGCATAGGTAGAACCCAGAGATGGTGGAAACAGGAGGAGAGAGAATGGATAGGAAGAGGGAGAGAGAGGGAGCATGAGAGAGGCAGAGAGATAGAGAGAGAGAAAGCAGGAGGGAGATTGATGGACAGAGAGAGAGAGAAAGAGACAGACAAAATATGTAGACAGACAGAGTGATGGAGGGTAGAGACAGACTTCCCTGGGGAGTTGTTGGGTACGTACCAGGGAAGGTAGGGTTGCTCTGCCCAAGGGAGGTAAGGGGGATATGCTGCATAGCCAACTGGTGAAGCTTGGTCAACTGCAGGGCAGGAAGGGCGGTTAGAACTAACCAATCAAATGGAATTATTTCAGAGGAAAACTGACATCTACAGACAATACACAGCCAATCTTTAAGAATCACAATTAGATTGGTTATTGGGGATCATTAGGACTCACCCCACAATAAGCTAACATAATGACCGTACTCTTATCTGATTCTATTAACACATTTGTTTCTGATACACTCAAGGGAATAGCACAAGGGAGTGAAGAAACAAAGGAGGAAAAGGTGTTAGTAAACACTAGGCATTAGTCATTCAAATACAATTAATGGTCCTGGATTACAAAACAGTGTTTTACCACTGATGTGTGTGTGTGTGTGTGTGTGTGTGTGTGTGTGTGTGTTCACAGACAAAGCTATTTTATTAATATTGGCTTAATTGCTTGTATTTTAAGGAAAAGGGCATTGAGATGTGTGGTGGGATGCAGTGAGGAAGGTGTGGTGGCACTGGAGAGGGCAGGAGGTAGTTGGAAGGAGTGAGGCAGTGACCGTATGGAACAGATGACCAACAGCTCTGATAAGATAGCAGCATTGTCACTCACGTCTTGAGGAGGAATGGCGTACTGTCCTGGAATAGCAAAGGCCTGCATAAAAAAAAAAAAAAAAAGCCTTCAGGCTGCATGGAATTTAATGAATAACATACTTAACCAGAATTATGGTTCTTGGTTTTCAATGTTTTTGCACATACAGCATTAAGACATTAGAGAAGGAGCCGTTCATTCACCATTTTAATTTGCAACCACAAGGGGTCAGTGCATGAATATATCAGACATACACAAGGTCCAGCCTGCTGCTGCTGGCTGCTGGCCCCTGCTAAAAAATTCTAATGCCTGCTGCATTTAAAAGCCTTAGAACCTGTGCTATAGAAGTGTCTGAGGATGTCAATGTAATATAAATATGAAATTATAAGAATCAACAGAGCACTCTCGTTCTTGACCAGTGTCCCTCCTCAGCCTTCCATACAGCTGAATCCATCTAAAGGTCATGTTTGCTTTGTCACACAGGCAGCTTCTCAAACAAATCACAACTAGTGAAGATGTTAAAACTAAAGGTCAAAGCATCATGAATAAACACACACATATATTCATGCCTTATTTTTCAAAGAGACCAGCAATGAATAGGGCTATGAATAGACCAGCAATTAATAGAATTTTTCCACCTGTTACAGGACTACAGACAGAAATGTTAGAAAACGTATAAAATAAAGTAGCTATAGAGTAGAACAGAATGAAACAGAATCGAATAGAATAGAGAACATTGGCTAAAAAACCCAGCTGACAGTCCTTACTGCTCAGAAAGTCCTCGATCAGTAATTCAGTCAAACCACACAGAGTCTTATCTGCATGTGTGAGAGCACTGAAGCACTCCACTGGTCTGTGTGGTGACTATATTACTGATGAGATCTGAAAGCAAGATTTATTCAGCCACACTGATCTCAATGCAATCATTAGCCTAAATATCCACACTCACAGCTCCCCAGTGGGAGTACAGCTATGCAATCATTAATGTTTAAATGGAGTTACTAAATCCACAAGCATGCTACTTTCATAACTTAACATTGCATTGTTGCACTGAGGATTTCACTGGGAAGACTGCAAGATGTTGGGGGTACTCACAGGAGCTGTATGCGGTTGAGATAAGATTGAGGGGTTGGCACCAGTGGAAGGTTTGGGTCTATAAGGAATTGTCGCTCCCTTAGGTGGTGACTGCACACAGAAGATGGAATATAACATAATATTTTCATTAAGTATTTTTTCAATCAACAATTCTGCTTTCTCTCTCAAGTCCACTTTTTCAGACTAGAAAACCTAGAAACTTCAGACCAAAAATCTAAAAGCTGTTGGGAGGCCCAGAGCACTGGAAGATGAATTAGGCAGGACAGACACCTCAGAAACATGCAGAACATAATGAAATAGAATTCCAATGAAGCATGTAGGTGAAAATGACAATTTATTACATACATCCCACACTGTGGTAATGCGTAAGCACAAGGGAAATCATCTATATTCATCTCTAAGCTGTAGCAATTAAATTACACATACACAAACACAGAAACACACCTCCAGCATGACAGTACAGATGTGTCTCACACACTGCGTGATGGCATGAGGAGTGCCAGAGATGGTCACTGCTCTCTCGGTTGACTCTGGCAGTAAGTCTCCAGCCACCTGTACCTGTGCACCTGTTGTCTGACACACACAACTGCCAGTGTTAACAAGTGAATCAGCCAAGGACTGGAAATGACTAAGAAAATTAGCATTCAGATAATTGCATATTTGGTGCTTCTCTCAGCACAGTAATATGACTAATATAATATTATGACATCATTACAGTAACAATACATCTACATCGCGTTTAATTTTTCAGAGCACTGTATGATGACAATGAACTCAGAACAAGCTTTGATTTAGCATTGTTATGATGTGAGCAGCTATTCAGGCCAACCTATTTGGATACTGTATATAAATATGAATCTATTTGGGCCTTGGAGGGTCATGCTGTCCTAGACATTCAAAGCAACTGGGAATACAACCAACCAGTTCACCCGCCACAGCCCTGAATAGAGAGGACATCTAAATTTACTCAGAGAAATCCACAACCAGAAGCAGAATTCTCAAAACAAAGTCCACTGTCCTCCACTCAAACATTAACAAAGTGAAGAAAATGACGCTGCTTCCTGGGTTAATACCACTTCTGAATTGTTTTTTCCTCATATAAAAAAAGCTAACAGATAACTGAAGAGAGAAGATATGCGTGGTGTTTGGAGCAGAAGCCAAAGGGGACGGTGTGTGGTTGTGCTGGAGACTAAACGGAGCAGCTCTTAGCTCATGAATACAAAAGTCCTGTGCTGATGAGAACAATTAATCATACTGGGCTAGAGTGTTTGTGCTGGGCATGCAAACAAGGAACACCAAGTGTTAAACAAATCGCCATGTTATGAATCATTTGGAATTCCCACAGACCTTCATAACTCTGGTTCACGTCTGTTTTTCTGGGGGGGGTTTGTACTAGATTAAAGCTCACATCTACCTCTCTGATCTCTTTAATCTTGGAGCCTCCTTTGCCAATAAGTGATCCACATTGACTGGCAGGAAACACAAGGCGCAGCGTCACAGGGGGTCTACTTGTCACTGTGCTGTTCACCATGGACGCCAGGATATCCTGCAAAAGGGAGACAACAGTATCACATGACCTTCATTAAAAATCATTTGCTTCACTCTGCACAATGTGAAAATATCGACAGTTAAGGCAAGCATCTAATTAAAGCAGATATTAATTATAAAATGACTAGAGAGCTGCATGAGGTGACTAAATGAGAAAATTAAATTACAGCTCAAACCCACTGGGGCCAGTGTAGCATTTCATGGTATGTGAACAGTTTCAACACATACCACATAAGAAAATTTCTTTTTATTTCAGTAAGTGTTAATAGTTTCCGCTTTCAAAAAAGCTTGAATCCTTGGTGTAATGATTACCAAAGCATTACAGCAGAATGAAGTTAATTGCACATAATGATGTTTTCCAGCATAACATGACAAACCTCTTCAAACTTCTCTGCAATCATGGCAAAAGCTTTGAAGATGACCTCAGAGGGGCCAGTAATGGTGACAATGCGCTCTGGGCTGGAGCCATCAGAAATGTTAATACGAGCCCCGCTCTGAAATAACAGAGAAAAGAACATACATGAGTCATAGGCTTCATTCTGGCTCTGATTATGCCTGGCTTATTGAATGCAATGGAAGCCAACCTCTAAAGCACTTAACAGGTATATGCTTCAGTCACACTGGAGTGGTGAGGCCAAATTTATGATTTGTTTCTTACATAACACACTCTCTGTATTAACAGACTAAAACCATTTTCAGCAGTTCAACAAACTGTAGCGGATGCAATAAACATACTTCTTATGAATATGCGATCTAAATGTTCTACTTACTTCTTCTCTCATTTTCTTGACTGTTTCCCCTTTCTGAAAATCAAATAGTTGTAGTTATTGAAAAGAAGCTCAAAACACAAAGCAATAAAGTAACAATTCAATTCAAGGGAGCAGTTAAGCTGCTTTGAGGTATTGAAGCAAAGCTAACTTTGAATTTCAGTATACATACCTTCCCAATGATGCTGCCCACTTCCTACAAAATAGTAAAAGAAAGAAATAAGAATGCACATTAAGTCTTACTGAACTGACTTTTGTGCTTCATAACATAAGAAACTAAATACAGTTTAAAGGATGCAGGGTACATGTTCCTTAAGGAAACAAATATGTAATTAATGCAAAATAAAGACAGAAATATAGAAAAATACAAATAAATACAGTAAGTAGTGATTTTATGTATTTCAAAGTCTTGTTTATCCTCTCCTCTGGAAATCTTATAATTTATTGTATAATTTGTACTTCCTGTTCAGTACCTGGTTTGTCTAATCAGTGCTTTCTAAAGTTCAATCAGCAGTGCTACTGATGGAATTTTACAGTTCACTGTATGATGGCTTAAGGCTTAGAACCAATTCATAAGCTATTAACTACTATCTTCCCATACAATGGGAACTTAACATATAATTTCCCTCAGAACATTATTATACATTTATTTTTAACATTTGCATATATTTTCCTATGGAGTCCAAATCTATTCTATATGTAAACTTAAAGTGGATATAAGCTCTGCTTCTATCCTACAAACTGAAAGTGTCTGAACAGTTGATTCCCCTCACAGTATTCAGGAAATGATGTGATGTTGTTTCACACAGTCTTGACATAGGTTTGAACCCTTTTGAGTGTATAGCCAATTCAGTTAGAAAAACACAAAGCGTCAGTCTCAACCCTGGTCCTAAAGGGAGATTGGGTTGTGCAATTCAGATTCTCCCTGCTTTAACACAGCCTCTTTATCTCAGTATGAATTTATTAACGAAATGGGTAATTGGAACAGATGCTGTTGGGAACAGAGAAAATACAAAATAATGCGCAGAGCAGAAAGAGGGGTTAAAAAGAATAGTTTTTTTGGACATTGAGCTCTTTATGGCA
This sequence comes from Hepsetus odoe, assembly GCA_017165825.1. Lineage (NCBI taxonomy): Eukaryota > Metazoa > Chordata > Actinopteri > Characiformes > Hepsetidae > Hepsetus > Hepsetus odoe. The sequence goes on along the minus strand of CM029367.1, from coordinate 17,206,230 downwards.
CCTTTCTGCATCATGTGTACTATAGGGATACTACAGCACATCTACTTACTTCTACTTACTTTTCTAAACTAGGATACGTCAAGAAAGTTTGTAAACTGATCTACAGTTTAGCTAAGTATTTATTATGGAAGGTTGAAAGTTGAAACAGCTCATAAACATTTATAATGTAAGGGTTTACTAGTCTCACCTTTCCGTGCATTAGCAGGCGGATGGTGAGGGTGACATTTAGCCCTCCCTCAGACAAGCCGCCCTCCTTCTCATTCATATTCATACTCCTTGATGATCCGGACACTTCACGCTTACAGACAGACCGGCTCTGCACGGACAAACAGATAAGGGTATTTGCAATTCAGTGCAGAATACGGCGTTCCAAATGCAATTAAATAAGCAATCATACAAGTCTTGACAATTCCTAGCTCTACATATTCGATTAGTTCAATAACCCCCAACTACAATGACAGTATCTGCAAAAGAATTCATTTCATTCTCATTAAAGTACACATTTGCAATTTTGCATGTTTTTTTTTTTTTTCATCCATGCTGGAAATGGGCGAAGATGCTGTTAATAGGAGCCACATACAGGTATGTTCTGTTGGTTCAACTGTAGTGAATGTGTTTGATAAGACTCAACAGGGGCTGCTTGTTCTGTGCTGGCTCTGAGGATCAAGTGATGTCTGTGTGACCGTGTCTAACAAGATCTTGTTCATTTATATGTGAGTAAGCACAATGCTGGACAGTTCCCATCACTCCTCTGTTGCTCTGTGTAAATTTAGGTGAAATTTAGCATTTTCTGTTTCTTAGACTCTGTGATATTCATGCTGAGGTCACGCAGTACAAACAGGGTGAAAATAAAAAAGGACTTGTGTTAGCTCTCCAGACGCGTCTGATCCTTTGAAGGTCTTTTGTGAATATCTAATGCAGTTGTAGTTATTGTGCAGTTTTCTTCTGATAATGGGTACTGGGCCTGATCTTAGCCTAATGAGGCCCTGCAGCTCACACAATGAGTTTCATTAGGAATTCTATGGTGACAGAATAACAATTCCACTGTATTTTGCCTTTGCACTCTACACCTAACCTCTTTTCCTCTGTTTTTCAGATACTTACATGAGGTTTGAAGAGCAGAAGTGGTTTTCTCTCTCGCCATTGCACTCCAGAAGCAGTAGGCAGGCAGCAAACCCACTGATGATAATGACAAAGAAAGAAGCGATTCAATGAAAAGGCATGTTTCTGAATTTGCTTTTAAATTAAGCAAGATCTGCAAAAACTCTATAATAATAGCAGAAAAAAGGTTTAAATGATTCCGTTTCTAGATGTTCCTAATTAGTGCCATATGGGGAGTTTACTAAATGTAACAGATCAATATCCACACTTACCAGATCAATATCACTAATGAGGCTAAAAGTGGACCAAACTGATTATGAGACGTCTGTGATGAAGTAAAACGTCTGGTCTTTTACTGGACTTTTTTTTTCTCTGTTGTTTCATCAGGTAAGTGCATCAAACAAACAGCAATTGCTTTTGCCTAATCCTATAGGCCAGGATTTATTTGGCTAATGCTAAAACCCTTTTGACCCATTTCTGTCTCCTCAAGCTTGTCAGCAGGCCCCCAGGTCTTTAGAACCACTCTGTCACGTTCCAGCACAACACTAACAAGCCCAGATATAGCGAGCATACATGCACTATTTTTATTTACCCCCAATCTCCAAACTGTGACAAAAAAGAGAAAACGACCCAGCAAGAAAACCCTCTATAATATAATATAATATATATAATAATATAATACCTGCTTTTGCTTTAGACAACTTGAATGATCATTTTCCTAAATTATTATTAAGAAATTCGAAGCTTCCCCAAATCAATAACTAAATCAAAAGTCACAATGCAGCGTCTATGAGATAAATGATGTTTGCTGAATTTCAAAAGGAAAAATAAGTGTATATAAATTCAATGTTAATATATTGTTTACATTTTAGATTATTTTTAAGGCTTAATATTTAAATATTACTTATTCACTTAGAACATTACTAAATATATTCATTATTTATAAAGTGAATATAACAGAGATTAGACAGATATATAGCAGATGGGGAGAACTCTGGACACAAGTAATCTCCACATCCAAAAAACAAAGAGCTGCGAGGGTGATCCATGTGTACGCCACTGTGTTCACATTTACCCTAAATGTATATAGTGTATATATAAAAAGGAACAAAAACATAAACAAAAAATTAAAAGTCTTCTAACAACTTTAGACTAAATTTTCTGTTTTGTGCATTGCTATTTAGGGCATGGTCCAGCTGGGTTAAATGCATTATTAGTGCTATTTGTCTCAGCCTAAAGCGTCACAAGTAGCTTTCGCACAAGTTAGAAAACTGACCTGCTGGGTTGAAAGAGGCTGAGGCAGAAGACTGATGTCGGTCAGTTGTTTTTTCCCTCTGGTCCTCACTGTCTATCCAACAATGTGAGTGAGTGGGTGAGTCTCCAGTGGCTGTTTGGTCCTGGTAATGAAGAATTGCCCTCCTTTGTTGTCAGTTGTATTCAGAGAATGGACAGATGGCCTTGTGCCCGTAGCCCTGACCGACTGAGACTAGCTTTACTGTTTTTTTCTCCCTCTGGCTTAGCCTCTGATAAGCCCATACAGCAGGGCAAGCAAGCTTGGAGTCCCTTTGCCTAATACTAACATAGTTAGCACCATGACACTAAATCTCTTCGTCGTGATAGGAGTGTGTAGTGGTAAAGCAAGTAGGAACAGTTCTCTCTCATAAATGGAGATCCACAGGTATGCAAGCTTAGATGCTTAGGAAGTGTCAGTAGTGATGCCTAACAACACCACCAAACTACAAAGAGATAGGACCAGATGACTACATTTAGATAGGCCTGTCAATGAAATACACTGAAACTGGTAACAGTGTAAATGTTTAACACTTTAGAAAAGGAAAAAATACCAAAACCTTACTTTGATTCTCCAATTGCTATGATCATCTCTAAAATGATTGTGTCACATCATTAAGGATGGGAAGACACAGCGCTCCAACAGTCTGTCACCCCCTCCCCCCAAACCCCAGCATCTACTTCTGCTAATGAGGCCAAAGCTCTGTGAAAACAATGTGGGCCTTTAACAGAAAGAGATGCATTCAGTTCAGCAGCCAAATTATGAAGTGAGCGAGTTGCTGGAGCGGAAGTGGCATATTTAATTACTGCCTGCTGTTTGGGATGGCTATGAACGATGGTCACTCGCAATCTCCCTTCCTCCCACTTTAAATTCTAAAATCCGTTGTATAAAATTGAGAGCTTCATGAAATGCTAATATGGGTATGTGTTAATGGGCTCCACTTTGTATTAGTTTTAGCACGACTCAAAGCTATATTTCCAAAAGCCTCAACTTATCCTCACTGGGATACATTTTCATGCAACAGTGATACAACTATGAAAGAATACTAATCAAAAATGGTCAAGTTATGCTGCAATTGTGTGTGGATGCGTGTGAAGAAATCTAATCATGAGAAAACTCTTTTTCCTCATTTCTTTGTAGTTAAGAGATGGATTTAGCATACAGACATTATTTCAAGATTGAAATTTTATTCCCTTTCTAAGCTACAGGATGCATACATCAATCAGCCAAAAACATTAAAACCAGGGACAGATGAAGCGAATAGCATTGATCATCTTATTAAAAGTGGAAAATGGCCAGAGATGGAAAGCTGCATGACCATCCAGGGAGCAGTGATGGGGATGGTACCTTGCTCATGGGTACCTCAGGGCATCATACTATTAAGGGATTAGAAACCACAATCTTCCAGGGGCCAACTCCCTAACCACTAGGCCACCATTGCCCCATGCAGATGCCTGTCCAATGGGGGCACATGCATCATTACTACTTCAATAGAAAATTCTTCTCCCAACTGGCAACAAAGTGCCTAAAGGCAGTGGCATTTTTCATCAGGGTACTGTTTCATGCCACACTGCAAAAAATGTGTAGAAATGGTTTGAGGAACATGACAAAGTGTTCAGGATGTCAGTCTGTCATGTACAGGACAAACTATTCCAGTTCATTAGAAAGGATCTATTGTTAACGTCTTGGTGCCGGTTACTGAGGAGGTGGTTTCTGGAAGGTTTGTCTGTGGTTTAGTTTGCAGTCTGATTGATTTGTGCATTGGGAAAACAAAACGGCCCGTCTGCTTGGTGTATTGTTTATGGTTAAAGAACTTTGATGTTCACCGTACACACAGCCCCCTGTGCACCTGTGCATGTCTTGTGACAAGAGCACAGCACTAACATTTAAAGCAATAAGCCACAACAGCCCGTGTGCTTTTATCATGGGTAAAAGACGCTTCTCTCACACACAATATAGTGCTAAACCCTGTGCCTGAGGACGGAAATCTAGCATGATACCACTACACCACTGGCATTGGAACACCAAATCCACCAAAGCATTATTGATTAGGGCGTTGGCTGCATGATCAGCAGGTTGGGGGTTCAAACCCCTTCCAATTAGGTTGCACTGAGGTACCCTTGTGCAAGGTACTGTCCCCATCATGCTCCTCCCTGTGATGGGCTGGCAACCTGTCCAGGGTGTATCCCTCATCCTTTGCCCTGTGTGAGCTGGGATGGACTTGGCAGAAAATGACTGTTTACTTATTATTTACTCACCTAAAAGGAAAAAGTGAGACTCTTTGATTTTATACCTTTTGATAGCTTTTAGGTGGGATTTTTCTATTATGTCGGTGAGAAGAGAATGTTTATTCCCACGTGGGCTTGTATTGATGCTGCTTAAAGCTTAGTAGGAGAGCTCAAGTAATCGATTTTTGATTTTAATTATCATTATTATATAAATGATTATAATCATTTATTTGATCATTATCAGTATTAATATGAATTTTGTTCAGTTCATTTTTCTTTAAAGAATTGTTTCATTCAGTTGTTTAGACAGACAGACAGATTCAATATTGATCTAAATGATCACACTTAGGCTTTTTATGATAAGCAGGCCAATCAATGAAGAATGAAACTTATAGGGGATGCATTAATGGGTTCCTCTACTCCGTACGCAGCAGGCTCTCAGCGAGGCCTTGTTTAAGGTAAAGACTAATTTTTCTGGAGGAGGGAGTAAACTGTATCTGTAATCTGTTAAGCTGATGAAGCCCTCGTTTGCCTGTAACGCGTCTACACAGTGCGGTCGGTTATGTGCACTCTTTACTAAGCATGTCAATGAAAAACCACAGGCCGATCACAGGAAAGGTTAAAGTTCAAGAAAAAGTCAGACACACTGTGGCCACGCAGTCAGAAAATCGGAGTAAAGCTTTTGTCACTGAACCAAATCTATGTGTCATTTAAGCCTTTCACAGGAAGGGCGGAAAACAGTCATGGGAAATCAATCTGCTCCGACACTGACATGGCCTTGCGTTGGCTCTGAACCGACAGATCACTGAGCTTTTAGAGAAATAGCAGCCCATCTTCATCCACCCCGGCTCAGAGCGTAGGCCAGGTTTAAGACACCACAGACCAAGCTCAGTCTTCAGGCGAAGTGTGAATGGTCAACCAAACAGAAGCACCCTGTCCAGAAAGAGGGAATAGTGGAGCCTTATTTAACTTGATCTGGCGTGTCGGGACATTTGTCCCTTGTGACTGTTTAATCGCATAGGACACGCTGCTTTTGAACACAGGCCTCGTGCTCGATTTACTAACACACCATTTCGGAGGAACATCGGTCAGACGCGCTGCAGGAGAGACACGACACGGACTGCAGTGGACAGAAAAGCAGTCAGTCCTCTGCGTGTCTCGGCCAGTGACTGGACTTAGGACTCGGGACAGTTTTAATAACTGACAGGAGGAAAGGCAGAGTTCAGCCCCGAAAATGTGAGCAGGCACTGGGACATTCGGAGATAATGGAGTCGTGCTGGGGTGAATTCAGTGGACTGTGCACTTTTGAGAGTTTTAGGGAAAGCTGGTCTCATTACGGGTTCCGTTCCGACCAAAGAGAGCTGATACAGCGAGAATTTCCGCGGATTAAAGGTAAATGTTTGGTCGGAAAGCAGACTCTCTCCTTCTTGGCTCAATATTACTCTGCTGAAGTTTTCCCAGCACTGTTTTCTAATTCGTCTTCGACGAAAAAGAAGGCAAACTTTGGAGGCTTGTCATCTTTCGGAAATTCAAAGAAAACAAGTCGAATTCACTCATTTCGCCCGTACAAGCGGCTGATATGTTAGCCTCTCGGCTAACTGAGCTCAGCAGGGAGCCGCGCGGTGCGGGCGGCGCGCGCGTGTTGTGGGGGCGGCGCGCCCTCTGTCGGCCGCCCTGCGCAACTACTGAGAAGCGCTGGTCCGCAATTAGCAGCTAATGAAACGATGGAAATCTGTTTCCACCGTACAAAGAACAAAACAGCCCTAATTACGAGAAACTTTCTTCTTTATAACGAGCTTAATCTCATGATAGTGTGGCACTTTCTCTTTATTTCGTCTTTGTTTCATCTCATAGTAACGAGAAACCCCGTAATCACAACTAAAGCTTTCATAACTCGAAGAGTACCACGTGACTTTCGAATTCTTACCAATTAGTATGTCATAAGAACGAGAAACAGATGAGACACTACGTCATTGTAGAGTTCCCCGTTCTTGTTAGGTATTAAGTCATGAAATGAGAAGGTTTCACATTATTATCAGATACTGTGTCGTGATTGGTTCTCTTGCTAGAGGTGGGATTCGAACCTGTGGCCGCTCGCCTGCAGATCTATGGACCAGGTGGACACAGGTTCGAATCCCACCTCCAGCACTACCACCATTGGGTTCCTGAGCAAGATCCTTAACCCCGAGTTGCTCCAGGGGGGACTGTCCCTGTGATTAGGACACGCAAGTCGCTCTGGATAAGAGCTTCTGCTAAATGCTGTAAATGTTAATTATGAGATACTGTGTCGTAATAATGATTGTTTCCCCTTTTTATACGATACTGTGTCGTAATAATGATAGTTTTTCTTTATTATGAGAAGCTGTGATTATGGGGAAGTTTCCCATTATTATGAGATACAAAGTCATTATGATGAGAAAGTTTCTCCTTTTACTACTTTTTTTTTTAAATTGTGGCATAAACAGGCTTTTACTCAAACTGATCTTTTTCTTTGACAGGTATCACATACCTTGATCATGCAGGGACAACGCTGTTTCCTGAATCCCAGATCAAGACATTTTATGAGGATATATCCAGGAATGTGTACGGTTAGTCACTGTCTTTGGTAGTGGGTGACTGCTGTATCATTGGGACGTGCACATAATGATGCATTTCTTGTGGAGTCCTTCACTGGGCCAACCTATATGATCAGGCAATACATGTTTCTGTGTCTTTTTTAGGCAACCCTCACAGCCACAATCCCAGCAGCAGGCTAACACATGACACAGTGGAAAGTGTCCGATACAGGTGCTGACTCTTCTGCCAACATTGAATATTTTATGGAGTATTATAAGTAACTGAACTGTTCATTACATCGCTATGTCTTGCTATTTATGCTCACAAGGAGATGAAATAAGCAATATGGAAGTTAAGATGTCTAGTTTTAAATAGAAAAAAAATGAATCCATCCATTTCCTGACCCACTTATCCTAACCAGCATCGTGGGAGGCACTCACAGTGCGATGGGTGGAGAAACACGCTGGACTGGTCTTCACTGGTTATAGCAGTGTGCAAAAGAAAACCTGTCTCTTAGCTTTTGTTTTTCAGACTGATTTATGGTTAGGACAGCTTTTAGTAGATGCTTGTCAGTGAATGTCTAAACGGTCATTGTGATTTCAAAAAGGGATCTTTATTGTGTTAAATCTAAAAAAAAAAAAAAATTAAATTAACATGCAGTATAATATATTTATTGAAAAAGAGAATGTAATCCTTTTTCTGAAATGCACCTAAAAATGTGTAATGGTAAGGGTAAAAATCCAAATGCTGTCCTGCCACAGCAGTTAAGGTCTTTTATGGTTTAATTAGGTTTTTTAAAGTCCTAATAACTCCACCTGTTGAATTAGGTATGAAAACGTAGAGAAGATTAAATACTATGTCTAGGTGATCCAGATCTTGAGTTTGTGCCTGGGTTGTATGCTTTTAAAGGTTCTTCAATTGTGGCTTATTTTGCCCTGTAGGATACTGGACCACTTTAACACCAGCCCTGAGGAGTACTCTGTAATCTTCACCGCTGGCTGCACTGCTGCACTTAAGCTAGTGGCAGACTCCTTCCCCTGGGTGTCTGCCTCAGGCCAAAGCTCAGGAAGCCTGTTCTGCTACCTCACTGACAGCCACACTTCCGTGGTGGGCATCCGTGGGGTGACCAGCTCTAAAGGAGTGGAAACGGTGCCTGTCCTACCTCAGGAAGTAGAAGCAAGAGCCAAAAATGATCAAGTGACTATCAGTACAGGCCATGAAGGCTTGGTGCCCCATCTTTTCTGTTACCCTGCCCAGAGCAACTTCTCTGGTCAGAAGTATCCACTGAGCTATGTGAGAGGGATTCAGTCACAGCGGCTCTACCCAGCATGTGAGCTCAGAGGCAGATGGTTTGTTCTGCTGGATGCTGCCTGTTTTGTTGGCTGTTCACCGCTGGACCTGAAGCAGCACCCTGCTGATTTCATGCCCATCTCGTTCTATAAATTGTTTGGGTTCCCCACTGGACTTGGAGCCTTGCTGGTAAGGAACGAGGCAGCAGAGCTGTTGAGCAAAAACTACTTTGGTGGTGGAACTGCAGCAGCTTATCTGGTGGGAGAGGATTATTTTGTGCCAAAGTCAAATGCAGTTAGCAGGTAAAGTGTCATTCAGTATGAAGCCCATGTCAGATTTCTGATTATAAAACATTAATTTGAATAGTTGAGTGAATAGTTCTTTTCCTGTTTCGTACTGGCATGAATCATTAGATTTGAAGATGGCACCATTTCATTTCTTGACATCATTTCTCTTCATCATGGTTTTGATGCGCTTCAGAAACTCACTGGTATAAACATTTATATATTTATCTTTCACCTCGTTCATCTTGCAAACATTTTCCTGGGATTTTATTCTCTGGGATAACAAACCTTTTTTTCCTGCCTCAGGTGGAATGTTGAACATTCAGCTGCACACATTTGGTTTAGCTCGTTATACCTACATGATGCTTTCGTGCATGTGCCATAGAGATGGGCAGCCTGTGGCCCAGATCTACTGTGACAATGAGTTTGAGAGTGCAGCTGAGCAAGGAGCCGTTCTGAACTTCAATCTGCTGGACTGCCATGGTCAACTGGTAGGATATTCACAGGTAAACCCTCCATGTATGATAATATGTTCTCAGTGTGTTTTGACAGCCTACAAGGGAGTTTTTATTGACAGGTTTTAGATGGGTCATCAATTACATTTACTTCCAATAGGCAGCAATGTGTTTTTTAAGACGCTCACTTTTGTTTTTTCTTATCCTCAGGTGGACAAAATGGCTTGTCTTTTCAACATTCATATGCGCACAGGATGTTTCTGTAACACGGGGGCTTGTCAATCCCATCTTGGCATCAGCAACAGAGAAGTGAAGAGGAACCTACAGGTCAATGAACTTATGTCAATGATATTTAATACTGTATTCCTTTATTACTGTAAAATAAAAGGGGCTTAATTAAGAACAGAGTTTGTTTCTGAAAGATATTGTTGTATGCTGTTTTTCCACTAAGGCTGGTCATGTCTGTGGGGATAACATTGACTTGGTTGAGGGGCGACCGACTGGGTCTGTTCGCATATCCTTCGGCTACATGTCCACTTTTGAGGATTGTCAGAGTTTTCTGACCTTTGTAGTTAACTGCTTTGTGGATAAACCAATAAGGCTGGACCAAGAAAGACTGGCAAGGCTCAGATCATCTACACCAGCAGAAGTTTTTGCCTCAGATGAGGGGATGGCAGTACCCAGCAGGAAAATACCAGAGGAGAATACCCTGAATATCTCTCCTGTGAGCAGGGCTCTATCCACTAAGGTTTCTATGAAGGGAGAGGGGAACCACACCTTGACCAATATTTTTATATATCCCATTAAATCATGTGCACCATTTGAGGTACAGTAATTTTTCTTGTTATTTCTACTGTTTTCAGTCAGGATACATTCATTTCTTTAATGTGATATCGCTGTTGTTTGAGGTTTAAAAAATGTGTATCATTTATTTATTTGGCCAACACATTTTTTCAAGTTACAGTTAAATGGTATCACGTCCGATGTTTCTCAAAAATTGTTGATTTATTTGCTGTGCTCACAGGTCACAGAGTGGCAGTTAGGGCCTCAGGGGCTTTTGTATGATCGCACATGGATGGTAGTGAATGAGAATGGAGTGTGTCTGAGCCAGAAGAGAGAGCCAAAACTGTGTCTCATCCATCCACACATCTGTCTAGACTCCAAAACCTTGCAATTGCAAGCCTCAGGTCAGACACGTCTTAGCCTCGATTTCCAGGCAGCATTATCCTCTACAGAAAGCCATTAGCTGTGGATGTAGAATCAGCTATTTCACATGGCCATATACAAGCAAGTCATTTTCTTCTAGCAAATCAAATAACCACAGTCATGATCAGGTGGGATTTACTGCTTTCTTCCCAATACGCATGACATGTGCATCCAATTTGAATTTAGTTCTGCTCAATTTTACAGTGAAGGCACTAAATCTAGATATAATTTCACAGCTTATGATGACTGGGACATTTTGAGACTAAACGTGTTTTTCATACACATTTTCATTCGGTGTGTATGAATGAACAGAATATTACAGATGGAGTATTTTTAGTATCATTTCTTGTTTTGTATTGAAAACAAGCAGGATTTTTTTTACCTGCATTTTGCATTGGCATGAATTGTGTTGTACTGGAACTTCATTACACGGGAAGAAGACATTAAACACACAAAAATATTACTTTGGAGTGTACACACAAAAATATTACTTTGGAGTGTAATATAACGTGACCATGAGAATAGTCACTCTTATGTTACACTGCCATGCTTTTTCACCTTCAACCACTACTAAATCTAATACAATAAAGAAAGCGTACCTATGCTTTTTTCAGGCATGGATCCCATCACTCTTCCCTTGAATGACAAAGAAAACTATCCTGTTCTACAAAAATGTCAAAGCAAGGTCTGTGGCGACAGGTAAGCAGAAACCACAATTGCTTTCTGTTTTTGTTTTCATCTGATTTGGGAATTATTTTAGTAAATTTGACTTAGTGTTACTTCTGTTTGATACACTGAAGCAGATTATGTTTACTGATCTTTTGTTTAAACAATTTCCTTCTTTTTTCATAGTTTCATAGTTTCGCAATAAGCATTATCAGAAAAGGAACTGTTTTCTCTGTGCCGCTGAACTTTTCAGTCAAGATTGCTGCCAAGATCCAGAATAAAATAGTCAGTGGTTCTCTCATGTTTCAGGGTAGAAGCAGTCAACTGTGGGGAAAGAGTGTCAGTTTGGCTTTCCAAGTTTCTGGGAAGACCTTGCTGTCTCATTAGACAGAGTCCTGAATTCTCCCGGGATATAAAAATGGGTCAAGAAAAAGGTACAGCCTCTCATTTCTTCCCAAAATATTAGCATTTCAGCAGTACAACATTTTTTTTTTCTCCATTTCAGTAAAAATATAGAGGAAATATCATGCTGGCGAACATTGTAGATTGTTGAACAACTTATTTAAACCTTCAGTTTTATTCAATAGTTCCCCTTTTTTTTTGTTGCCAAATTCCAACCTGCTCATCCAGCTGCAGTTTATTTTAGTTTGCACAGTAATTTCTGCACAACTGCCGTGCTTAAAGCGGAGCACATGACTGTGTAAAAAATTCAAACCAAATTGTGTATTGCAGTCTTTGAGACTTTAGATGAATGTCTCACTTTGATGTTTCAGTATTATCACTTTTTTATTCAGTAATTTGAACATAACACCAAAAAAGAAGTGTGATTTGTTGTATGTGTTCCACAGGAGTCACCCCCTCTGCTCTCTCACTGGTGAACGAGGCCCAGTTTTTGCTGATTAACAGAGCCAGTGTGGCCCTTTTGCTGGATCATATCAACAAGTAAAGGCATCTATGCAATATTAATACATATCTAAATTGTGTTGCATGGCCGAATGGGTATTTATATGGCAGTAATATTTGTACATTTGTTTATTACAGTTTGACTCTTTCACAATTCTTTTTAATTTGGCTTGCTACAGACAGGACAGCGCACTTAATGGCACATCTTTTGATATGCTACAACTTCTTCACCGTTTCCGGGCCAACCTTGTAATCACAGGCTTGGAGCCTTTTGAAGAAGAGAACTGGTCTGATGTGAAAATCGGAGATACACTGTTTCAGGTAAAATGAAATCATGTGTAATGTTGAAAGGATACATTAACATGAATAAGCACAATATGTTTACAAAATTGAGCAATTTGTACTGAGGATGTTCTTATCAGAGGGACACTACACATTTAAATACACACTATCTGGATACTGCTCCTGTTTTGTTAAAGGTTACAGGCAAATGTGGCCGCTGCCAGATGATTGGAATAGATCAGGCTTCTGGCTCTAGGACCCAGGAGCCTCTCAAGTCTCTTTCTGAATGCAGGACTGGGAAGGTAAATTAAATATAATAGGTTAATTTAAGCCCCACAATCACTTATTAATGTGTTACTAATTGTAAAGAACAGTGAACAGACTTAAGCCACCCCTTATTTCTTTATATACCTTGTTGATGGTTCCAACAACTTAGCTCTCGTTCCTTTGTTGGTTCATGCTTTAAGTTAGATTGCATTGTTGTGCTAGAATGATTTATATGTAGGACATTGTGACTTAAACAAATATTCAGGAAACAATCTTCTGGAACTGATCAGGTAAAGGGGCTGGATTAAAAATTAACTTTCAGGAAGCCTGAAGTACTCATGCTTAAAAAGACAATAATGAGGCAAAGGTCTGCAAAAAAAAAATGGTTGAAGGCTCTCAGATTACTGTACACTGTGTGCAGAATTATGCAACTAAACAGAAAACAAAAATTGTCCCATCTCCCTTGTTTATTTTCATCTGTTAAAATGAGAATAATAAACAAACAACTCAAAATTCACAAATAAACATTTCTGACATTAAAAAAAAAAAAATCAGTGATCAATATTGCCACCCTTATTTTCAATAACAGTCATAATACTTCCATTCATGCAGTCTCTTAGGTTCTTTTTAAAATTTTGGTGCAGCAGCAACCACAGCCTCCCAGACTCTGTACAGAGAGGTGGACAACTTGAGGAAGGGGGCCATGTCATTATTCTTTCATCTTTAAGGTCTTTACTGGCCACACAGTGAACTTCCATGCATGTGATGGAGCATCATCCTGCATAAAAATCATGATCTTCTTGAAAGATTCAGACTTTTTCCTGAACCACTTCTTGAAGAAAGTGTCTTCTAAAAACTGGCAGTAGGTTTGTGTGTTCATTTTGAATCCATCTTCAACCCGAAAAGGTCCAGCTAACTCATCTTTAATAATACCAACCCAATACCAGTACCTCACCTCCACCTTACTGGTGTCTGAGTGGAAGTGGAGCTCTTTGCCCATTACTGATCCAGCCACAGGCCCATCCATCTGGTCCGCCAAGAGTCACTCTCATCTCATCAGTCCATAAAACTTTTGAAAAAAAGATATTTCTTGGCCCAGTCTTGACATTTCAGCTTATGAGTCTTGTTCAATGGTGGTCAGGTTTCAGCCTTCATTAAAAATTTGCTCAGGTTTATATGTTCAACCTCAGTTTGATTGCTCAGGGAGCTGAAAATAGAATCAGTGGGAGAATAGTTTTAATTGCTCATTGAAATTTTGCAAGGCTATTAACATATTTTGGTTTGTATGTTATTGTCTGTATCTTCTTACAGTGAATAGTTATGTTTATTGCATTTTTGTTATGCTTTTTAAAAAATATGTACTGACTTATGTCTAAACATTGGTTCACAGGTCACCTTCGGAGTATACTTACTTCACCTACCTCAGAGAGACTATATTACATATCCTACAGTATCTGTTGGGTCCCATGTGATTGCACAGACAGAGAAATCAAATACATTTTAATTTTTTAGGCAAGTTGGAATTTGTCTATGAAGCATTAATCAGTTTGCAGCTTCTTAAAATTGAAATTGAGGAGGATTTCCTTAAAAGCTCCCTTTATTTCTGTTACTTGTGTTTTCCAATTTCCAAAAAAATTAAAATTATTCATCTAGTTCATTCAAAAAAAAATTCTATCGTTAATACAGTGGTTCAAATAGTGATATGAGTAGTTATGTGATATACAGTGGTGTATAAGCGTATTCATGATTACATTTGACATCATGTGACATTTGAGTGTTGAATTGTTAAACAAGCTGCAGGCCTTATACACGAGACAGATGTAACCTGTTGATTTATTAATATTGCTCTAAACCACAACATGGACTTCAACCCTGACCTTAAGGCTCCTCTAACAAAGGCTATTCCATATCAAGTCACACATGTGTCTTCCACAGAAAGCTCCACACATCTGCCTTTCACCCCAGAACATCAAACTAAGATAACTGGAATCGCTGTCCAGCAGCAGCAAGAAACAGAATGCCAGGTGTTATACTGATCAACATTACAGTCATTTCGTTTGTTGGCACTCTAAGGCCTAAAGCTAATATCATCACTGTCCAGGGAATTTCTGCTGAAAACATTATGCAAATATAAAGAGCATTTTGATGGGTTTTCTATGCTGCCTTATTTGTTTGAAACATGCAGATTGCCTTATGTGATGTGATGCATCTGTTTTAACACAAGCAAATAAAAAAAACAGGAAAATTGATGTGTTCTAAATTTTGTTAAGAATGCTTGTATGTAGTGTTTGAGGCTTTATATTTTGTATTATTAGACCCTTACAGAGCTTACAGAGAAGGGGATAAATTAAAAAGCATAAATAAGAATCATGATGCGCATTATTTCCACAACATAAGACACAGAAAGAACAATTTCAGGTCAATTTCAAAAGATTGCTATTTTATGTAGTGCAGAGAACCTATAAATGAACATAATGTAAAACATAAAACAGAGATATAGTTGCCTTCAAGACAAGTGCAAAGTGTTTTGCTTGCACAGCAGTTAAACTTTGCAACACAGCTGCAACTAAAGAGGATAAGCACAGTGCCTGTCCAGAATTACTGACATTATTGGTAAAATGAGCAAAAAAAAATGTCTTCATTATGAACAGCTTGATCTCGAAATATATAGGATAATATAAGAAAATCCCATCTTTTAGTAAAAAAAAAAACAAAACTTTTTTTCAAAACTGAAATGTGCAACAAGCATTAAAAATTTGTTTAACACATGTCAATGCCACAAGAAAGAGAGCAGATGTCGTATGCTGGTGTCATGACATAATATGTCCATTAATCTGTCATATTGCCATTCCCAGTAACTGTCACTACAGTTAATATTTGATATCATGACAGTTTATGTTAGAATCACCTTGAACATGAAATATTATTTTATCTGTCAGGACAATTATCATTAATAGCCACATGATACTGTCATGACAGAACAAGACATCTGTCAAAACTTCTGAGCGACATCTGCCACTTTTATGGCATGATTTTGTCAATGTAGTAAGGTCCGTGTAGCAAGGTATGTTAAAAAATAATACCAATGTCCACCTATCCGTCCATCCATCCTGGAGGGTTGCTGGAGCCTATCCAAGTGCTCTAACAGAGGAAGTTGGAGAAACACCCTGGACTGGTTGCCCATCCATTGCAACACACACACACACTCAGAAACCAGAACCCTCTTGCTGTGAATCTTTTGGCTGTGAGTACTGCCCAAATAATAAAGTACTTTAACATAATTATCCTTTTTGTGGTGACCCCTAAATGGGAGCAGCAGAAAGAAGAAGAAGAAGAAGAAGAAGAAGAAGAAGAAGAAGAAGAAGAAAACAATTATGCTTTTTAATTTCATTTTCTTTAAAAATTGTAAAAAATGGTTCCTATACTTGTTTTTAAAGTGAAAGTTCTCATCATCGTGAGTACACACAGCACAGCGTGAATCACAACAAAATTGGATCTCTGCATTTAACCCATGCACAAACCGCGCAGCTATGAAAGCTGTCCAGGGAGCAGTAACAGGGACGGTACTTTGCTCAAGGATACTTCAGGGCAACCTACTGGTTAGGGGTTTGAACCCACCATCTTCTGATACTGTGGCCAAATCCCTGACCACTAGGCCACCGCTACCCTGTGGCCATGCTTGCAGGTCACACCGATGTGTAAATGTGAGGTGATACGTAGGTTTTTGAAATTCATAATTAAAACAACACTTATTAAAATACTCAGTTCTGCTTTCTCCGTTTTTGGTTTATTCATTTAAAGGAGAATGTGATATGACATGTTCATGTCAGTATATAGCTATAATCATAAAAATCGACATTATTAAAGCAATGTTTAGCGTGTGTAATCCTCACTGTAATCCATACTTGAATAATGTCAGGAATTAGATGCTATTACTTTGCCTAACCTTCTTTACTATTTAGAAAACTTGCCAAAAGAAAGCCAATGCCATTGACAAACCACTGATTACGGGGAATGAGAGAGCAGCTGGGGGTGTATGATAGTCACCTGGCCCTTGTTCAAAACTGTTAACCATGGTTCTGCTAAGAGATGCAGTACAGACTGAAAACATAGCTGCTTTACTGCAGGTCTGTGCCACTTGGCTATGTGCTCATTGCATAACACGGCATATTGTATAACTGTAATAACCCCAGTCATAGATATTATCAACTATGATGCACAAAAAATGGTCAGATAACAATGTAATCACTTTTTCTCTATTCGCTCAGAAATGAAACATTAAACACTACCTAATGTGTAAAGAATACATTCAGATTTCATCTGCACATACTGAATTTAACATGCATATCTGAATGTTCTCACTTTTCCTGTCAATGCTCCTAGCTGGCACTTTACCAGTCCTCATCTCAGTATAGCAGCAAACCTTCCTTGGCAAAATCCAACTTAAAGCCAACTTTTGGCTTCAGCATGCAGGAACTAAACATAACACCAGTGCAGGCCTGGCAGAGCATCACTCTTATTTTGTGTTCTGTGTATTAAACCATAGGCTTCTTGCTGTCACAGCATACAAAGGGTTTACAGTAAATATAAGCCATTGCGTTCTTATTGAAATTTTAAATAACCTTCACAGTAGGAGTGAGTTCAAAACTGATCTTTTGTGTAATTTATTCTTCTAAACGTAATGCTTTTGTAAATGCAAGTGCTATTAATTATATTTATCAATAAATTTCAAGAAAATTTTTAAGCAAATACACTTTGTTTCTCCCGGAAATCCAGAACAAAATACAAGAAATTAAGATACAAGGTTTTGGTAATGATAAAAGTCTCATGTGCCTCACCGGATTCTGTATGTGTCAATGTTAACCTCTAATGACCTTTAGTTGTTCTGAAACTGCTGTGAACATTTCATTCCACAGGATGTTGCAACGCATGTGGCGGTGAGAACCAGGAAAGACAACTATCAGCTGCTGAGAAAATTTGTACAGATGCATATGAGTGGCAGCACATAAAAAAAATGAAAAAAAAAGGTGCAAGTTTAAATTGCTCCAGAGGACAAAAAGTGAAAGCGACAACCCTTGTCGTTGCGAGGTCACAGCACACAGTGAACCACAATGAAATTGGACCTCTGCATTTAACCCATACAGCAGTGGGCAGCTATTGAAAGCGCCCAGGGAGCAGTGACAGGGACGGTACCTTGCTCAAGGGTACCTCAGGGCACCCCCCTGGGGAGGGAATCGAACCCACAATCTTCCAATCTGGGGCCAACTCCCTAACCACTAGGCCACTGCTGCCCCATTTACCACATTTGATGCTGGACAATCAACAATGACCCAATACATTTAATGAAAAAAATAACATTCTGGTGTTCCGTGCAGTCCCTGAAACTATGAATTAAAACTCGCAACATCAAAGATCTACCAATGTCCTACATACTAGAGTTCTTTTCTGCAAAGCCTTCTTTTTTTTTTTGCTACACCGAAACACCTCTGGTTTTTGTGGTAAAAGTCTACCATTATAATGAAACTGAAACTACCTTTAACATCCATTTTTGAAGGTCTAATATCTGTTTTCATCTTTCTGATAGATGACAATGGATTGGGGTTTGTTCATCAAATGACCTCATATTTAAACACCGGCGACACAGAAAGCCATTAATAATGGCTGAACATCTCAAGGGGCCAATTGGATGGGCTTTAAAATGATGAAATATAAAATAATTATTTAGTTATTGTTGAAATGGTTCTCAATGTCATTAAAAAAGAGAGATTCTCACAGGTTTTTTTTCATTCACTTTGACCAAAAGAGCCCATAATTTCAGATAGCATTGAAGAGTGCTTTAAATTAGTCTGAATTCCTTCTTGAATGTCAGCCTTGATCAAATTTAGGTCTGATGTCTTGTATTTATCCTTTGTATTTCAATTAACGTTCTGAAGAATGCTTGTTTTAGGTCTGGTCTGTACTCATGACTTGAAAGCTAAAGTAGACTTGTAAGCTAAAGTAGCCTCATCATCACATGACCCAACCAGAAGCCATGGATGGCTGCGGAGGTGCGCAGACTCCTGATAACCCGGGACAAGGCCTTCAAGTCAGGGGATGAGGCCACCCTAAGAACAGCGAGGGCAAACCTGTCTCGGGCCATCAGAGCAGCAAAGCGAGCTCACGCACAGAAAATCCATGGCCACTTCATGTGGCAAACAACACGGAAATGAGGAAGACCATCCCTCCTTCAAACGACCAGGTTCTCTGTCTGACCACGGCCGAGGTGAGAAGATCTCTACTGAGAGTCAACCCATAGAAAGCTGCTGGTCCAGACAATATTCAAGGTCGTGTGCTCAGAGGATGTGCAGAACAGCTGGCAGATGTTCTCATTGACATCTTCAACATCTCTCTGAGCACCACTTGTTCCCAAGTGCTTCAAAAGCACCAGCATCATTCCAGTGCCAAAGAAGTCATTGGTCTCCTGCCTCAATGACTATCGTCCCATCGCACTCACACCTATCATCATGAAGTGCTTTGAGAGACTGGTCATGAGGCACATCAATTCTCAGATCCCTTTCTCACTGGACCCCCTGCAGTTTGCGTATCGTCCCAACCGCTCAACGGATGATGCAATCTCCACCACCCTCCATCTGGCCCTTACTCATTTGGACAGAAAGGACAGTTATGTCAGAATGCTGTTCATCGACTACAGTTCAGCATTCAACACCATCATCCCTCAGCATCTGAGTGAGAAGCTGAGGCTGCTGGGAATGAACACCTCCCTCTGTAACTGGATCCTGGACTTCCTGACTGGGAGACCCCAGTCAGTCAGGATCAGAAACAGCACCTCCAACATCATCACGCTGAGCACAGGAGCCCCCCAGGGGTGATGACCCACAACTGTGCAGCCAAGCACAGCTCGAACCACATCATCAAATTCGCTGATGATACAACCGTGGTGGGTCTGATCAGTGGTGGTGACGAGGGAGACCACATCGGGACCACGCTCCAGTGAATATCAACACCTCACATGTGGAGATGGTCCAGAGCACCAAGTTTCTTGGTGTTCACATAACCGACAACCTCACGTGGACCCTCAACACCAACTCCATCACGAAGAAAGCCCAGCAGCATCTCTACTTCCTACGTAGACTGAGGAAAGCCCATCTCCCACCGTCCATTCTCACCATCTTCTACAGAGGAACCATCGAGAGCATCCTGAGCAGCTGCATTACTGCCTGGTATGGGAACTGCAACGTCTTAGACTGCAAGTCCCTACAACGGGTAGTGAGAACAGCTGAGAAGATCATCTGTGTCTCTCTGCCCTGTGTTCAGGACATTTTCACCACTCACTGCATCTGTAAAGCAACCAGCATTGGGGATGATCCCACACACCCGTCCCACACTCTCTTCTCTCTCCTGCCATCCGGGAAAAGGTTCCGCAGCATACGGGCCTCCACTACTAGGATGGGAAAGGGCTTCTTCCCCCGGCCATCAGACTTTTAAACCGCTAATGTCTCCACACCTATTACTCACCTATTCCATCATCATTATCTATTTATTTTCTTGTTGCACTCTGCACTTTAATTCACTGTCACACTGCCCAACAACCTGGGCAAATCTTACGGATGAATGTACTGCCTATTGTACGTCTGTTGTTTGCACTGTTGTCTTGTCTTGTGTATTGTTGTCTTCTGTTGTGTCCTATGTTGTCCGTGTTTTATGTGATGTTGTCTTGTGTGTAGCACCAGGGTCCTGGAGGAACGCTATTTCGTTTCACTATGTACTGTGTATATGGCTGAAATGAAATTAAAATCCTACTTGACTTGACTTGACTTTGACAGTGCTAACACTGACCCCGGCGTCTCAGGACGTCCTGATCTCGAGTTGCATGCTGGTTCAGTAGGGTTTTAGAACTGTTTTATGGGCTAAACTGCCACTAAACTCTGGGTAATTCCTAGACAACACTGAGTCAATGATGTTCTAAAGGTTAGAATAGACCATAAAATGTGACCCACCTTAAATTTCCCAACACATCATGACCACTTTTCCTTGAGCGAGCTTAATAAATAACTATTACTTGAAGTACCACTTATCAAAGCCTTTACATCAGAGGTTGACAGTGCCTGGTCTAAGAAGTATTATTATTAGAATAACAACTAATGTTCCTCTCATTTTAGAACTGCATTGGAATTGTTATATATTTTTTCAAAAACTATGATTTTAGATCCATTTCACATTCAATCTTTATTTACAATTGAAAATGTAAGTCCACATTTACATGAACACAAAATTCCCTGGACCATTTTTAGTAGCGTTAAACAATGTGTCCCCATTCAGTTCACCGGACTTGCTTTGTTAAAGAAATGAGATGAGTGCCCAGCCATCATTAGCATTTACACGGTGACTGCATTTTCACTCCCACCTGTGACAGGGAGGCATCTTACCCTTTCGGAAAGGAGGATCTCTTTCACTTCCATGTTCTGGATGATGAAACTGGAAAATGTAGAGATCATGTAATAGTGACTTTTCCTGTCATTGTGAGAACACACAGCACAGCACACAGTGAACCACAACGAAATTGGATCTCTGCATTTAACCCATGAACAAACACACACCGTGCAGCAGGGGGCAGCTATGAAAGTGCCCAGGGAGCAGTGATGGGTATGGTACCTTGCTCAAGGGTAACTCAGGGCAACCTACTGGTTGAACCCACAATCTTCCGATTCTGTGTCCAACTCCCTAACCGCTAGGCCACCGCTGCCCCAGGATTCTGCTGGGACAGCCTAACGGGGCACCCAATAGGGTGTGTTTAAAAGAAAATAATAATTAAAAACCTCTCAGATATGAACTAATTACCATATAGCACTAAAATTTCAGGGGGCAGCTGTGGCCTAGTGGTTAGGGTGTTGGCCACATGATCAGAGGATTGGGGGTTTGAACCCCTTCCCAATAGGTTGCCCTGATGTACCCTTGAGCAAGGTGCTGTCCCCGTCACGCTCCTCCCTGCGCTGGGCTGGTGACCTGTGCAGGGTGTGTCCCCTATCCTTCACCCTGTGTGAGCTGGGATGGACTCCAGCACGACCCTGCTTGGGACAAGTGGCAGACAATGACTGACTACAATTTAATGTGCGTGCGTGTAAAAATCACTTGCTACTCCTCTGCTTGTTCAAAATTGGTTTTTTATGTTAAGAAATGGATTGAGTGTTCGAGTCTTGCATGGACAATATTATCAGAACAAAATACTGGACTCATTAATGTTGTTTTAACAAATCTCTGTCATTCAGGAATGACATTTCCTTATGCAGAAAATAAGTTATACTATAACTTAGTCTTTTTAATACCTTTCCTCTATCACTTAAACAATGGATGACTTAATTATGATACATTTTAAAGGGGTGTGAAAGTCAAAGTGACTATTCTTGTCATTGCAAGGTCAAAGCAAACCACAATGAAATTGGACCTCTGCATTTAACCCATGCAGCAGCTATGAAAGCACCCAGGGAGCAGTGACAGGAACAGTACCTTGCTCAAGGGTACCTCAGGGCACCCTACTGGTAAGAGGTTTGAAGCCACAATCTTTTGGTGCTGTGGCCAAATCCCTAACCACTAGGCCACCACTGCCCTGCCTGTTGTGTTGTTTGGGACAAAAATGTTGAATCTTTCCCCAAGGCTGCCCTTCCCTTTGGGCTGAAGTTCAGCAGCATGTTGAGAAATGTCCAGCAGTCCCTCACTTCTTTTCCCATTGGGATTTATGCCATCTTCACTCAAGGTATACATTAATCTTGAAGCTGTGAATTTTCCAACAGGCTTTTCTCATTTCTAAACTTGTTGTACAAGCTTCATTTCGAGCTAAGGTTAAGCCTGTACATTTATGAATTGTCCAAAAGCTGTCCTTAAGTACTGCGTCTCAGTGTTTGTATTTGCAATGCGCATATTATTAGTCATCTGGAAACAAACGCGTGTTTCCACGCAATGGCTGCGTTATTCCTGCGCAGGAGGAGTCCTCCAACACGCAGCCCCGCCCCCCCGGAGGAGTTTCAGTTTGTTTCCTGTTGGTTTGTCTGTAAACTCGGCTGAAACTGCGCGCTGATCGGGATATGTAAGTACAACTTTCACCCTGAGAACTTTCTCCTTTTGCTCTGTCTCCCGGCCAGCTCTCCATTCGTGTTTTCACGGTTTTCCTGGAGAATGTCAGTGGCTCGCGCTGTGTTTTTGTCTGCTCCGTGCTGACCCGTGTGCGGGACGCTGCTGGCATGCGTGTCGTGTCATCCGGCAACACACACTTGAAATGACTGGGAGAGCGGGACGTAGAAAAACTTCAGTGGACCATAGCCTGGCCTGTTTTTCCACGGGGCGATAGCTGAACACAGCCGAGGCCTGGGCCGCCTCCGACGTGCAGGGCGGGGTTGTTGTCTGTCAATCTCGCCACTCAGCAGAGACCACTGGCGACCCTCGAGTCTTCCTAATTTAGCCTTCTCTCCCTTCTGCGCGCTCTCGTGTGGACATTACAGTTTAAGTCCTATTTAAAAAATCTGTAGTAAGTCTATGTGAATATGGGCTGAATGTCTGTACATGCAGTACTTTTCTAACATGATACTCCAGAAGACCGAACCAGAGCAGGTAGTAAGCAGGTAGGAGACTCTGCTATGGACCAAGAGGTCGCAGGTTCAAACCCCACCTCCAGCACCAGCACCAGCACCCCGGGCTCCTGAGGACCCTTCACCCTGAGTCGCTCCGGGGCCTGTCCTGTAATCAGGAACTGGAAGGGGCTCTGGATAAGAGCGACTGCTAAAAGCTGTAAATGTAAATGTGAAACAGCCTGAAGAGCAGAGAACCGTGGGCTAAAAAAGTCCCTTGGAATTTTTCTCTGCTCTAGTGATCAAATGTGACGTCTGCAGGATCCAGGTTCATACACTTGACCCAAATGAAGCAGGTTTTTTAAAGAGAAAGTGACTATTTGTCATTGTGAAACGTGTCACAGCACACAGTGAAACATAACAAAATGTAGCCTCTGCACACATGCTACAGGGGGCGGCTATTTAAAGTGCCCGGGGAGCAGTGGTGGGGACGGTAGCTTGCTTAAAAGTCCATCAGAGCAACCCACTGGTCCGGGATTTGAACCCATGACCTTCGGATCCTGGAGCCTATCCTTAAACACTCGGCCACTGCTGCCAACTTTTTATTCGTTATTTCAGGAAAATATAATGGCGACTTTTTTTGTTTTTGTTTTTGTTTTCTTTTTACACATATTTACAGTACATTGCTTTGTTGAAGTATATATTTTCTTGAAATTAATTTCTGTTTCCTTCCAAGTCTCTTTTTTTTTTTTTTTTTTTTGTCCATCCCAACCTTACACTAGTACACAGTGGAACTAGTGGCAGTTTTAACAGGACAGTGGTGCAACATGAGACAAGCAAGACTTCTGATGAAATGATGTTTGCTCACATTCTGCTGGACAGTTTAAGTTTATGGCAGTGCAAATGCTGCCAGCATGCAATGCTCCTACATGTTCAGTGATGGGAGGAATCCGCTGATAAGGCTACAGATGAAGTGTGTGTCTCTATTCAAATGCCGCTCTCCATGGCTACAAAATGCAAAGCAGGTGGCAGACTCTAAGATGTGTGTTTCTGGGGTGTTTTATGAAGCACTTCGGTTACTCTGGGTAAGAGTGGCCACTAATTAAAATGAGTCACAGTGGCACGTTGGGCAAGTTTAAGTGTAATGCAATGCCATGTTTAATATTGTGTGCATGTGAATTGTAACACCATATTAATCGTTTACGCTTCTGAGCCAGCAGTATAGATTAGAATATATTTGATAAAAAATAAATTAGCCAATAAACTAGCATCATTTGTATACATTGCAATGCTAGATTCGCTGTAAACCTGTGATATATTGTACCTTTTATTTTAATAAAATAACCAATGCTTTGTCTCTCTTTATATGAAAGTGAAAGTGACTACCCTTGTCATTGCGAGGTCACGGCACAGCACACATGAACCACAACGAAATTGGACCTCTGCATTTTACCCATGCACACTCAAACCCGTGCAGCAGTGGGCAGCTATTGAAAGCGCCCGGGGAATTTTCTACTTTTTAGGCTTATACCTTTTTTATAACTGCAGTCTTTTTCATCATATATTTCCGGGCAGTCATCTGTTACTTAGATCTGAGACAGCAGTCGGGCTAGATGTTTGGCAAGTCCGACAATGTTTTTTGGTTTATTTGTTTTTCGTTTGTTTGTTGGTTTTTTTGCAGTTTGGAAGCAAGCCAGGTGATTGCACTTGTTTCGTGCTTTAAATTCTGCCATTGAAGATAGAAAGCTTATTGAGAGGAGATGTGCCAGCGTGCCGGAGGGCACTTTTATCTACTGCAGTGCAGTTTTGCTCAACGGAAAGGTTTAATGAAAATGTGTTGAGACATGACAGCCTAATTAAATGGCTCGAGAGGTCCTTTGCCTTTTTGCTCCTAGAGCTTTTTCGTTATTGTTGCCAGTAGTATGTTGAATCAAATGCAAAGAGAAAGTTAGAATCTTCTCCATTTATACTGCTGTTTATATTTTTATATTTCAAAACAACAGCGATTCAATATAGTTTATTTATTTATTTATTTAACACTTGCAGGAAGCTGGCAGTTTACACACCTGTATGTGACACAACAAAAAACCTTAACCACACCTTCAAGTTATTTGCCACATGCTAATTTGAATTTGAGTTCAGAAACCTGCTAGAGTTGCAGCACAACCCAGCGATCCTTTTGTACCGTCTTGGGATTTTTCATGGAAGACCTTAGTCAGGTTAAAGACACAATGGCTTTTGTTGTTCTCTACAACATCGTTTGCATCAAAAAGCATTGACCAAAAAGTAAAAATCACAGACAAAAGGTTGAGTTTCTTGCATAACTAAAGTTTTTCACTGCGAAGGTTGTATCTCTAAAAATGTTTTGGTAATATAAATAATGAATGAGGTGTGTGGAAAAGCATCCAGTCAGTTTCAAATGCAAATTCAAGAGTATGTTGATTACAGCTAGCTTCTATTTTATGCAGCTTGGCATTTTCTGTTTGTAGTTACCATTTTTCTTCTCAAAGGGCATTTTTAATGAGTACAGGACATTCTGTTATATATTATGACTCTTGAAGCTAAAGCATTTAGTTTTTTGGATTTAGTCTAGCAATTAGACTAGTTACTTGGTGGTACTTTAAAAACACAGTTTCCTCGATGAGAAGGGTGAGCAGTTAAACACTCTTTTAGACACAAATTAAAAGTAGATTTTTAAATTTAATTTCTTATCTGTCTGTGTTAATATTTGGACAAATCTGCTTTCTGCAAAGGTAATCTAATTAATAAAATTTTTTTTCCGAGATGACCAGCCTGTGCTGTACTGTATGCCAGTATATGCGTGTTTGTGTAGTGTATCATATGTCATGTAATCCTAAGAGATTTCACTCTGTTTTCATTGCAGAGGACAAAATGAGCTATCCTGGCTACCCTCCCCAGCCTGGTGGTTACCCTCCCCAGCCTGGTGGTTACCCTCCCCAGCCTGGTGGTTACCCTTCCCAGCCTGGTGGTTACCCTTCCCAGCCTGGTGGTTACCCTCCCCAGCCTGGGGGTTACCCTCCTTCAGCCGGGGGCTATCCCCCTCAGGCCGGTGGTTACCCACCTCAAGCAGGCGGGTATCCTCCTCAGCCTGGTGCTTATCCTCCACAGCCTGGAGCCTTTCCTCCACAGCCCGGTGCCTACCCTTCTATTCCTGCAGGTACATTATTTTCCAGTGTGCAGTAGCCATGGTAACCCAACATGTGCTGTTGAAAACATGTCATGAATGGGAAGTGCTGTTCCAGTGTTTGACGAGGACCATTTGTTAGACCAGCACACAGTCAACTGGCAGACCTCGTTCTCTTATTCCTGCCGCGAGGTCCACAGCTGAATAGCTCTGTGTACATTTAGTGTATATATGTGTGTGCAGATCACATGGATTATATTAAGCTGTTGTGTTTCTCAGAACAATTAGAAAGCACAAGTAGCATTTTTTTCTTAGTGCATCATAGTTTCCAAGTGTGGGTGTGTCAGTGTTCAGCTTGTGTGACCAGTCTGTCTTGTGGCTTTGTAAAGCATTTATCCATAAAAAGGAGAATCCCAGTATTGTTTAAGGCAAACCTTTTTTCCTTGATTTTGAGTTTCAGTTTAAGTATCATTTTTATTTAAACATTTTCATTGATTTTTTCAATAGTTGTTTTGTTAAAATATTTGAAGTTTTGTTTGATTTAAATGTTTAAAATAGAATTTTCTTTCATTCTTAGGTTAGATTTGAACTCGTACTGAAACTATGAGATGTGTACATATATTCAGTCCTACCCACACTAAACCATCTGCACACACCACTCCTATCTTCCTTTAATTTCACTGGCTTCCTGTTCAATCTGCTGTTTAAATTTAAAGCACTAAATTTTACCTCCTCTTTATCAGAATTATTTATAAATTACTCCACTCCATAACTCCTCAGTCTCTGATATTCACTCATGTTTGCTGTCTGTCCCAAAACTCAGACTGAGTGTTATAGACTCCAGTGCATATAAGTTTGCTGCCCCCAAGCTGTAGATCTCTCTTCTCCAGAGCCTCTCTGTTACTTCTTCTCTTCCTTAATGCGTCTTTTCGTAAAGCGTCCTATCACTTCTCAGCCATGTGCCACTTTACACCTTCTAGCTAAATAAAACCTTCACTCTTTTCCGAATGATAATGAGGCCACTACCACAGAGCAGTAACCAGTGTGTAACTGTAGCTATAAGGACTATTTCCAAAATAGATTAAAAATAAATTTGGCCTTTCAGCATTTAAGAGGTTTAAACAGCGATTGCTCAAACTTTATATTTTCTACAAAAGCCTAAACAAACTTTGTGTAAATCATACTGCTTTATTGTTTCTATTTGGTCTTTTTTTTACCTGCATTGTTAGTTTAATTTATTGATTATTCATTTAGCTTTTTAAAGTACTGATCATTTGAATAACCCAACAGTTGGCGAGTAATGCATTCATACATTCATCCGTAACTTCATTTTAATTTAATTAAATTGTTTTTTTATTTGTAAACAGCTGTTCTTTTTACATGATGTGAATGTTTCATAATGAATGGACCTGCAGGCGTGCTCCAAATTTACATCACATTAATAAAAACTGCTCTGGGAGAATATCTAGTGACATGAAAGATGATGCACTGTTATATTGGCAAGCTCTGTTTCTGTTTTTCTTTGCTATAAGGCAAGGAATCCTGCAAGGAACTGCACCAATCTAACCACTGATTGTACATTTATTTGATGTATTTAAAGGTGGCTGGGGAGCTCCGGTTGCGCCTGGAATGCCTGGAATCGGCCTTGATAATCTGTCCAATCCTGGATTTAATCCAGGCAACATGCCTCCAATGGTAAGTGTCATTCCCTGCAGGTGTGTACTGAATCGGGTCTTTTAAACATCTTTACACATTTTTTACCTCGTGACTTAAGCAATTGTAGACTATTACATTTTACTGATATTACAGTAGTCCCTCATTTTTCACAATAACATATTTTATACAGTCTTGGTCTGTAGTGCTTAGCAGTGTTAAGCAGAAGTGACAGGGAAAACCACCTAAATTGTTTAAATGTAAAGATTTACAAGCAATCCAGCAAACATTACCTAGAAACTGTCATATTCAGCGAAGCTTTGTCTTAAGCTCAAATCTTCAGTGTAAAATTGCTACACACAAATCTGCTTCTTTTTTCGGCTGCTCTTGTTTAGGGGTCGCCACAGCGGATCATCTGTTTCAGTTTCTTCTGGTCCTCTGCATCTTCCTCATTCAAACCAACTACCTGCATGTCCTCTTTCACCACGTCCACAAACTTCCTCTTTGGTCTTCCTCTTTTCCTCTTTCTTGGCAGCTCCATCTTCAACATCCTCCTTCCGATATAATCCTCGTCTTTCCTCTGGACATGTCCAAAGCCATGCAACCTTGCTTCTCTAACTCTTTCCTCAAAACATCTAACCTGAGCTGCCCTCTACTTTACTTATTTCTAATCCTGTCTGTCCTCGTCATACCCAACATCACACCCAACAATCTGTAATTCTGACGCCTCCAGCTCTGCTTCCTGTCTTTTCGTCAGTGCTACACACAAATAAAAAAATGACCTCGATGCTTTGTTCTAAAATCTCCATAAGGTGCCATCATTACAGCACATTAACTATGTTAGTAGTTAGCAAACAGGCTGATAAATGATACTGACTCTAAAGTTCAAAGTAATCCCTGTAAAATTACAGTACACAATGAAAAACATGTATGTAATATATATGTATGTATATTACATACATATACATGTATGTAATAACCGCTTAACAATATTTCTTCTCTCTTCAGTTGTTGTGTATTTTACTGTTATTAGATGAGGCTACTCTCAGCAAGAATAATGAATAATCTCAATAATATCAGACAGAAGCGTGGATGTTTACTGAACAGTATGTACAAAACAATGTACAACAAACTTGGCAAAATATTATCTGAATGTCTGTCACAAGCTAATTGTAATTATACTAATAATTATATTATGTAATTATACTTTGTACTAATTGTAATTTGCATTGGACATAGTTTAGAAATAATTTTGAACCTACATGTTAAAATCAGACAGTGACCAAAGACTTTGTCATTCATTCATTCAAAAAAACATTTTGCTTAGTAATTTATACAAAAGTACAACTTTGAAGTTAGAAAATTTACTCAAACAAGTATTCTGCTTCAAAAAAATGCATTTATTCAAAGAATACATTTATACATATATTATA
The DNA here is from genome assembly GCA_017165825.1 of Hepsetus odoe. Classification (NCBI taxonomy): domain Eukaryota; kingdom Metazoa; phylum Chordata; class Actinopteri; order Characiformes; family Hepsetidae; genus Hepsetus; species Hepsetus odoe. The sequence continues at coordinate 17,176,911 of CM029367.1, read as the reverse complement.
CAGGTTCAATCCTCTTGTATATTTACTAAGATAAAATGCCAGTCAGTGGTGCGTCACATTTTAATATTACATATTTAATATTACATTCTGATTTATCTAAAATACATTTTTAACTTACATTTACATTTGTACTAGATCTCCAAGTACAAATGTAGATTTTCAGTGTTTTTTATTTGACCTCTTGAAAGCTTTGAACCCCCAACTGACAACACTTTTGAAATGTTCCTTATAGCCAGGAGCAGGCATGCCTCAGGGTCCAGGGACAGCATATCCTGGAGGCCCAGCTCCAGGTCAACCAATGCCAGGCTATCCCCAGGCCCCGGTGCCCAATCCATCCATGCCAGGCTATCCCCAGGCCCCTGCACCCAATCCATCCATGCCAGGCTATCCCCAGGCCCCTGCACCCAATCCATCCATGCCAGGCTATCCCCAGGCCCCTGCAACCAATCCATCCATGCCAGGCTACCCACAAGCCCCATCTCCAAATCCATCCATGCCTGGCTACGGAGGAGGGTTTGGAGGAGCTGCTCCAGTGGTTCCCCCTCTCAATGTAAGTGTCCCACTTTGACCTTATACCTCACAATAATACTTATTTTATAAAAAATTTTCTTTGCCATTTTACATGTAGCGTGGATTCAGAGGAACCATTGTCGACTTTCCTGGAGCGGATCCATTAAAAGATGCAGAGGTTCTTAGGAAGGCGATGAAGGGTTTTGGTGAATATATCTTATATTTTTTTTTGGCTTACATTTTTATTCTCATGTTACTTTGTTACTGTAAAATGATCTCTTTTGTATTAGTGGCCTGGCTTTGCATAGTACTGCTACACTGTTAAGGTTAGATTTAAGGTTTTAGGTTATTCTGGCTGGCTCAGTGGAATGGTTCCTTTCTGAGGGTTTTCTGGTTATTTCACAGAGAGGATGAAATTTCCAAAGGAAATTGGCTATTTCTTAACTTTTCACTTCACCTTCTGGTTTTATGTGTTAGTTGACTTGGAGATTGACATGTTTCTGCAGGCACTGATGAACAGGCTATAATTAACCTTCTTGGAAGTCGCTCCAACAAGCAACGTGTACCTCTCCTAATTACATACAAGACTGCATATGGAAAGGTAAAAAAAAAGTAATGAAGAATAATATAGAATATAAGGTGTAATAAAGGCTAATATAGTGTAATCTTTGCTTGTGAGAAGATAGGTATCTTTAGCATTTATCAATGCCTCAATTATTTTTACTGTCAATTTAATTTCTTCATACTCTTTGTCCATGCACTGATATTTTAGTACTTTAGGCAAATAGCACACCTTTTGACCTCTTGATCTCCTGATCTGAAATCTTTAACTGATTATTTTTGTATTACAAATTTTTTCAGGACTTGGTTAAGGATCTGAAGTCTGAGCTTTCTGGAAACTTTGAGAAGGTGGTGCTAGCAATGTTGAAGACTCCTTCTCAGTTTGATGCATCTGAGCTAAGAGAGGCAATTAAGGTTTGTATGTTTTCTAAAGTTAACCAAGACCTATTTCTATTATAATAATATACATTAGCACTATGAATTTTTTTTTTTTTGAGACAGGGTTTTTAATTTGCATTTAATTATGGTTGATATATACTGTACTGTGCACATATCATAGTAACTTAACTGGTGACTGCTAAGCCACAGGATGTATAATTGGGCCTAATTCATCATAAAATGTGTTGATTTGGTTCTGGACAGGGAGCAGGGACCGATGAAGCCTGTCTGATTGAGATCCTATCTTCTCGCTCCAATGCAGAAATCAGAGAAATCAATCAAGTCTATAAAGCTGGTTTGTACTTTTTCTGTTACCACACCCAACAATTAGACTTTTGAATTTCCTGTGAGGCATAGTTCCTCTCTGGCATTCATAGTAGGGTCTGAATTTGAGGCAGCATTGAAAATGCTGGATTTTCTAACGTCCAGAGGGTTCTTGTCTTTTCCAGAGTACAAGAAGGCACTAGAGGAGGCCATCACTGGAGACACTTCAGGGCATTTCCGCAGACTGCTTGTCTCACTTGCTCAGGTAAAATATGGACTGCTTTTTGGGGAAAGTTCATAATTAGAGAAAAAGTGTAAGAATTAGTGTGCGTTTCAAAAAGCTCTGTTGCAACACAGACATGTCATTTCAAAGATGAATGTTTTTTTTTTGACATCTTGGTTAAAACGTAAGGTTTAACACCAGTCACTTTAACATACACCCTTGTGCAGAAGGATTGGAATGTCAAGGGTTTGAATCCCAGAGTAGTAGGTTGCCCTGAGATGCCCTTGAATAAGATGCCGTCCCCAAAACTGCTCCCCCTGCTGCATGTTGGTATGGATTTAATGCAGAGAATGAGTTCCATTGTGGATCACTGAGTGCTGTGCTGTGGGCTCACAATGACTATTTGTCATTTTTACTTTCACTTTAGGAATAGAAAGAAATATAATTTCAATAAATTAAGAGTTTGTGTCCATCAACAGTTTCAGCGCATTGTTTGCTCCATCCAGTTCTTGGTTTGGTTTTTCAATATTTGGTGTGTTTGAAGGAGATTTTTTATTCTAATATATTTTAACAAATAAAGCATTCTATAAATGCAATAAGCATTTAATAATGCCTTCATATAGCCTATGAATTCCTTACAATTAGATTATTGGTTTCTTCGTATATACATTTATATGCATTTTAGTATGTTATAAAATATGAGTTTAAAATTTTCTAGTATCTTAATGTATTTGTATATTTTAATTCAGTTATATCTTACTTGATGAAACCAAATAAAAAATAAAAAAAACTAACTCTTGCATTTTTTTCTTAAATCACAGGGCAATCGCGATGAGAGAGAGGCTGTTGATATTTCATTAGCTAAGCAAGATGCTCAGGTAATGACTTTGATTTTAGCCCTTATTATTACTGTTAAGTGTTTGTAAGCTCAAAAGCAGCCACTCCATGTACACCATTTGTTCTGCTTTAGGCTCTTTATCAGGCAGGGGAAAATAAACTGGGCACAGATGAGTCCAAGTTTAACGCCATTCTGTGTGCTCGGAGCAAACCTCACCTTAGAGCAGGTAATTCTGGTGTTTTTGATATAGTCTGGTGTTTTTAAAAAGTTCTACATTTTTGATGTACACCTATATATATATATATTTTTTTTTATTCACAAATGATTTTTGTCTTCCGACACCCTTCGGAATAACATATGTCTCTTGTAAATATTTAATGGTTTGCAATTCAGGTTGACTTTAAAAATCACTGAAATTATAAATTCATAGTAATAGTACTTATGCCAGTCATGCAAGAGAGTGAAAAATAAAAAATGCTGCCTTTTTAAGCATTACCAAATTAACTAGTTAACAAAATGCGGTTATTGTTGGAACAAGTAAATTACTGTAAATGAACAAGTAAATGCAAATTGCGTGTTAGGTTTAAGGGAAGAACGAAATGAAAGAAAAGCTCTAGCATGACCACATGCCATAAACAACGACCAGCAACAGCGCAGTGCTATTAAAATGCTTCATTAAAATGCTGGATGTAGGAAACTGCACAATGTAGTAATGTATTTAATTTGGACCAACAGTTTTGTAATAGATATAGTGAATCCTTGCATTGGATTAACCCATTTTTCTTATTGTCAAAACAAGCAAACCTGACTAAATACCTTTAAAAATGTAAAAGCAATGGTTTGGGCGGGCCATGTGAAGCATCCTATTTGAGAAATAATAATAGTAGATCATAAATCCCATTCAAACTAAAGTAATTCTGAATAGTTACTCATGATTTCAGCGTGACTGCAGCAGCAGTTCCTACTTGCAGTATTGGCGAATACTGTCTCACTTCTTGTGTGGGAGGAGATTTATGTTCTTCATAATGGCTTCATTTGTTGTTGTCTTATGGAACATCCAGCCACCCATACATTCATTATCTAAGCAGCTTATCCTGGTTTTGGAACCTTACTTGAATATTTTAAATGTTCTAAATTTTAAATAAAAGTAGAAGTTATTCAAATCAAAAATTCTTTAAGTAACTGTTCGTCATTATAGCATTCTTTTGTTCTGAAGTGTAAGCAAGTACAGCATTGTAGAAGAATGTAATTAATGTAAAAGCATTAAAAGACACATCAGTCAAAAGCTCTTTTAAAATGCTCATCCCAGGTTAAGATGAAGATAAGACATCTGCAGTCTAAAGGAAACTAATATTTATGTGTTTTTGCTCAAAATTGTCAGAGAACAATATATAACAAAGCCAGAACGTATTGGCTTTGTTTTATCCGTTTCTTTAGGCTCAGTGACAGCATTGTCATGAAATGAATGTTCATTATTATTATTATTATTATTATATTTATTAGCAGAATGAGCCCATTTTCCTTTCCACATTCAGGGGTTAAGGATCAGATGGAATAAATGTAATGTAAACAGCTGCACAACTGCTTTGTTTTAACCTGGAGTTTTAAGTAGGGACAGCATGTGGTCTGAAAACAATGTCTGAAGGCGAACTGGTGTTTCCGTTCTGTGTTTGGACAGTGTTCAATGAGTACCAGCACATGTGCGGCAGAGACATTGAGAAGAGCATTGAGAGGGAGATGTCTGGGGACCTCGAGAGTGGTATGCTGGCAGTTGGTAAGTTTTGTTTGTTTGTTTGTTTTTTAATGAAATGTATATCACATATTAGCAGTGAAATTATGCAGTATTATAATATAATTTTGAAAATTGTATCGGTGTTATGATGAAACATGTACAACTAATGCTATCTAGTTAAACTGTTCTGATATAATTAGGGCTGCTACAACTTATCAGTATAATTGATAATCAGTTGTAAAATAATTGCATAACTAATTTATTAATCAATTACTTGGTTACCTCACAACAGGTTGCATCTTCATCCTAATTCACAGCCCTATTTCCTTGCATTATCAAACACAGGAACATGACATTCACACAGTTTAAATATCAAATCAGAATCAGATAAACATTTTTATCCAGAGGGAAATTGCTTATCTGTATGATCGAATATTGATTTATTAGAGGTTTATTTTTCTGTTTAAAACAAACACAGTGGTCTTATTTATAAAAGCCTGAACTGTGGAGCTATGTTCAGTTATATTGTTTTATGTATATCTTTTTCTTAGTCTATTTTAAAATGACCAACTAATCGATTAATAAAAAAAAAACTGATTAATTGATTATTAGGATTATCTTTATTTGCAGCCCTACATATAATACATATTTAGACATTTTAGAACACTCAATAGTACTTATTCATATCAGATGTCATCAGAATCATGTGATAAGTGCTATAACATTATGTTAATTAAGTTAAGCCCTAATTCCTTGTCGAAAAGTATTTTCACTTTCTTTGAAGGCCAATAAATGACCACTTTTTATTTCTCTAAATGTCCTCTTCTCTGCTGACTGCTCTCAGGGTTATGGTAATATGGTACAATTGAACTATACATCATTGACATTCACATGGTCACATGTTGCTGTGCTGTTCAACCTTCTTTGTTTGTGTGTAATGCATGGTTGGTTGCAATTGTGCCTTAGTTTGTGTGGTCTTTTGCACTGTGTATGGTCACATTTTTAGTTTATGTCTTTCCGTTTTTGGTCTTTCCATCTATACGGTTTGGTGTGAATGTATTTGATGTCCTCCTTTTGAATTTGTGGATGCTTTTGGAGACATCCGAGTTGATTTTAGGAACATTTATGACGTGTTGTGTGATTTTTTTATGGCAAGAGCCATTCTAGAATAGCAACTGAAGCTGATTTTTGACCTCTTTTTATGCTTTTTATGCTGTCTCTGTCTACCCCTCTCTTAAGCTTTCTCTGTTTTCCACTTCTGAATGTATCCTGATTGGAGCTATTATTGGGGAAGTTGCATGCGTCAAACCTAAAAATGTTTTCTTGTCTGCAGTGAAGTGCATTAAGGACACTCCAGCCTACTTTGCTGAAAGGCTTTACAAAGCCATGAAGGTGAGACACATGAGACCTAACGCCCATGCTTTTCAGTCCAGTTGATTAATGATGTTTGGAGCATGCAGTTATTTTGTATTGTCATGGGTACAGGCTGTAGGTATTAGAGGACATTTACATACAAAAATGTTTTAACTGATTCATATTTATTAAACCAGTCAGTACAATTACCTTTATGACTGTAGCCCACTGTTATGCTTTTTTATGACATAGCATAATAAACAATTATGCTATGCTAATTGTTTGTACAGTAAGACTGATCGAAGTAAAAACAAGGAGCACAATGTCAGTTAATAAACTCTACAATTTGTGCATCCAGGGACTGGGAACCAAAGACAACACCCTGATCCGCATTATGGTGTCTCGCTCTGAGGTGGACATGTTGGACATCCGCCAAGCATACATGAAGAAGTATGGGAAGTCTCTCTATACAGCAATTTCTGTGAGTATAACCATCACATGACATGAGGAAAACTGTTAGTATTAAATATTACCATTCACTAAATTATGTACAAAATGCGGCAAAATATACAGTAAATGTCAGTGTCATTGTTGATAAAGTTTAGTAAGAGGTTTGGTTTCTACATTATGACTTCCATTCCCTAAATTTCAATTATGCATGCTCATTCATTATATGTTCGTGTTCCTAAGTTGATTATGAAAGGAAAGCTTTGGCTGAACTGTGAGTAAGCATCGCATTTTAATTGTCAATGTTCTCTGGGTTTGCAGGGAGACACTTCAGGAGATTACAAGAAAATTCTGTTGAAGCTTTGCGGTGGAAGTGATTAAGATTGTGCATCTTGTATCACAGCAAAGAGGATAAAATGCCATATTGTGTTTACGCAAATCATAGCTGTTCTCTGTGCACTCTTCTGCAGTTGCATGCTGTTGCCATAATCTGTGTGACTACACATTGTTATGCTGTCTTTTATACAAATCTTTTATTTTTAAGGAAATGGCATATATATATATATATATATATTCTTATGGTGCTCTTTCTGTTGAATATCATATTCCTTACGGAATAGCTGAATGAATAGCCTAACATTGGGAGCAGGGTATATATTTTTTGGAGAAAAATCAAAACTGTATTTAAGTTTGCAAATCTATGATGTTTTACTCTTTTCCAAATTAAATTGGGTGCAGAAAACAGAATTAATACATAGCTTTATGTGTTCTCATCATCATTTTCTTAATCTAATGAAAGGTACAATCAGGAATTGCTGAAACAGTCACTACAAGAGGCTACTGAAAACAGCAGGATAGGAAATTAGTATTGACGTATGTAGTTTTACATGTGATGTTTTTTCTGTGATGGCCTGTGCAGCAATTCCCGATTGGTTAAAACGTTTTGTGCATTTTTTTTTCCTCCTAATTGAAAGCAGTTATATTGATTATTATATTGCATTGCTTAGCCTTTTTGCTTCATTTTGATTGCACATTTATTTTGTTGAACATCATGACAAGCCCTACCCCTGAAACAGAAACAAAACAATAAAAATACATTCAGGTAAATGAAATGTTGCTGTAGGGCTTTGTTTTTTTGTTTTACTCTGTATGTTCCACCCAAAATGTATTCAGTGAATGAGAAAAAAATAAAGCATGTTTTATATTTTCAGACCAATGCCTGTGCTTACTTTAAACAGAGCCCTCTGCTAAATTCACTGTTTATCTCTGAAGCACAGTAGAGTGCGACCTCAAAACGTCCCTCATATAATGAGTCCCCGCTGACTCAACTATGACTTGTACATCACCTTCCGCATCAGGCCTCAGGCCGAGACTCAGCACAGGATGGTAGTAATGCACTGTACTGTGATAATGTGAGCTCACAGGGAGCAGAGAATTAAGAAGAGTCTGGATGACAAGCCATCAGTAGATGACTCACACTGAAGCGCAGGATTGTTTTTCCTAATTCAGTAGAAGTGTTCAGCAGAACTGCCAGTAGAGAGCAGTGTCAGTCTGTTTTAACTCTACCAGACTGCTATTGGACAAATGGGAACATCCCTGCTGTGTAAGCCAGCAACAAATGAGGAGGGAATAGATCAGATACAGTTTACCTTAGAAATAATTAGTTTTAGGTTATCAGTGATTTTTGTGTTTTCCCGAAACAATCTGAACATATATTTCATTAACTATATTTCCCTCCAAAAAACATTTAAAGTACCAACCTTTAAACCTGGGATTAGTGCTGACTGTTTATATGCTGACTATTTATATGCTGTCAAATCCTATTCTGGAACTGAGCAGAGGCCTTGTACAATGAGCAATTTTACTGAACCCATGCAAAAAAGTCTTTTTTATGCTATACTCATGCAAAAATCACGTCCATTTAATCTTGTAACCTGGCTGGTTTTTGACCTGTTGCCCTTAAAACAACATTACATTTCAGGGGACATTCTGCACACAGAATGTTCCCAGTATTTCTCCATTGTTTAGTTGGTTTAGACAATATGTAATAACGTAAAAGCAGTTTAATTGGTATACATATTATTGAATTAATGGTTACATGATTCAATTAAAATATAATTTAATACAGGAATCATTTTCACTGTTTTTTTTTTGCTACACCCACACGGTCACTGTGCTCTGATGTTCTGCGTGTGTACAGTAAAGTGGTCTGTAATTGGTGGTTGTTAATTTAAGCTTGACATGAAACCAAATGGGACAGTGACTATAGCTTGACAACATTCTATTTCTGCTTGTTCAGTCTTGAACATTCTCCTTCATAACAACTCTTTTGCGGGTGTGTTCACAACGACAAAAGTCACTTTCACTTTGGAGAGATTCTGTAATGAGGAGTAAATTCCCCCATAATTCTCCATCCTCATCACACATTACAGAAGAAGGGTTCAACTGCTTTTTCGTTTGCCTTGGGAGATGTAAGGGTTGCAGAACTGTGGCATGTGGTTTAGTCTGGGGAGAAGGTGAGAAACTTCTCATATTTTTGCTGCAATTAAATTAATCAAAGTTTATTTCATTTTTTATCTGGCCATCTTTGAATAGCAAACTTTAAACAATTAAAATATCCACTTCTCATCAGTCCTATAGAATACAGAATATAACAACCAATTTTTTTACTACTACCAGGCTGGAGAGAATTATTGGTGCCCGCCCATTAAGAAAAATCAGGTGTGCCTGTGTTAGTCCCTGCCCACTGTTACCTTACATGGTTATAGTGAGGAGAATTATGTGCATCTAAGATTGTGAGCATCTATCATGACCCTGTGCTATGGCAATGATTTCTGCTGGAACACTGCAAATGTGTGACATTCAGATCTGCAGAACCAGCAGTTTGTGGCCATAAACATAAAAATAAACTAAGCAGAATGAATTGAACTCTATGGCCTGTCTCCATCCAGCCCTTCCTATTTCACTACTGTGACAGCTGTGGAGTGCACTAGGAGAGTAAAAAAAAAATCATCTAGGTTACTGTTGGTGCATGACCTTTACTACTCTAAATTAATTTACATTTACAGCTTTTAGCAGATGCTCGTATCCAGAGCGACTTCCATGTCCTAATTAAAGGGACAGTCCCCCTGGAGCAACTCAGGGTTAAGGGTCTTGCTCAGGGACCCAGTGGTGGTAGTGCTAGAGGTGGGATTTGAACCTGGGACCTCGTGAGCCATTAGTCCATAGGCAAGTACCCTACCACTAGACCACCACCACAAATTCAAAATCATACAGCTGAGATTAGTGAGTTGAAATGATGAAGAGGTAACGTTTCACCATGCACTACCAGTAGCCTAGCAGTTAGGGACTAAGCTCCATCACTGCTCCCCAGGCGCTTTCAGTAGCTGCCCCCTGCTGCAGATGTATGTAAAGGTTAAAAGCAGAGGCTGCATTTCGTTGTTGTTTGCTGTGTGCTGTGTTTCACAATGACAAATAATCAATTTCACTACCAGCCCAGTACTCCTACTCTTAGCCATTTAAAGCATGGATTTCATCATTTGTACAAAAACATTTTTAAAATAATCCTATTTTGGTCCAGTTACTCTCAGAGACTCATACCCCACAATCTCCAGAATAATGAAAAATGACCTTGTGTAATGCACAAAAGAGATTTTTCTCCTGTTGTACAGTTGATAATACATGCCCAACGCTGTATCTCTTATTAACATTTAGGTCAGTATAATGACTGCAGAACAAATATAGATTTTTACAGACTGTTTCATTATTATTGACACCCCTAAAAACAGGCTAAACTTATTTTGTGGTACATTAGCTCAGTCTAACACTGACGTTTTGAGAAACTATTCTAATCATTAACAGAAGTCTAAATATTTAGATTAAACATTAGACATCCATTAAACCCTGGAAGATCAGAGAATGCTCCAATGTGTTGTATTAATAAGTCTGTCGATGGCTTTCAACAAACAGCTACACAACTGAGAATGTACATGTCCACAGTTGGGGCAATAATTAATGCATGTAAAACAGCTGGAGCTGTAGTGAATCTGCCTGGATGAGTGAGCAGTATGAAAACAGAGCTAAAACTATTCCAAAAGTACAGTTGGAGATTTACAGGAAAAGGTAGCATTTTTGGTCCACCAAACCTCAAAAACTGCAATTAGATGCCACTTTTGTTTAGAACTCAGCTTATTGCAACCATATCTAGAAACTGGAACTTTGACTTGAACTGGGTTCAATGCAGATGTAACAAAACAGCTCAAGGTGGGTTTGGTCTGAGAAGAAGGAAGGCTTATACATGTGTAGCAGAGACTCTGTGATGTTTGGAGTGTTTTCAAGGCCCTGGAAAAACTGGAAGGCTGGACCTTCCAGTCGGACAGTAATCAAATACAGGCATCCAAATCTACACCAAAAATAGATGAATGTCCACAGAATCAAACAAGTCCCCTAACCAACACCTAACATAAAAACGGTGTGATGAGCTGAAAAGAAAATCCAAAGAAGTGGATTTTAAATCATGAAGGGTCTAGAGCCACGGGGCGGCTGTGGACTCGTGGTTAGGGACTAGGCCCAGTCATTGGGAGTTTGTGAAATCGAGTCCCAGATCAGTAGGTTACCCTGAGGATCCCTAAAGCGAGAGACTATCCCAGACACTGCAGTGGCTCACTGTACGCTTTGGTGTGTTCACAATGACAAAAGTCACTTTCCCTTTGGAGAGATTCTGTAATGAGGAGTAAGTTCCCCCGTAACTCTCCATCCTCATCACACATTACAGAAGAAGGGTTCAACTGCTTTTTCGTGTGGCTTGGGAGATGTAAGGGTTGCAGAACTGTGGCATGTGGTCTAGTCTGGGGAGAAGGTGAGAAACGTCTCATATTTTTACTGCAATTAAATTAATCAAAGTTTATTTCCTTTTTTTCTGGCCATCATTGAACAGCAACCTTTAAACGATTAAAATATCCACTTCTCATCAGTCCTTTGAGGACTCAAACTCTTCACAGCCGAAATGCCTTGGTGAGAATACCCACAGAATATGACAACCGATGTTTTTTTACTACTACCAGGCTGGAGAGAATGATTGGTGCCCGCCCATTGAGAAAAATCAGGTGTGTCGGCCATAGTCCCCGCCCCCTTTTACCTTACATGGTTATAGTGAGGAGAGTTGATTGACGGCAGGCAGCAGCTACTGAGTTGCGAGACATGGCGGAGCTTACAGTTTGAGGAGGGCACGGCGGCAGAGTTACGGTAGTTTTGCTCGCAGTTGAGTCGGCACGTGAGAATAAATGGCCAAGAGGAAACCGTGAAGGTGCGTGGATACGGTCTCCGCGACCCAACATGGCAGAAGTTGCTAGAACGTAGGGGAGCGAAGGAGGCTCTCGCTGTTTTTAGTGCAGTCAACAGCCTCAGGCAACAAATATGGCTTCGTGCGCCTTTTCGCCGTTTGTGAGAGAAAACTGCGGTGTTAAGCCATCGTATATCATGGCGGCGTCGCTCAAATCCTACAAGTGACCGTGACGAAGGGACTTTGCTGCTTCATTCTCGGGGTTGAGGGGGGAAACCGAGGCGAGGTCGCTCCGGCGGCGTAGCAGCAGCAGCAGCACCAGGGGGGAGCTAGCTGGTTAGCTAGGGAACTACAGCGAGCTGCAATGGAGCCCAAGCACAAAGAGTTGTTACACCGGTACCACCAGAACCTGCTGGAGTCCATCACGGACGCAGGGCAGCTGATCGAGCTGCTGAGTAAGTCTGGTAGCCTCAGCGAGGAGGAGAGGCTGGAGCTGGATCAGAACTGCCCGTCCAGCTCGGAGAAAGTGGACCAGCTGCTGAAGATGCTGATGAGCAAGGAGAGCGACCATTTCCTGGACCTGTGTGTGGCTCTTGAGAAAACCTACCCTCACCTGTACTCTGCCCTCTTCACCAACGGCGGAGGTCCCGCCGAGCACTCTGGTAAGGCTGCAGGAGGAGGGTGAGAGCTGGACCGGGGCAGGGTGAAGCCGTCCCTGCTCCAGCGTCAGCATGGGCAAGTTGTAAAAGTCTGTGATTTGTGCTGAGGTTTCTTCATCACCGCACAAACCCTGGGGCCTCTGATTAGAAGGTCTCAGTGTTCAGGTACAGCGTCTCAAGTGTGAGTCCCCTGGATGGGTGGTTTGTCAGAGGATGCCCAGTTATGAAGCAACACCTCGGCCATCGTGATGAGGAGTTGCAGTGTGTGGGTTCAGAGGAAAACCACTGATAAAGCACTAAAGTTGACCAGTCACTGTGCAGTAGTGTGCACAGTGTGATCTCTTTACACTACACCACCTTATTATGAAGACGTGTGTCTAAAGAGTGTGTCTAAAGAGTGTGTTTTTGTTGTTTTGACTGTGGGTTGGGGTTTGCTCAGAAGGGGGAAAGAGATCAGTTTTAGGAAGAGCGGTAAGAGGATGTCTTCTTTCTCGGAGTCTCAGACAAGACATACTGATCGAGGCCTGAGAGTCACAAAAGGCAAGTTTAGTATTAACCAGTTTTCACTCCCCGTCTCCCTGATTTTGGCTTGGGGAAGGAAGAGATCAGGACAGTGTAAGGAGGAAGTTTGTAAATAAAGACATGTTGTTTTTAAGGCATTCCAGTGCTTCCCAAGCAAACACTCTCCCATGTCACGCTCTGCGACATTAAGCATGCAGTTTACATTGCTCCCCCCTCCCCAACCATGTGCTCCCTCTGATATGTTCATGGAATGAGGCTGACTGTTTCCATGGAAACACTTGCCACGGTGCCATGGCAAATCGATCCGATCATGCATGTGCTACCCTTCCTGTAAAATGGCTCTGGAAATCCTCAAAATTCCAGTAGGGATACACAAGCAAGGGATAGTTCTTCTTTGGTAGTTTTTGTTGATCTTTTTGCCTGCTGCTCAGCATTTGCTTAATACAGGGATGAGCTATGCAAGAGGGCAAACTTGAAACTTGCTATTTAATCCACATACTTTGTCACTTTGATGCCATTTCAAAATGCTTATTGAACCCTAACTGAGAGTATTGAGGTTTTCTTATGGAACATAGTAGCAGTGTTTCTTTCAGAAGGAGTACCCATCATAAATAATGCTTGGGGGATGTGTGTAAAGCTGTGTGGTCTGCCATGAAGCTTCTGCTGGCTCAGATGATGTTCCACAGAGGAGCATGGTCATGGATTAGTGCAGTATTATGAAGATATCTGCTATCAGAGTGTGTTTTAGTGTCTTTTGTTTGTTTGACTGTGGGGTTTCAGTTTATCAGAGGTTGGACGGTGGGACAGCGGATTATTTCATACATTTCTTGATCCACAAACCTGGTGGGGAGGGCGGGACAGCTTTTCCAGGGAATGAAAAGTTATTAAAGCAGTGTTAACATTATAATAACCTCCACTAACACACACACACAAGTAGTGTAACAGTAGACAGCTTTATCCCTATTCATACAGTCCTAGATATGTTAAATCTGTGTAGTGATTTTTCATAGTGCTAAGCTGAGCACTCTGCTAAGGAAGTGTTCTGTGTTAGTCTTTGCCTTTCTTTAGGCAGTCTATGATTATTTATCTGCGGATTACCTTTGTCCTGGTATATCTAAGCTTTTTCTCCGAGACTTGCATTATCCTGTCTCATCAGCCCTATGTATTAAAGCTCCTGCACTGAGCTTGCACTGATTTAGGTTGAAGCATTTTTTTTATTTTTTGAACATGCTTTTCATCATCTTTACTGCGGTTAGTCAGTTTATGGGGTTACTGTGTTTAGGAAGTTATTAAGAGACTAAGACAAGCCCTGTCTTCCTGCAGGCTCTAAACAGACACACAAGCCTGTGATCTTGCTCTCCCTTGCTTGCCTTTTCTCCAGCAGACTTGTGCTGCTCGCTCTGTCGCATGTGCTTGTGATGAGTTATACTGATAGCGACCTGCTTCTGAAGTCATTCTCTCAAGCTGCCACTGCTGAGCTTCAGCTCTTTTCACTGCCAGGCCTACACACACACACACACACACTGAAGCCCTGGAGGAGAGCCATGTTTGGTTTAGTGCAGGGTAGTGTAGAGGCAGACTTCATGTGCACCATATACAGGCTGGAGGAGCTGCAGAATGCATGCGATGGTGCTTATATTGAACACCTTAGGTGATCATAAATCAGCTTAAATGGGTAGACAAAAGATCAATGTTGCAGATCAGTCTTTTAAAGAGCAGACGAATGAGATTTATGTGCAATGGATAATAATTGAACAGTTGTGCTGCAATACAAGGGCATTTTGCAAGACTGAAATGAATTGGTTATTGTAAAGCCCATTTTGTCTTTTCCATTCACTGGTTGTGTTTCTAAATTCATGACATAGTTGATTAAACTGCATACATGATAAGGACATTGTTTTGCATTTAAGATGACGGAAAAGTAATGCTAGCAAATCTTCCAGGCAATATGCTTAACCCCTAAACCCAAAATAAATGCTTACTGACTAGACCTGATTTGTTGTTCATGTAAAATACAGTAGTGAAGCCCTGTTTTAAATGAAATAGTTGCTAAATTTAAAATCGTTTGTCCATAGCGGGCCAAAGGGTGACTCCTCCATGCAGTCAAACAGAAGGCTGGGCAGAGACAACAGGCCTTTTGTTTTAAGCCGAGCTACCCCAAAGTGCTCAGTCAGCAGCTTGCTCTGTTTACGGACCACAGGGACTGTCAGCTTGGATCCCAATAGATCAGACTTGTGGACAGAATTAGTTATGGTGTGACAGTATGTCAGAAGGAGTACTCTTAAACACTCTCCTCATAGCGGTAGCTCGCTATTCTCTCCTTTTTAGCTTTCTCTCTCTACGTCTGAGAGATGGATACATTCATGATTTATAAAGCTATGTATAGTTTAAACCAGAGAATCCATTTGAAGTCTGTCCTGTGTTTTTGCTTTTGAGCTTCTGAGGTTTTGCTTTACCAAAATCAAAATATGTACAAATAACAAAAAAAAGGGTAACCCACTAATTAAGCAGCAGTTTTTATATATTTATTTTTTTAATCCTTGCAGCGCAAAAAGAACACCTGAAAAATGCATTATTTAACCAGATAACATGGCTTTATCACTTTCAGGGCAGAACCTCAACTATTGCTTTCTAGATGTTGAGATTCTGAGAAAATTAAAGCTCAAGGTGTTCTATTTCATAGGCTTGTCTTACCCTAAAGAGATATCTCATGATAGTGGTGACTGACCACTGGAAAATGTGTACAAAGCAAACATGATACTGGCACAATCTTGTACAGTCTCACAAGATCTAGCAGTGCTTTCCTTTCAAAAAAGTTCCATCCAAGGGCATGGCATAGCTAAGACTAGAGAGATATGATCCTTGGTTTATATCTACTAGATCAACAACTGATTGAATATTGCAGTCATTAAACTCGCGACAGTATTATCTTAATGATTAGATTATTCTTTTCTTTTCATATGTCACTGTCAGAACTGTAACTATCAAAGCATTGGGATATTGGTAAGCAAAGTATCTTTACTTGTATCCTTTTTGGAACACAATTGGAGAAAAGGGACTCTATATATATATATATATATATATATATATATATAT
>CM029367.1:16937073-17160675 GCA_017165825.1 Hepsetus odoe | reverse complement strand
ATATATATATATATATATATATATATATATATATATATATATATATATATATATATATATATATATATATATATATATATATATATATATATAAATAATAATTCTTTTTTTTGGAAGGTCTTGGATCTTGGATTTTTTTTTTTTTTTTTTTGCACTATTGAAAGTTTGGTTTTCCTTCATTGTCCTTTACTTCTGAATAATAAAAGCAAATAAATAAATAAATCTGAAACTTTATGAAGCTGAATTTTGTTCAGAATCCATATCAATTACATTTGCAGCAGCTTGCTTTTTAAGAAATTATCTTTGCTGTAAATAAAAATGTAATGTTTTATTAGTTTTACACTTTTAATGTGCTTTTCAGTATTAACTCCGTGTGCAAACCCAAATAAAAATCGCATTTAAATGTTGATTAAAGTAGACTAGCATCAGTAAGATTTGACATGATTTGAATTTTTTCAGGTCAATGATTTATTGCAATCTGATGTACTGAGCCTGGGATAACTATCTAAGAGGTTTTTCACTGATGGTTTGATTTTGGTGTTCAATATATATAGTCATTTAGGAGCAGCATTACAGTCAATGTTTTACTTAAACAAAACAGTTAGAATAACCTTTCTAAAAATATTTCGCTCATTTGGAAGTGAAGTGAAGATGAGATTCTGGACTGCCTTTTGTAGTCAAGCACTGGCACACATTTGGGGTACCATTAAATATTTAAAACAGATCCCAGACTGACTCAAGGTTGCTTCTGATCTAAAAAAAAAAAAAGAGGGGAGGATTTGAGGATGACTGCCTTCAAACATCCTTTTCAAGTACTGGATACTGTGTGCTTTTTTGCTCAGCCTGTAATGTGCACCCACTTTCTCATAAAGCTTGGCCGAAGCAGTGAATGTAACGCTACTTTGACTTGCTGTTCGCCTTCTTTTAGGTTTGTTTGTCAAGAGGCAGCACCATCGAAAAGGACTTCATTACCATTTACAAGTGTTCCCAAGCTTCTTAATTACCGAGGAAGGCACAGGAAATGCCACAGTCTAAATACTGGTTGTGAGGTAATGGAAATTAACAGTGCAAGACTAACCTCCATCATCGCCGTAGTCCGGACTTCACGTCTGACACCAAACTGATAGCTGGCTACAGCTGAGCCTCTAATAAAGGCTTTGTTTAAACGGGCCCACTAATCTGCTTGAGAGTGATTGGCTCGACACATGTAGCTTTTGGTTGGTTTAAAAGCGGTTCTTAAACATGGAAGAAACATGTAATACACTGTTGGAAGCGCCATGCTGAACAATAGGCAGTCTTTGGGAAGTGTATTTTGGTCTGCTGGTCCACAGTGTGAAGCTTTTATTTTAAGCATGTTAAATATGTGTGGAAAACGAAGGAAATGGTTGCTGCAAGGAACTCCATGGTTTCAGCATTTGAAGCTTCAGTGCTGCCCTATAGGCTCTGCTTAACTTGGAACTTTTCTGCTGTACACTCTGCATTTGATATGACTGTCCTTTATTTGTGCTGACTGGTTAAAAAAGCAAACTTGGATTGTAATAGATTGTGCTGCATGGCTACCTGGGGCGTATTTGAGTGCAGACACTTAGCATTTTTGAAGGACTTGCTCTGTTGTAAGTGGTTGCCCTATTCAAGGTGAGGAAAGTTCGGGGGGGGGGGTAAAAAAAAAAAAAAAAACAACAAAGTTCTCTTCAGGTCTAATTTGTCAGCATCAGTTTATTTTGAGCTTTGTGTACATGACTATTTGGGATACATGTTGATGTAAAATAAGATATTGTAAACTGTTGTCTTTATTGTAAACCGATGCTACATGTATGCCAACATGTGCAAGTAAACAAAACCCATTTACTTTTAATATAGCACTTTATACTTTAAATATACTGATTCTCTAAAACGCCAGTTTGTTCTGTTTAAAAAGCAACATGGAGCTATAGTATGTATATAGTGGTAAAAAAAAATAAATTGACCCAAACACTTAAAAGGGAATTGTAATTATTATATATGCATTTCTATTTATGGCATTGTACTGTGGAAAATCAAATATTCAGGAAGTTTTGGGTTACTGTAATAGAAATCTGCTTTTTATTCCATTACTTGGTATCGTACAAAAATAGGGTTTCTACCTCAGGGTAGTTTAATAGTTAAATGTTTACATAATAGAACATTTTATTCACATCAGCATTGTTAGACTTGTATATAAAATATATCAGTGCATCTTTAATGATTATACTTGATGATTACTAGACTTAGTGGTTTGATATGAAATCTGCGCATGATGTCATGAGCATGAAAGTAGAACTTCACCACAACACAGGTGATTGTGGATCCAGGTAAAGGGCTATTGGAGGTTGCTGTGGGAACTGTGTATTCATTTTTTTTTTTTTTTTTTTTTTTTTTTTAAATCTTAGCTTCCATCTACAGTTCTGTCTTTTCATCTTCCTTCTCATTCACTTGGTTTCTATGATCCAGTGATTACCTGATGTAATTTCATCCATTATTGTAATTGGAGACTATTGGGTTACATTATTGCCTAGCCTGGTTTGCAAAAGTGGGAATGCCCCTTCAATTTGTGTGACCTCATCTGATAATGTGAGAGCTCAGTGCTGCTAGCTCTCCTTATTTCCCCCTCTCATCACAACTACTGTAAACACTGCCACATCACATGACCAACGCTGAGACCTGATTGGTTGCTTCTTCTGAACCTTGCCCTTGGTGCCACAGCCTTGCCATACGGCCTCATGGGAAAATGTAGGCTGACTGAACAAAGGCTTCCCGGGCCGTGTGGTGCCTCTACTCCTGAGGCACATTGCGCTCTGTCTTTCAGCTGTCTGTAGGAGAAAAGGGGTGACTCTGAGCTGGGCTCACTCCAGATTTAATCAAACAGCAGTGGCTCCTACAGCAAAGCAGGAACACTGCCAGAGTCAGTTTGATTTAGAGGCCTGAGATGTGGGTAAACAGAATCGTTTGTCAGCCGCTCTCTATAGCCCTCTCTGCAGGCCCAGCATGACGAACAGGACTGGTTGACAATAACTGAAGCTGACAGGAGTTAACACAAAATAGCAGCTGGGCTTTATCATATCTGTTATTTTTGGAGTACAAATTATCATCAAGCACTCCAAGTTCACTTCTCTTCCTTTGAAGCAATTTGCTTGAAATAGATTGTTGTGGTTTGATGAGATTACAGATAAGTTAGACTAAAAAAAAAAAAAAAAAAGTAGTTTGAAGCATCGAGGAAAGTGCAGCACATATTTTGAAAAGGGTGCAATATGTAAAGATCCATTATTTGCTTGATTTACACACATTTGTTTCTCTTTTGCAAGATTTAAAATCCTCGAAGGTTTACTATCGCAACAAGCCTTGCTCTATTTTGTTTTAATTTTTTAGGGGGTAAGAGGTTTGATCACCAAGTTGCCTTAAACCACTGCTTGACAAAGACCATATACAACAGAAGAAGGGGGTGCAAAGTAGCCCAAGGCAAGGCCTGGCTTTGACCTATTTAATACGAGGAGAGTCGTTTTTATTTTGTCTTTTGTTTCTGCACTTACGTATGCTGGTTAAGCCAACTTTTTTTGCCAAAAAAGTAAAACTAGCTACATATAAAAGTAGTAGGGGTGTTGAAACAATGTCTCACTGTTTTGTAAAATATTCAAACACTGGTTTGGGCATAACCTATTGACACAGTGCAAACATTAAATTGGAGAGCTATTATTATTTATTGTTTGTTTATATACTTGAGTCTCTTCTCTACTGTGCCATTCATAAGTCTCGGGTTATTGTATTTGTAAAAATGTTTTTTAAGGTGTTCAGTTATGGTATTGAATTGGGTTTTACTAACTTTAATGTATTTGACGTGAGCACTTTGCATCTGTTTTTGTCACTCTTGGGTGGGTGGTGTTACCACCAGAACCAATGCTTTGGTACCAAGCTGGTGCAAAACTTTGTGTAATGGTGCTTGTTTTTCCCTAGTAATGTGGAAACGGGAGTACATCATAACACGCATACCTACAAGGTTGCTAGACCGTTGTGCAGCTGCTGCGAAAGCTTCACGTTGACTAATTGAAAACCCCTTTAAGTGTTTGGTTTTGAAGCTTTTTGCACTTGAGGCATGTCATCAGAAGTTAAAAATAAATTGAAGCACCTCATATTAAATAAGTAAGAAATCTGCTTTTTATTCCATTATTTGGTATCGTACAAAAATAGGGTTTCTACCTCAGGGTAGTTTAATAGTTAAACGTTTACATAATATAGAACATTTTATTCACATCAGCATTGTTAGACTTGTATATAAAATATTATCAGTGCATCTTTAATGATTATACTTAATGATTACTAGATTCAGTGGTTTGATATGAAATCTGCGCATGATGTCATGAGCATGAAAGTAGAACTTGCCCACAACACAGGTGATTGTGGATCCAGGTAAAGGGCTGTTGGAGGTTGCTGTGGGAACTTTTTTTTTTATATAATCTTAGCTTCCATCTACATTTCTGTCTTTTCATCTTCCTTCTCATTCACTTAAATAAAACATTTAAAGCACAAGTCTGCTCATTTTTGAGCTGAGCTGATCTGATACTGCCATGTAGCCATCTATATTCCTTATGATGTTTGAAATGTCTAACTGCTAAAGGCTTCCCTGTTTAGGCTAACATAATGTATCAGTAGTAACACTGTTCAGTCTATGCTCTCTCACTTAAGCATTGCAACTAAACCCATATAAAGTTATCTGGACTAATGTAATATAAATCTAAATTCTTACTTGTAATGAGTATATAGCATGTATATGTTGTGCATGTGTACAGCTGTTTGTTGAAAGCTATATGCCATTCTTTAACTTTTTCACTAGTATTAGCATCGACTTGTAATTATTAAGGCTGTTGTAATAAGTAAGGAACAGCTATTTATATTATGTAAAATTCTAGGGTCTAATACAGAAGTGCAACATGTCTGGTGCATATTTCTTGGGCCACATCTGACAACGATCAATTAGAGCAGAGTGCTGAATACTGGGAACTGTGTGATTTAGCAGATGAGGAGCTTGGCTCGGCTGCTCTGCTCCAAACAGGGCTGCAGCTTCTCTATTTGGAGGCCAGCAAAGAACTCTGATAATGAGACACAACCTTGTCACTAATGTACGCTCATTGTTAACAGGAGAAAGTGATAAATACTCCTGAAGTGGAAAGGTTGCAGTATTCAAGAGGAGATGAGATTTCATCTTTTCAATCAAAGCAGGCTCAGAGCTTCAGAGCTTTTTGGGGGGGGTGGGAAGAATGGATACATAATAATGCCTGCATGTTACTGTAGGAGAAACTTGGTAGTCAGCTGTATGTGTGAAACTTGGTGCTGGAGCTTGTATATGAGAGTGTGCAGCATACTGTAAGTGAGCAAATTTTGAGAAAATGTAGATGCCCACCGCTTCAGTCAGTCAGTCACCCAAATTCTGGGGATACAGAAAACGAAAACACTCTTAAGAGCCTTTAAGCCTCACACACTTGTGCAAATGCATAATTTGCAAAAACAGTTTTTTCAGACTAGTCATTGTTAGTGGCTGGTTGTCATTTTAACATCTATAGTAGCCTCAATATAAACCCCATTTATAAACAGTATCCACTATATGCAACTAATCCTTCTTGCTGGGAGCAGAATTGGCTTCAAACAGTGGACTCTTCTTCATTATTATGCAGTTAATACAAAAACGGAAAGACTTAATACACTCGCTGATTTTGAGCTAGAATCTAAATAAATCTTACATGCATATATGCTAATTAATGCTGTCTCATGTTAGTTATTATTCTGCTTGAACAAAGTAATTTTAAGAGCTAATATTGTGAATACACTGAAAAAGGTTAAATGTTGTTCAGCTGAACTAGAAATATTTTTCCTTAAGAATGAATTGGAAAGCTCTTTTGAAAGTTTATCTTTTGAACAAATCTTGAGACATACTCAACAGTAAATAGCAAAAAGACTATTTTTGCTGGGGGGGAGCTAGTTTTGTGCTTTTTTTTTTTTAATAAACCATTTTAGTTATTTTTCTAAAACTCACTGAAGTTTTTAACATTTTTATTCTTTGTTGCATTTTTTTAATATTGTTTTTGTCTCCTTTGCAGGATCCACCTACAGTGTCCTGTCCACTATGCCGTCAGATTCAGAGAGCAGCAGTTCCCTCAGCAGTGTTGGTATGTTGGAGGATATCGACTATTTAAAAAAAAAAAAAAAACTTTTTTTATTTCCTCATTCACATTAAACCTTTTGTTTGTGGATGCATCACAATTGATGTTGGTGAGGCTCAGGCTATAATGTGTATCAGACAGTGCTGTTTACTGCTTCAGTGCCAGTGGAAGAAAATGTGCACTCTCCTTACTGTTCTGTGGTTGCCTATTGTCCAAATGACTCAGCAAAACCTCTAAAAGGAGCCTAAACATTTTTGAAGAGACACCTACAATGGCCCTTGCCTGCAGAATTCTGTGAAAAAAGTAGAGTGATAGGATGATGACAAACTGAGGGCAAGTTTGAAGTTTCCACTGTGACTTTTAAAGACAACTGCTATTAGCATGTCACTGGCCAGGAGGGCAAAAAAATGACATTTGAGAAATGACAATGCCATTAAAATGCCATATTTGGTATATATGTGTATGTATCTATATAATGTATGTAAATATAAATTTATATATATTTTACATTGATGTAATACTTTGATGGCAAAGTCAAAGTTACAAATTTGGTTATTTGATAGGTGAATCTAACATTGGAGACTCAGAAGCAGTAAAAGCCAATAAATGTTTGGTCATCATTCTAAAATGTTGATATAAAGTTAGTCTAATCATAACTTGCTCTCCTTGCTAAGCTTTTATGTTTCTCTTGAGATGCTCAGTGTTACATAAATCCAGAGGCTTCTAAATATTTGCAGCAGTTTGTCATGCAACAGATCAAAAGATTAAAGTGGAATCTTTGTCGCAGCTGATTTTTTGAGATAATCATTTACATAAAGTGTTTAGATCGTCTGCTGGAAGATCTGTTTTTTAAATTTACATTTTTAAATGTTTTTATTTTATTTTATACATGGTCAACCCTGAAAGGTTAATGGGCTGGTGTTGTGGCTTAGAAGCCTAGGAAACTGAATTAAGTTACAAGATTTATTAAAAATATGGAACTATTTATTAATCAATCTATAGTGATGAATTTTGAGATAGACGTTCACAAATAAAGTTTGTGTCCGCTACTTTTTTTTTTTTTTTTTTGGGGGTGTGTTTAAATATATAAACACTGGCTGATTTTTGGATGCCACTGGGCAGTGTGAGGGAGGTGAAGTATAGCAGGAGCTTATGAAAGCAAGAAATGTTTCTCTAAAGATCTTTAGTAATGCTGCAAATAAATTGCACTGAATTTATTTCAAAATGTTTAGTCTTTAGTGTTATTACTGAAATAGGAAAATGTCAGGGTCTCATCAACAGGAGAGCATTTCTGACTGGGGAAAATATTTTACTGCACCCTGTGGACCCAGAAATAGAATTTTCTTTGGCAGAGAGTGAGAACAGCAGCATGCATTTGGAAGAAAGAGGTGGAATCTATTTCCTGAAAGAAGATTTACCGTGCAATATTGTACTCTCCTAGCTACTCAGTTTCATTAAGAGTTCTCAAAAAAAAAAAAAAAATTCCCCCATGCTGTTATAGCATCCAATGCAAAAGACAGAGGGCCAGAACATTTTGGCTAATGTTGTCAAAATGTGCCTGAGGTTTATTGTCCTGGTGTGATTCAGTGCAGCCCACTAAGGTATGAAGTGATAAGTTACTTCTGCGTTGGAAAGATGAAAGGATGCAATTCTCTAAGAACTGCAAGAACCAATGGACTAATCTATGGTTTTAGACTTTTTCACTGATTGGGTTAATGATGGAGATACAAAACAACTGAACTGTTAGTTCATTTTTGGATTAATGTGGTTTAGCATACTACCAGGTGATCTCTAAAGCAGGAAAATGGCAAGCATTTTGCAAATGTATTTTTATTATTTTAATATTTTATTATTCCATGTATAGCCCAATATATAAAGCTGCTTGTTTGGACATTTTCTTAGATTGTACATTTGTGGTTTTTAAAAAAAAAAAAACAAACAAAAAAAAAAACTAAATTTGGAAAAAAGTTTTTATTTTTTTTATATACCTTTTAAAGTGATTGCTTTGGATATTCATTTATTCATGCACGTTTCCATTCATAACCATTTCTGTAGTTTGTATCCCAGCGTTTTGTTGGATGAAAGTGCCTTTGCCCCGGTGACTTGCTCACTGTTGCAGGTACCAAAGCCTCGTCACCTCCGCCTGCACTCAATGACAACCGGCCAGCTGGTGAAAACTTTGACACCATATTGTTCCAGCTGAGGCAGGTGACAAGAGAACGGGATGAGCTCCGAAAACGCCTTGCTCTTGCATCTCCTGGCACTACCTTCGATGACTGCAGGTATCCCAAAATCTCTTGCTCACCTTTATCCTATGAGGTCTCTTAAATTATAACTTCTCATCAATTGCTACAGACTTCATTGAGCAAAAGAGAAGCACTTTTTTAGTTTGGAAACCACTTTTATTTCTGTTGATAAAATGAGGGTTTGAAATGTGATCTAACACTTTTACACTGGTGGTATGAATTGGGTTGTACTGACGCTATTGCAGCCTTTTGATCAGTGTTATGATTGAACAGCAGATAGAGAGGGTTGCTGTGTTGATGTATTGCTCTTGTCTCCAAAAGGCCAAATTCCAAAGCTAGTCACGATTATGAGAGGCTCAAGACTCAATGCATGAAGGCCATGGCAGACCTACAGTCTCTGCAAAACCAGCACACCAAGACCCTGAAGAGATGTGAGGAGGCAGTGAAGGAAGCTGATTTCTACCAGTGAGTATAATTCTGCTTGCTGCAAGCCACATGTTTCTTGGGAGTCTGTGAGCTTGTCCTGCAGAGCAAGAGGGAGTGAAGGGCAGGTTTCATTGCTCCAGCATTTTGAGATGCGGGTGCTAAGAGCAATCTGCTAGGTTTATAGTAGAGCTTTTAATTAAAGTTGGAATACTTGGGAATGTATTATGACTCAGTTAAATGTCTGAAGACACATAGTGAATGCAACACTAAGCACATAAATAATGTGTTTTGGATGTTCTTTTGTGACTTTCCTTCCCAAGTAATACACTGAGCCTCAAAATTATTGCGTAGTGAGCTGCATCTTTTGTAATGTGGGGGTGGGGGGACATCTGTAATGTGCAGAAACTTGAAGGAAAGATAAATTGAATACAGTGTGCATGCATGTTAAGTCCATTAATAATGTTCTGTAGTTTTTGCCTAATCCAGTAATGTTATATTACTGACAGCCATACATGCACAGATGTTACAGCAACAGTAATTCTAGTTATTATCTAGTCAAGTAAGGACACATGGCCTCCAGTCAAAATGTCTGTTTTTCTGAAATATGCGCCCAGAGGGTTCAGGACAGGATAAATAAGGAAAAATCATTATTTACATTTACTGTTCAACCTTTAACTAAAGCAAATGGCAGTGAATTTCTAACCATTAAAATAAAAAATAGCAGAAACACTATGCTTAAAAAAGAGGTGTGTTAGTGTGCTTAAACAAAAAAAAAATTAATGTTATTCAAAACAGACTCGCAAAAACAAAACACAAATGTGTTAATTCATATACTTGGTCATTTGTGGGAATTTATTTTTGCTGAAGTTTGGACCCTTATCAGCTCTGAAATGCTTATTTATTTCATAAACAAAAAGTGCTCTATGTGAATTAAATTGTTCTTTGTGAACCCTCTTCCAGGATGAAGTCCTAGTTGCATAACAAACTAAATAAAAATCTTGGTTCTATTTCAGTATGCTGCACAGTCGTCTCCTGAGTGACCAGTCTCAACTGAAGGAAGAAATGGAGGCAATGAGGAGAGATAATGCTCAGCTGGTGAGAGAGCACAACCATCTGAAACAGAGCTGTGAGGAGCTCAGAAGACTGCACTCAGAGGACCAGAAAGAAATGGCTGATATGAGACTACAGCAACAACAGGTACAGTAATCCTAATATCACGTTTCACATTTCGTGTCCTTGGCTATTCGTGGATTTTCATAATGAACGGGACACGGGATTTTTTTATTTTTTAACCGGGATTTCCCCGGTATATTGTGGCATTCGCAAAGCCTACAGTGAATTATGTTTTTCTATGTTGAAATAAGGTCATTTGTACTACTGTACAACTTTAACAAACTATGTATGGCTAGAGTATGTAGTTTACTCCAAGGAATGATGGCACAGCTGAATCAATACGGTTAGAAAAAGCACTTTTCCTATAGTATAGTGGACCCTGATTCTTTTTTTGGAAATATCATGTCTGGGATGTATATTTGACTGTGTATTTCTGAGTATAGAGGGAATACCATTAACATGTACAATAAAACAGTTTAAAAATATGATAAAATGCTACAATTATGGCGATTTATTGAGAACATGTTTAGTTGAAAAATTCTGACCAAGGAACATATGTTTACTGGAATGTTTAAAATGATCTTAAATGTTTCTTCTATCCCCTAAACTTGGAAAGGGAATTGCCTCAGGATTCATTACTTGTGTTATTGCTTTATTTTTGAACAGCACTTCTACTACTTTTAGAAGAAGAAATAAGTAAAGTAGGTTCTCTGATCATGAATTAAATGTATTCTGGTTTCTGGACATGTATCTCTTGGGTTTTGGTCGCACAGTGACCATGCTAAAATTAAAACACATAGAAAGAAGTGATTTTAACACATTGTTACTTTATTAAATATTGCATGATGAAATTATGCTTTCAGAAGACCAAGGAGACAACAAAAGAGTGAAATTACTTTGCCTTTAATTTCTTTTTGAGTGTAAATGCACAGAAAGCATGCACTACCTCCCAGAGCAAATGTTCTGTGAGCATGACTGATATACCCACAGGCAGGGGCTTTTCTGCTTTTCTCTCTGAACCCAACAGAACAGTGAACAGACCTGAGCACCAGCTTTTCTCACCTGACCTTGACATGCAATGAAACATAAGCTGTTGAGCTTGGAGATTATTTGATCAGATGTAACTGTGTCAACATGGACACGTCTCATACACCAGTCATATTGGGCCACAGTCTGAAGAGCTCTAGCTTTGTTTCCCCTATCTGTCAGTTTTATCAGACTTTTTCTAAGATTAAATCCTGAAACCTTTCTAGGATGTCAGCTGGGTGTCTTTTGCAGAGGTCCATATCTTATAGTGAAGCATTAACGGAAAATTCACAGTATCAGCGTTAGTCTACAGAGCTGCTGTATGTGCATGCTCTATGTTTTTTGTGTGGCGACAGCAGTGGAACTTCACAGCTGGACTAAAGGGGCTTTTGACCTGTCAGCAGTGCTTATACTGTGCTGCCTCCCTTAGGAGCCTCAGCAAATGCGTCAGTCACAGTGAAAAGGGCATCCTGGAAGGGCAAGTGCTGTTTGACTGATGGGAGCAGACTCTAAGACTCTTGCAGTTAGTTAATACTGCAAGTGCCGATTACATGGCCTCAGAGAGACTACGATGCAGACCTAGCAATCAGAAAGAGTTCTGGTTAACCTAAGAACAGGACAATGTGAATGTGGCTACTTTAAGCAGAAAGCTGTTTTTTTTTTGTTTTTTTTTGTTTTTTTTGGCCCCTTGACCTTTAAAATTGCAATCACCTAATATTGCAATGTTTCTGCTATTACAGCAAGACGTGTACAGAATTTATTATCGGGAATATATTTGTCAGTTCTGGATTACTTGGAATTGTCTCTCGGTTATGGATCATTTGCTACAATGTTGTGGTATTGAGTCACTGTCCCTTTTGACCCATGGTTGCCCTCTGGTGTTTGCATTAAGTAACTTCTTTATCTTTTAAAGCTGCATAAATGCCCTGATTAATTTAAGGCATTTAGTTACTTTTGTGTTTTACTTTTTAGGTCATTAGAGAGAACGGATCATCAGAGGTTTTGAAACTGTATGACACCGCAATGGATAAGCTAGAAGGGCTGAAGAAGGACTATGATGGCTTGAGCAAGAAATACAGTGAGAAGGTAGCCAATCACAACACGGACCTGAGTCGACTGGAGCAGGCGGAGGAAGAGAATAGGCGACTGCAAAAACAAATTGACACTTTGATAAAGCAGAGGGACACAGCCATCCACTATCAACAGCAGTACTCTGCCTCTATCAGGAGGTGAGAGGCAGTAGCTATTGAAACAATTAGATGGGCATTTATGGGGTAATATAGGTTAGTTTACGTAGTGTTATTTAACATGTTTACACTAATATACTACAAAAACTGCATTATAAAGTGGTTATGAGAGAAAATGTATTAGCAAGATTAATTAATTAATGAGATGTTTAAGCCAAGTTCTTTTAAATGTGCTTTAGAAAAACCTTTTTTATAAGCAACTATTTTATAAACTAAATTTTCTAAAGGTGTAAAACATGAATTGCATATTTTGCCATCAGATGTCAAAAGATCAGGCTCCAAACATTGACTATTGTTTTGGTATACCATGTCAGATTTGATTCAGCGCAGCAGGAACTGAATAAGGCATCTGCTCAGAATAAGGAGCTACAGAGAGAGATGGAGAGGCTGCAGTCGGAGGTCACACGCTACAAGAACTTCCAGCTTAAGGCTGTGAAGGATGCTGAAAAATACAAGGAGGAGCGGGACTCCGTGTTTAACGAATACAGGCTCATCATGAGCGAGAGGGACCAGGTGATCAAAGAGGTGGACAAACTACAGACAGAGCTGGAAGCAGCTGAGGCCCGCCTCAAAAACACCTCATCCGACAGAGTGGTGGCCAGTGAGGAGATGGAAGCACTAAGACAGGTATCAGTGAGGACATTGCTGGGATTGTGTTCTAATTGAGAAATCTGAAGGTCTCAGGCTGTAAGGATCTGTAAGAAGTAATGACTTGACCTACTTATGATTGTACCTAGTATGCGTCTGTAAATATATAATGTAGTGAAATTATATATTCACAATACAGTCACTGAAATCCCAGAAATGTAAAAAAGTCTAAAGTATTTGTCATGGAAGGCCATTTGGGAAAACATAATCAAAGATCAGAATGTTAAAAAATTTAAGTCTTTACACTAATGTACTAAAAACTAATGTTAAAGAGTTACACTAAACTCTTCAAAGGCCAACGAGTAAAATACCGAAAGTCTGTGTTTCAGCAAATAAATAACACAAGTCATTTGCTGACATTTTGCTTTGCAGGAGCTTAATTCTTCGCTGGTGGATCGAGACCGAGCCATCTGTGAGCGAAACGAGCTGCTGGAGAAATACTGCCATGAAGTAAAGGACAAAGCGGAGGCGCAGAAAGAGCTGAGTCAGGCCTGTAAAGACATTGAGACTGTGCGTGAAGAGCGAGACGTGGCCAGGAAAGAGAGAACTGAAGCCATCATCCAGAGGGACCAGCTGCTGCGGGAGTACTACCAAGCCAGACAGGTATTCAAATGTGGGCCAGAACAGGGGCATATAAATAAAAACAAAATAAATAAATGAAAAAGCCTATTATATATGACCCTGGCATCCTTTCACTTTCTAAAGGTTATTTGTCAGGTTATTTCTCATGGCTGAATGCCTCCAAAGTTGTTGCACCTGTCATAATATCATAATAGTTTAATGTTGCTAAGTAATTTCTTAATGTCAGAATGACAAAATAGACACATTTGAAAGTCTTAGTAAATATTGCATTTTGCAGCTTGGGTGCAATTCTTAACTTTCTATGGAGCATGTGGACCTTGATGGGTTTCTGTTGTTTTTACGGTTTGTGTGGAAGTGCTCTGAGTAATAATGCAGAAAGAAAAGGAGGGCGACAGGGCTAATGTAGCTTGCTGTCAGCATTGATAAAGAGACAGCTCTTTCTCAAGTGCCCCTCTCAAATGAAACTTTTAGCAGCGCTCTGTCTCTCACCAGGCAAAAGTGCCTTGTATTTTCAGTGATTCCCGAATATTCCTGAATAATACAAAATGAAATGCTTAACTTTACTCAAATGAGTTTGTCTGGGGGGGGGCTGTAGAATTTTTAATTGAAACCTGCTTTTTACAGTTTTATTTTAAAGAAGGATGTTGCATCTAGTGTCTTCATATGTGTGTTTTACTTCTTTGGTTCACTGGTTCAATATATAAATGTGTGAACAAATGCATACAATACCTCCTTAAAATCTGTAAGCAACTGGACTGTTTCAATGCGTTAATCTATTTGGGCCCAAAATTGCAACTCTGCTCCACCAGAGGGCCCTGTGCCTATTCTAAGAAATCTATGTCTGCAGATGTGTAAGGGTTCTTACTGCTGTCTGCCCTGCTAGCTTTATAAATCAAGTAAAATGAGTCAGAAGAAGAGTGTTTAGTTAGTTTGATGGTATGCATGGTGGTATTTCATGCTAGCTGTGCATCTAATGTGTGTCCCTGACTTGAACAGAAACAAGACACAGCCACTTTGGATATGGAGCGTGCCAATAAGGAGATTGAAGTGTTGAGGAAGCAGTGTGAAGCCATGTCTCAGGAGCTGAAAGAGGCTGTGCAGGAGGCTGAGGTTGCCAAGTGCCGCAGGGACTGGGCCTTCCAGGAGAGAGACAAGATTGTTGCTGAAAGGGAAAGCATCCGGTACAGTTTTGAGTGTCGGTGAACCAAACGTTGGAGAGAACTTTTTTTTTTAAAAAAGTGCTTTTTCCACCTGGATTTTTAAAATGCATTATTTAAACAAATACAGAAGTCCTGTATTTAATTAGTTGAAATGACCCCAACTGATTTTCCTTTTCTGTGCAATATGGTAGGACTCTGTGTGATAACCTGCGTAGAGAAAGGGACCGGGCGGTTAGTGACTTGGCTGATGCCCTGCGCAACCTGGATGACATGAGAAAACAGAAGAACGATGCTGCTAGGGAATTAAAAGAGCTCAAGTGAGAATATTGTTTTATCTCTCTTTACTGCCGTTGTTTAATTTTCCATGTGTTTGTCTCTCACCCATACTTTTGAAATGTGAAACATGGCATTAGACTGGTGCTGTATGGCTGTGCTCCATTGCTTCAAGCACCCTCTAGTGACTGGTTAGTGCATACCAGCTATTCAAGCCATCCTTTGCCCACAAAAAAAAGTTTTTCCAAGTCAATGAAACCCGCCAATATATCTTGACAGTTTGCCAGTATTCCCCTACTACTTTATCCTGTTCTTTTCACCTACTTTGGAGGTATGACCTTGATCCTGCTTTTATCACTTTTCAGAGTAATGTATTTATTGTAAACTCACACTCTGGCATTTTGATTCTGACAATCTTTTAAATGTGTGTTTAACTTCTTTGGCTGTTCACTATAAATATTAATTTCAACAACAGTCATCTGAGAGGAAATAATTGAAACATGTAACTTTGTCTGCTAAGAAATGAAATGTATTTTGGATTGTACTTTGTGTGGGCTGTAGGGAGAAGATGGAGTGCCAGTTGGAGAAGGAAGCACGCTTTTGTCAGTTGATGGCACACAGCTCGCATGACTCTGCCATAGATACGGACTCGCTGGAGTGGGAGACTGAAGTGGTGGAGTTTGAGAAGGACAGGGTAAATTTTTTTTTTTTTTTTTTTTTTTGGCCTGTTTCTCTTTTGATAGATTTGTTTGGTTTTTCTTTTCTTTTCTTTTTTTTTTTTTTTTTTTTTTTTTAATAAAGGTAAAGTCTTAAATGTGAGTACTGTGTGACCAAACAACCTATTTTAGATAAAAAACATAAAAATGCATTGCTCATAAAATAATACTTTTTGTGAAGTTGTGTGCATGTTGGGACAATTTATTGATTTATTTTTCACTTCAGATTTTATCATAGGTTGCAACAGTAAGGTATCTTCAATGTGTAAAGAATCTTTTTTATATAAAAAAAAAGGGGGGGGGGGGTGGGATCAACAATGTAAAAGCAAAGGGTAATTTAATGTTTTTCAAGTTTCTTTTTAAAATTTGTGACTTTTTCAAATATAACTGCTCAAAACCGCCTTTGCTCAAAGAATGCCCCCCAGAGTTTAGGTCTACATTAGGTTTACGTTATGTATTTTACATTTGATCTAGAGGTGGGCAATGTGGTAAAAGTTGTCATCTTGACTCAGACATTTTCGTCATGTTCTGTGGTTGGATAGATGGAGCAGAATGGACAAAGTACACAAGCCTTAATACATTTTCAAAAATGCCTTTTAAAAAAAAAAAAAAAAAAAAAAAAACCAACAATTTTTAATTCAATGTTAATTCGGTGCATTAACAGCATTTTTTCAACAACAAATTTGACCGCTATGTGATTAAGGAGCCCTTCTTGACTTTAATGTTTAAGTATTTTCAAGATCATCAATAGGCTTACATTAAACCATGGTAAGTTTTTCTATCTCAATATGTCACAATATTACAAATCCATACTAATATTTCTTTTTCACTGTTCAGGAGGACATGGATTTAAAGGCACTGGGTTTTGATATTGCGGAGGGGGTGAATGATCCATATTTACCAGGGGATTGTGGGATTTTCGTAACCAGGGTGGACAAAGGAAGTATTGCAGATGGAAGATTGAGGTAATTTCGTATATTGAGTGCTTTCTCAATAATGGCCCAGAGAATCCCTACCTGCTCGTTTCACTTTCATTGCTTTGGCCTAACCAGCAGTGCCTTTTTCAATGCAGAGTGAATGACTGGCTGCTGAAGATAAATGACATAGACCTGACTAACAAAGACAGGAAACAGGTCATCAAAGCCGTGCTTAATGGAGGAGGTGTGATCAATATGGTGGTGCGTAGGAGAAAGTCTTTAGGTGGAAGACTGGTTACTCCTGTCCACATTAATCTCATCGGACACAAAGGTATCATTTCCTCAGTTTACTGGCTGGCAATGTTTAGCTAAACACAGAACAGCAACAATACGCAATCACTTTGCTTTATCAATGACTTCCTTTTCTTATGGATGGTCTTTTTCAGACTGCGGCATTGGTCTGGAGGGTGGAGTTTATGTGACCGCAATAGCAGCAGGCAGCCCAGCTGCCAGAGAAGGCACCCTTGCTATTGGAGATCGCCTCATAGCTGTAAGTCTGCAAACATGTTTAACAAATTAAATTATATAACTTGTTCATAGTTTCCTGACATTAGCATTTACTGTGATCTCTCATCATAAACATGATTTTAATCCAGGTGCTTGTCCTCAACCTATGGATGATGGACTGATTTAAATTTACTTTCTATTACTATTATTTAATATTACTATTAGTTATTATTTATACAGCTTTTTTAATACCAGTTTGGTTTTTTTGGTGAATATAGTTGCTCTTCAGGGAAATGCATATATAAGTGAGAACGGCATACTGCATATTGTCAACATATTTTATTTCAGAGTTTGAATGGTGCACATCCAGAGGTTTATCTCAACACAGGATGTGTAAAATGCACTTTCTGTAACCTCTTTTCCAACAAGTCTGAAGTGTACATGCATTATTACTTGGTCTTCATTCTCCTATAATACAAATTGTCACCTGCATAATGTCATGGACATAGAAGGACTGAAAAGTCTGCTGGTGCCTTTCTTGGTGAAATGCTGACCTACGTTTACCCTTCCCAGATAAATGGAATTGCTGTAGATAACAAATCTGTGACTGAGTGTGAGGCTCTACTGAGGGGCTGTAGGGACTCTCTCAGCCTTTCACTTATGAAGGTGAGTGTCTGTGTTTGTATGTGTGTGTGTGTGCTGCTCTGTCATTTGTAAAGGTGGAATATTTTTTTCAACTCCTTTGTGAAACATCATCTGATCTGAAACACAAGCTTTCATGGATTTAAGAGGGGTTGCTTTGACCAAAGGTTTCTGTAATGCCCACTCAGTTAGCTGGTCTTAATGGTGGGTTTGATTTTGCTTTTCTGAGCGGCAATTTATTTATTTTTGGTCAGACTTGGTTACTATTGAGTTGTTCGAATGCCACTCATAGTGATCCACATTTTCCTGGCTAGTTCTTTCCCCACAGCACGTCAGGCCAGAACATCTTTGAGAGTCTGAGGGAGACTGAGAAGTCCAGCTGCAGGACACACATGACTGAGGTCCATTCTCGCAACAGCAGAAACCTCAAGCACAACAGCTCCACACAGACTGACATTTACAGTAGTGAGAATGGAGGAGATAGGAGGAAGGCCAGGGCCGACTCTGAAGAAGGTGTATATTCAGAGAGGAAATCGCCTTTCCCCAGCTCCACTCTGCACCCTAGCACCCTGCGGCCGGCCTCAGAGTTGGGTGGTCGTTACAGCGGCAGTGCCTTCCAGGTAGGGGATAAAAAATTTTAATTTGAAGTTAAAAAATCAGTTGAAATGAGGTAATTTAGGTTATTTAGCTTTTTTTTTTTTTTAAGGGGCACAACTTGGCTCAACCTTCAGCCTCATGTTGATGGACACTGCATGCAAGTGTTAACTCAACATGGCAAATTAAATTTAAAATGGCTACTTTCAGGAGATCTGCTACAGCCGTTCTGAGTCAGCAGGCCCTGAGTGTGTCAGTCTAGAGGCAGACAAGAAGCACAGTGGAGGCACCTGGCCCAAGATGGTGGTAGGGGTCACCATGACGACAGAGAGCCCAGCTCAGCTCTCAATCTACAAGTCTCCCAAGCAGAGGAAGTCCATCTTTGACACTGATGCTTTTAAAAGGCCAGACACACCTTCTAAGATGGAGTATTTAGCTGGACACTCGCCACAACCCTCTAAAGTTGAAGGTAGTGCTACACCTCCCACCCCTCCCACACGAAGTGACTCCTTCAAGTTTAAGCCCAAGCAACAGAGTGGTTCAGCCTTTGGGCTCTGTGATTCCACCATCACAGAGCCCAAACGGGAGGACCGCAATGGGAACCTGTACTTCACAGAAGGCAAAACACTGAGCTCCAGAAAGTCCTGCGAGGAGGACATTGGCCGTGTAAGAATGGAGGAGCCTGAGGTGAAGCGGCCGAGGCCCAAGTCGGCTCCAGCTCTTAGACGCAGGATGACTCCTCAGTCCATTCCCCTCCAGAGTTTTCAGGTGAGTACCAACAATGAGGATGTCTGACACCAATTTGAAAATGGCTTGAGTGATGCTTTGGCCCATAAATATGCACAATTAATATCACTGTAATTAAACAAAAACATGCAATTTGTTGTAGTTAAATTTGCATCATGTACCTTGTTGCATATTTATGGTGCGCAATGCCATTTTTCACCAATTACAAAATTGGTGTTGAAAAATTAAACAGAACAATTACAGATATAGTGAGTTCAATTGTGTTTATCGAATCACATGATCCAAAAAACAAATACCTTTGGTAGAAAATGATGCCAACCACATAATCATTCCAGTGTATTTAAAGTATTGCAATACAGTATGTCAGAATAAAATAGTGTTTTTGTTCCCGTGTTGTGCAGCAAAACTCTCCATTTTGATTAGGCTTTCCATCTGAGGTTGTTACCTTTTTGTATTAGTCTCTGTGGGGAAAGAGCAAAGGGCTTGATGCAGAAATATTGTGACATGACTCCTGACTATTTGTAGGAAATTTACATAATACTGCATTATAGATATTAATTTTGCATGTTTGTACAAGTACTAGGATGTCCCCGCCCCCCCGCTTTGATCTATTTTATAATTTGTTATAACTGATGTTTTGCTGTATTTCTGTGTGTTTGTGCTGAACAGAGCTACTCTAATGATGGGGACTTTTTAGAGCAGCGCTCGTCTCCGAGTCGACCTCACAGGCACAGTGTGGGTTTTGTTCCTACAGTCTATAACGGAACCCTCCCTCCCAGTGAGTTACACACCCTTTTTTAATGAAGCAAAATTTTCTCCAAAGCTCCTGAGTTTTCCCTTTCTGCTTTGCCCTTAGCTCTGTCTCTGCTTTCTACTTCATCACTGCCCTGCAGGGCATGTTGTTTATTAATGAATGTTTGGCTTATCTTTAATTTAATTCAGAATTTTTGGGGCAGTTTTTATTTCATTAATGTAACTTCTTGCTCTGATGAAGATTTAAGTGTGGCAGTTCTAAAGCCACCAAGGTGGTGTTTTTATTTTATTTAATTTTTTGTTGTTAAACCACAAAGTAAAAAATGCACATAAGGTATGCATGGGGTTTGTGTGATAATTAAGTCTATTTTTATCTGATTTGAATATTCATCCTTTGGCCAAGGAAGCTGATTTCCAAGCCTCCCCCGCTGTCAGCTCATCTGTTGCCCAGAGCAGCTGGGTTCACTTTTAGTCCTGAGGGAGGAGCATACACAAACAACATAGAGCACAATCACATACTACCCTGTGTTAACACTGTCAGGAGACTGGAGTGAAGTAGTGGTCCTCTTTCCAGAATAAGATACTCGGATCAGCAGAAGGAGAGTGATTTGGTTTATTTTGTGTGATTGTGTTCCATCTACAGATTCTGTACATCGCGGACTGGCTCCGTGCACAGCAGTGACCGCCGTTATGAGGAACCCTGTTTATACTGTCCGTAGCCACAAAGTACATACCAGCAACTGTCCCTCTGTTGCCAGCCAAATCTGTCATCAGCACACGCATCCCAGGTATTACTAGTTATTAGGTGTTGCTATTACTTTTGAGTTACCATGAATCCATACTGCAAAAAGATATACATCGATCAAGATGTAAGTAAAATTGGCCCAATAAAGTAGATTCCTTTTATACACTTTTGGTTTTTGTTAAGCTGAGTTACTATTAGTTTTTAGCTAAAGGGTTCCAGCACTGGGTAGTTTGAATTCCCAAGCGGAAATTCATGCTGAAATCATTGGTACATTAGTTTGACTCTTTCTCCTGGCTAGCTTGTGCATCATTCTTTCTTT
The DNA here is from genome assembly GCA_017165825.1 of Hepsetus odoe. NCBI lineage: Eukaryota > Metazoa > Chordata > Actinopteri > Characiformes > Hepsetidae > Hepsetus > Hepsetus odoe. The sequence goes on along the minus strand of CM029367.1, from coordinate 17,139,847 downwards.
TCTCTCTTCCTCTCTCAGTCCCCAGCATCAAGGGCGTTTGAGTCTGGACCTGAGCCAGAAGCGTTCTGCTGAGTACTCAGACTCCTCTCGGAGCAGTCGAGCTTCCAATGGCACCAACTCACTGCCATCCAGTGCCAGACTTGGTCAGCCTCCATCAGGCTTTCCTCTCACACTCCTCCTCACACACTGTTGGTATCTTTTCTGATTCTTGGTTTAGATGCCTTTCTTTATATTAATTATTCTGTGTTTTACAGGTTCATCCAATAACGTACAGTATCGCACAGAAAGAATAAAAATACCCTCTACACCCCGTTATCCACGTTCTATGCTGGGCTCTGACAGAGGTACTGTTTTGACACTAGGGGTTTGATGGGGCTCTTGGCCAAATAATTGTGGCGTTGTACAATTTACTGTATCATTCAGAAGTGGCGTTAACTTTAAAAATGTGTTTTTGAAACATTTTATATTGATAATACATTAGACATGAATGCGTCTTTAGATGTTTAATGTATTAGGAAATGTTCAGAACAAAAACAAGTGGAAAAATGCTCATTGCTTCAGAGAGCACAAAGCCTTTATTTATTTTTCTTTTCTCTTCTACCCTGTAATTTCGTTTGCCTTTTTTACCCATCCTGTTTATAAGGAGCTAGTAGAGCGGTGCCTTTTACAATTTGGTAGAATGGTACAATTAAAAGTCTTAGTCTTCTCAAATAAACATCACTGTACTTACATATCTATGACTCGTCTTTGGTGAGGAGAGTTCTAAATCTAGGAATCAGATTCTCAAAGCCTCAAAATTTATAGTGAGTGATGGGGAGGAACTTTTGTATTTTTACTTGATTGAATTAGAGGCTGCAAGTGTGATTTCATTAGCCTCAGATGACAAGCAGCATATGGCATTTTGATCTGAAAATGCCTATAACTATGGTATGTTTTAGGCTGATTTTGAAAATAAGTGCATACTCGTTTGGAAATGCCTACTAATAATGAATGTGCATGTGTATCTCAGGTTCCCTGTCCCACTCAGAGTGCAGTAGTCCTAGTCTCATCACACCACCTCTGTCACCACTCAACCTGGAGACATCTTCATTTGTTTCAAGCCAGTCGCAGAACTCCATCTCCACACTACCGCACATCTCTGTCAGCCCTGTGCCCACCGGAGAGCGCCGGAAAGACAGGTACTGCCCCCAACACCTCAGCCCCCTGCCGCACCCCCCACTACCTCTTCTACAGGGTTACTAAGCAACAGCTCGCTCTCTAGTGCCCATTTTTTTGCGCAGCCGTACTAAGCTCAAAAAGCTCTTCCTTTCACTCAGGCTCTATGACACTGGATCAAAAAGGAGAACTTGAAATATGAGAATCTTTTTCTTTTCAGCAGTATTAAGTAGTGACCATTTGATCAGGTTCTGCCAGTCTTATACTTTATGGTCACAACAATTTAGTCTGCACTTGTTTACCTTCGCAATGTTGAGTCTCTCTGTCTGTACATATATAGATTTTCATGAGTTGTCTCCTCTGCCTCTGTTCTCTGCTTCCTGTGCATCTTTCAGATCTCTGTATCGTAACAGATCATTTCTGAGAATCCCTCTGGCTGCTAGGCCTAGGTTCTCCTCTCTCAGGAGCCTGAGGTTTGTTTCCTGCCAGTCAAGCAAAGGGAATGCTCAACAGACCTGCTTGTTTGCTTGCTGTCAATATAGAGCTACATTCTGAGTGACTGGGTGTGGAAATCCCTGCGTTGTTAGGTTTTATGAAAAGATTGTTTTAAATTGATTGTCTGATAACACCATGTTGCAGTCTTGAACATGGGACAGTTGTCATCTAATCAGTCAATTAATTTTCTGAATGTAGTTATGAACATTTTTGGTGGTCAAATTGATATACTTTTTTTTTTTTCTTTTTTTCTTTTTTTTTCCCTCTCCCCCCTCTCTCTTTCTCTGGACATTACTGTTTGTATGAGGTTTTTCTCATATAAATATATAAATAAAGATAACACTCTCTGTTCCTGACAGTTGTAAAGATTTTGCATGTGTTTTGGTTCTGCTTGTATGTTAAGATCCAGAAAATGTATTCTGTTTATTTTAAATAGCTTATTTTCTTACCAGTGATTTTGGGGGGTGTTTGTCACTGTAATATGCTTGTAAGCTTTGGACTGGTTATTGAAGACTGAATCTTAAAAAATTTTTGAGAGTTGTTGGTTTTTTTCTTTTCTTTTTTTTATTATTATTATTTTCTCACCTATTTTGAATCTTTTTCTTTCAGTTATATACCCTTTGTTTTGTTTTGTCAGTTATATGGACCTGTACCTTTTTACTACAGTTTAACTTCTAGTTAAGCTCTTCCCCTTACTTCAGTTGCATGCAGGTGCTCACCAACTCAGGACTGCTGTATCTTCAGTTTGTTTTGAGTACACAGATCTGTCCTCTGTCAGTTTTTCCTAATCCCATTCCTGAAGTACTCCTGCTCTGCACGCTTTAATGTTTTTCCTGCTTTGAAGTAGCTGATTGAAAACTTATGCCTATAAGTGTGTTAAGGCAACATGAATTTGGAGTTATGATCCTTGAAAATGATATTGACCTAATGTTTATGCTCTGAAAGGCCATACCTGGAGCCACGGAATGTCATTGTGCACAAAGGAGCTGAACCTTTGGGAATCTCCATTGTCAGTGGTGAAAACGGCGGGATCTTTGTGTCCAAGGTTACTGAAGGGAGCATTGCTCACCAGGCAGGACTGGAGTATGGGGATCAGCTACTGGAGGTCAGTGCTTAAGCTTTGCTCTGTTTCTGAGAGTCAACAGTAGTCTGTCTGAGGAACATTTTATCAGTGATTATAGTAGAAACAGGTCATTATGCGAAATTAATTGAAAGTCATTTACCATGTGGTGATAAAATTTAAAGACATGTTTGTTTTTATTTATTTATTTTGTCTTTGGTGACTGGTAAATTTGGCGCTTGTGCTCTTTTTTTTTTTTTTTTTTTTTTTTAGTATAATGGGATAAACTTGCGTAATGCCACCGAGCAACAGGCACGTCTTATAATAGGTCAGCAGTGTGACACCATCACTATTATGGCCCAGTACAACCCCCACATGTATCAGCTTGGCAACCATTCCCGCTCCAGGTATATGCTCTACTTTCTTATACACAAGAGTTTTATTTGGGACAGAATAAATTAAGTGGGTCTATTCTGTTGTAGTTCTCGTTTTGAACCAGTGAGTACCCAGTCCACTCCTCAGGGCAGTGGAGCTACGACCCCAGATAACCACTCCAACATAGACACTCTGAGCGAGCAGGATGAAGGCACCCTTACACCCTCATCCAAACAGACTACACCTACCACAAGTCCAAACAGCTTCATCAGGTATTGTCTTTCATGGATCACTAATAATCAAACATGTAATAGAAGAGGGGGGAAAACAACTTCTCAGATGTCTTTGCACACGGAGTTATATAAGCTTAAATATCAGTGAAATTAAAATGATTTAGAACAGCTTAATTATGTGCTATTTTTTTCAATATACTTTGTTTAGTTAATGCAGTTCTTACTCATGATTCATCATTTAGAGTTCAGTGTCCCCAATTGTAAAAAGGGGGGGGGGATGATGTCATTGCACACTCTGAGCTATATAAGCTTGAATATAAACTGTTCTAAGTAATTTTCACTTCACATTGTATGTGGCGTTGATAATAGATGTTCAGGTAATTGTTTTGTAGTTCGTACTTACTATTCTTTATAATTATAGAATTATAAATTATAATTGTGTACCAACTAGCATAAAGGAAGATTAAAAAACAACAAATGGATAGGTACAATTTATACTTTTGAACTTTTTTTTTTTTTTTTTTAATAATGGGTTACCACGATTTAAGGAACCTGCATTTCCTAGCAAAATCCAGTTCAGTGTGTTTCCTAAAGCTGCAATTTCAGTGTTTGGATACTGGAATGGTTTACTAATAGTTATGTAATCGTGCTACATCCATTTAATTGGAATCTGATTAGCAATTAATTAAATTACAAGTTTAAAGTTGTAAATACATGTTCTTATTAGGATGTCATCAGAAAGGTCGAAGAAGATTCCTGAGCCCCGGTTGGTGTCAATAAAGAAAGCTCAGGTAGAGCTTGGTGTTCAGATCTGTGGAGGGAATCTTCGAGGGATCTTTGTGGAGAGACTGGAGGAAGACAGTCTTGCCAGTGGGGCAGATGGCCTCATGATTGGGGATATGATCCTGGAGGTAAGAGTAGCCCTTGCTTTAGGACTGTTGTTGCACTGGTATCCAAAGAGAAACTGAAGTTTGAGCCTTTGCGGCTTCAGGCTATACTCTATAAGAGAAAAATGGTCAATGTCAGATTTACATTGCTGTATTTAATATTTTCTTGTAATAACATTTGCATTATCGTGTGTGGGGTTTTTTCTTTTTTTTTTTTAAATTAAGGGTTACCTCATAGGTCTGGCCTGTAGCGTGTGGAGAATGTTATTTTGTTTGTTTGTTTATTTTTAAAGAAATTGCACATTTTCTGTTCTCATCTGGCCAAACACAATGTGTATTTAATGCTCTGATTGATAGTGAATGAATAGCTGAGCTGTTGGTGCATCTCCCAAAGAATGCTTTGTTCTGCTCTCATCTTAGCACACCTCTGCCTGTCTATTCTCCATTGACCACATCTTTTCCTTTTTGCTCTCTCATTGGACACAAGTAATCTATCTGAGGGGAAATGAATTGGTTATATCTCTTCCTTGGCATGGCCTTCTGTAGCCCTCTGCCAGATGAGTGGAGCATGCTCTGCAGCTCTGTCTCATCTAGACAAAGCAGAAATGTAATGTTCTCTCACAACACAATCAATTTTGCCACAGATAGAAATCGATCATGCTGCACTTAATGTACAAGGGAGCAAAGTGCAAACGTTTTTATTCTGTTCTTCATCTCAAAATGTATTTAGAGACTAGACAGTGGGGAAAATTCTTTCTCACTCATAACACCATTTTGTCTCATGCTCTTCATTCCTCCATGTGATATCCAGTATAACTGTGTATCTATGAAGAATAAGACTGCAGAGGAGGCATACTTGGAAATGCTCAAGCCAACAGAAACGATCATGTTCAAAGTCCAGAATCGTAAGGATGAGTTCAACCAGCTGAAAGATACTGCTGGAGATGGATTTTATATCAGGTATGATGAATGTGATAAGCATGTTTACTTTTCTGTGAGTAACAGTATTTGGTGAACTCAGAATCTTTGTTCAATTAGACTGGTCTAAATATGGTTGAGTATTCTGACACAGTGCATTAACAGAAAGCTCTTAATCTCTTCAATTATGTTTCACGCTGATGATGATATTTTGTACCTTACAGTAAAGGCTGGGTCCAAGTGTTTGCCATATGTGAACTATAATAGTGGCAGTAGTAATAGTGGCGATGAGAAGAATGACGGGACAAAAATAGCTGGGTTTGTCTTTGCAAACAGGCGTTTTCATTGTGCAGCTGTTGCAGGCACGTTGGCTGCCTGCTTGATGTCATCTGCAGTAAATAATTTCGACCAGTTCATATGTCCTCAATAATCAGGGCTGAGGAATCCTAGCATACCCACTGAAAAGCTATGAGACTCTCATTTAGCACTCAGTTGTTCTTTGTCTATTTTTATTTACTTTTTTTTATCTTTGTCCCCTCTGTCTCAGAGCACTTTATGACAGAGTTGCTGAGACAGAGCTAGATCTGTCTTTCAAGAAGGATGACATTCTCTATGTGGATGACACACTACCAAAGGGAAACTTTGGCACCTGGTTGGCGTGGCAGCTTGATGAAAATGCCCAAAAGATGCAAAGGGGGCAAATCCCCAGTAAATACATGTGAGTGAAGCCAAAGCATTTAGAGTTAATTTAATCTAACAGGATGTATGTAGACATGCATACTTGATGACCTGTTGCTGCTGTTTTGGAGTTCGAATTCACCTGGACATGTTTCATTTTAGGATGGATCAGGAGTTCTATCGCAGGCACAGTGTGACTGAGATAAAGGATGAGACAGGCTCCAGTAAAACGCTCTCTGCAGCTGCACGTAGGTCCTTCTTTCGCAGGAAACAGAAGCACAAACGCAGCAGCTCCAAAGATGGAAAAGACTTGCTAGCCCTAGATGCCATTAGTACTGACTCCATACCATTTTTAGAGGGTAAGAAGAACTTCTTTATTCTCCCAAGCAATGCATTACAGTTAGGGTCTGTTAGGTTCTGAGGATCAGAGTAGTGTAACTAGACTTGGATTTGCTCCAAAAATAGCTGACTGACTTTATAATTTTTAATTTATAATTTAGGATTACATTCTATATTCTGTGTATATTAGATTTTTAGTATTTGTTGTGTTTTGTGTTGTTTGGTCAGAATGTGTGAGCCTAGCCTACCAGAGGGTTCAGAAAGTAGACTGCACTTCTCCAAGACCGGTGCTCATCCTGGGCCCACTAGTGGACCCTGTTAAAGACATGTTGGTTAAAGAGTCTCCTGGGAAATTCAGCAGATGTGTACTAGGTGAGTGCCCACACTGTGCCAACAACTGAAATGATCCTCAAGGTTTTTCTTATGGTAGGATTTTAATAGCTTTACAATGCAGTGTATGACCAACTAGCTGACCTAACCTTGTGTTGTGATGCAGAGGTGATGAAGGCTTCTCAGCAAGCCATTGAGCGAGGGGTGAAGGACTGCCTCTTTATTGACTACAAACGAAGGAGTGGCCATTTTGATGTGACAACTGTTGCTTCTATCAAAGAAATTACAGACAAGGTTTGCTATTTCACCCCCTTTTTCCTCTTTTGGTTTTGCCTTCTGGGAGATGGATGGATGGAGTATATATATATATATATATATATATATACATATACATACATACATATGTGTATGTATGTGTTTGTTTTTAGGGTTTCATTTGTATGACGAACTAATGGTCTATTAGTGAACAATTATTATTATTTTTTTTTCTTAATTAATACTTAATTAAATCTCAAGCATATCTAAGGTTTCATGTTAAATTTTAGTGTTGATAAAGCTGCAGTTCTCAATCCAAGGCATGGCATGGCCAGTTTGATAATAGCCTAATAACCTGATGATAGCCCAAAGAGCACACAATTTAAATGGAACTTTTACAAATTATTTATTTATTTTATTTTTTTAATTAATGTACTCATTGAATTAAGTTTTCATTTGTGAGTTTTAGAAATCTGCGCAGCTTTAACCCTCCTGTGAATTATTTAGGAAAAAGCAGTCCTAGGACTGTCAGTGGTTTTAGGTGTGATAGTGTTTTTCTCTCTAACATCCACTGTTCCCTTGTTGGTGGCAATTCATTGTTCATGTAACATGACTTGAAGATGCTCTGTGTTGTCGTTCTCTCTCTCTCATAGGACTGTCACTGTTTGCTTGACATTGCACCTCACGCTATCGAACGGCTTCACAGCGTTCACATTTACCCAATCGTCATTTTCATTCGCTACAAAAATGCAAAGCAAATAAAGTAAGTTGGCACATCCATCCCCTTACGCCCTCCAATTACAAAATCTTTTCATTTTGTGAATGATCCAAGCAAAATGACAATCTTAATATGGAGCTGTAGGTAATGCAGGCTCTTCTTTAACAAGGCCTAAGAAAGTGCAGCTAAAAGCCCTTTAAGGGCATTTCATTCCAGACAGGCTTTGCACTCTCCCATTAATTGAAAGCCTCATTGGTACAGTGGAAGATGCAAAACTTACCTTTCATAGACAGTGTGCACTGGCTGCTGCTGCAGTTAAGCACATGGCTGTTTTAGCTCAGCTCTCTTTTATATAAAACAGATACACGCTGCTGCCTAAACCGAAGCCTGTGAGTGGGCGGTTGCCTCTCTCAAGGCTGTGCGCTTCAGAATCCGGGACCTATTTTATTGTAAGGAGAATTTTAAATCTGACTCTGTATGCTAATGTGCATATCATGGCTTCTCACTATACAGGTGGATCTCAAGGTGTTTAGTGAAAGGTATGCTAAAGCTAAGATGTGTCCCAAAAGAGTATGCTTTTAATTTTTATCATTGCCATACATGGTGACATAGATAACGTATGGTAAAAAAAATCATCGCAGTAGATCTACAAATTTGGAGAATTCTCAGAAAACCAAGCCTTCTCTTTTCATTGTGTTCAACTTGAGAATAGTGCCTGTCATACTTGACCTGCTCTAATTGTAATAACTGAGAGAGCCACGCTTAAAGACAACAGGAAGCTAGAGTATATGTAGCTATGCTGCAGACTATGCTGCTAGACTTCACTCCTGAGCCACCCACTGTGTGAGCACAAACACAAACTTGCATAATGTCCAACAGCTGGAATTTTGGTCTATTTAATGTCTTTATGTAAAATCATTTGTCTAAAGTGTTCCAGCCACATGTTTGTGTGTTTTTGTTTTGTTTTTGCCCCACAGTGGGCAGGGAAAAAAAGTTTTTATTTAATTTTAATATTTTTATTAAACATCACTTATTCTAGTATAAGATTATGGACATGGCCAGCACATCATCTCCCCTTTCTCTACTCCCTGTGCAGGGAGCTGAAAGATCCGGTGTATCTGCGGGATAAAGTGTCTCAAAAACATTCCAAGGAGCAGTTTGAAGTGGCACAGAAGATAGAGCAAGAGTATAGCAAATATTTTACAGGTTTGGCATCAGCTCCTTATTCAATGAGCTTTCCTTTCAGCTTCCAAGTTTTGTTGCTCTTCATTTGCCATTGAACAGTTAGGAAAGCTCATAATTATTCGTGTTTGACATCAAAAGGTACACTCTTTAAAATGGTTTCTTTTCCAGGTATTGTCCAAGGAGGCTTGCTGCCCTACATTTGCACTCAGATCGTGACTATAGTGGATCAGGAGCAGAGTAAAGTCCTGTGGACTCCGCTGGGCACTCCCTAGGTGGCTCTCCGCTAACTGCCTCTCTCACTGGAGCTTACAAAAAACTATGCTTTACACTCGCACTATGCGCAAAGGTACACTACAATTAGCATTGCGGCTGCATAGTGATTCTTTTTTTTTTTTTTTTTTTTCCTTTCCCCTCACAATTCATTTTATGTTTAATTGTAATGTTTTATGCTTAATTGTAACAGCCTCGTGTGTGTGTGTGTGTGTGTGTGTCTGTCTGTTTTTGTGCACACCGATGCAGGATTATAGCACTGAAGTTATTTTCTTTTGGTCTTCCTGACAGACATCTAATGATTTAGTAATGCTGCATCTAAGACTTGTTTACAGAAGAATCAGTCCATGATTTATTTAATGTCTGCTTGAATGTGTACTACCCCCTTATCTTGAAGTCATAACCACCCCCCCCACCCCCCGCCACTTTAAAACCAGTCCTGTGTCCCAATCCACTTTAACCAAATGGTATGTGTTTCTCTATGTTTTACACATCACTTCAAAAAGACTGAACACTCACCGTTGGTAAAGAGTAACTTGTGATAAGTTTATATGTGTAAATCTAATAATGACTGTTGTGCTTATATTTTGGGTTGATCTGAACAGCAACTAAGCGGTTTTTACGGGCCAATTGGAAGTGCCTTTGGAGATCCACTGAGCGTATGACAATGGCTTGTTATTGAGGTGGAAGGCTGACGTTTGAAACTTCTCTGATTGCACTCCAGGGCTAGACAGACCACTGTGTTAACATTCTCATAGAGGAGAGTATATATTTAAAAAGATCATGAAATCGAACACTCGTACTCAAGCATAGAGCACTGAAGTACAGGCACACACTAAACCCATATGTATGCAAGCTCCTCTAGAAATATAGATCTATATATGTAAAAATATAAATATATTAAATGTATTTTAACTAGGCTGTCAGCCTAGAAAATGCAGCAGGTGTCCAGTCAGGTCTTAGCAAATATGAGCATGGGTTTTTTTTTTTTTTTTGTATTTTTCCTCCTTTTTCTTTGTTGGTCAGTCACTTTTATATGTACCCAGTGGAAAACATGGAAGGAAAAGCTGCAGGGTAAATATAATTGGGTCTCTTAGGCTAAAACTGTTTAAATGTTAGTCATTTTTAATGTATATTTAATTTTTTTTTTTTTTTGTATCAGCAGGCACAGTCACATCCTTCATTCAGACCAGTAGTTCCACTTGTTGTGCCAAAATTCTGTGCATCTGTTCCTTTTATTTCTGTTTTGCACTTGCAATGTTATGGACCCTAAACACTAGTTGTTCCTATGTTTTCAGTAGCAGTTGAAAGTAGGTACTATACTTATTACTTTAAGATTAATCTTTTAAGTCTATCACTCATGTTCCATACATTTCATTAAATGCCTCTATTCTTAAAATGGTAAGCAAAAAACAAGTGTTGCATATTTTCATTTAAAAAGGGATTCTTATTGCACAGTTTCCTCAAAGAAAAATCAGTCCATATGTTGGCAATGGGCTTGAAATTAGACATTCGGTTTTGAGTGACGTTGATGTACATTTCCTGAATAGATAAAGGTTTAAATGCGAGGGATTCAATACAACATCGGCGTGTTCTTAGCAGGAATGACTAGAAGGCCGGTACTGTTATGATTGGGATTTCAATATTAAAAAAAGAATGTGATTTGTATGAGATGTTAAAGACATTAACATGAGAATTAAAGTCATTTTTCTGTATCACACTACATTATAACAAGTCTATGTGATTTTATTGTATTTATTGTAATGCAGAATAAAGACCCTTTCAACAGCAAGATTTGCCAAACTTAGACTAATGCATGTACAGCAGAGTGGCAGGTGCTACAATTGAGCATGGAGTTGTCTTGTTGCTAGTTCCATCTTTAGGGTGACGGGCTGTCTCTTACTATGAGGATTGTGGAGATGATGTCGTGTTAATTACCAGAACTGAGGTTTTGAACATCTCTCAGAAGCCCTGCCAGAGCAAGATCTGAGATGGGTGATTCATGGCATCCTATCCTTTCTACTTTATCCTCTTAAAATACCTGTCTAAATACCACCACTCGTTATGACTGGTGTGGAGTTCTACCGTTCCAGAGTTGGTGTGTTTCGTCATGTATACCGTATTAAGGATGGCGAGAAGGGGAAACTGCATAAGCAGCTGTTCTGCAAGCTATGCAATATTCTGCAGTACTTTTGCATGACCTTTGTATAGTTTACTGCAGATGTACAACTATCCCGTCTGACAAAGCTAGAATCTTGATTAAAGTTAGTCTTGGCATTTGAGATTGCTTAAGAAAATAAGTGAAAAATATGAACATAATTCTAAATTTGCATTCCAAACAGCAGCGCTTTTCAGTGGCAGTTTTTGCCCATGTTGGTATACCCAGGCCGCTTCTGAATTCATTTCCTGCATTCTGCTGTTTTCGTTATGGCTACAAAAATCAGGTCAAAGGCTGAAAGGAATGAAAAGTTGTAGACTCCATCTATTCCTATTTATTTCTAAAGGATATGTAAGCAACTATCATATTTCTAAAAATTTATATTTCTATCACATATGCAATAAAGACCGTTTCAACATTCTTAACTGAGTCTTTTTGTTGCAGCAGCATCACCACAAAAATAAAATGTATAACACAGGAAAAAGGTTGCTTCTTAAGTTTTGGATGCATTTTTTTTTAATATATGGGGACACCACAGCCATTTAAAGACTGCCTACTGTAGGGCAAAAAAAAACAACCAAGCCTTCCATTGCAAGCATTGCTTTTTTTTACCAGGTTTGTGGCGCTCTGGATTGAGGACGTCTCACTGGCTGAAATTCCAGAATCCCAAGGGAGAAACACAACCCAGTAGTTCAATTTCAGTCTGAAAACTCACCTTTCACAATAGAGAATTTCTCCCAAAGGATTCAACCACACTGATATTTCCCACAGCTGACTGGACTGTAAACTTTCCTTCCGACCGCAGTGCAAGTGCAGGAATTCTCCATAAGATATAATCTGATGTCAAAGTGGACAAAGTCCTCTAGCGGGATTTTGCATGTTTTAGTGACTGAAATACTAGGGTGGGTCCATATAGGGATCGAAGTACCCAAAACTGATAATGAATTTAGTTTTTTTCTTAAGCATATAGTAGATTTTAATGTTTTTGTTAGGAAAAGAGTATAAAAACTCATTTTGCGTTTTAAGAAATATTGATGAACATCTTCCTGGTCCTGTGGATACTAAACGAATGTATATTGTTTAATGAAGACTAGATATCAGATGTTGTAATTTTCTTGGCCGAAGTTCTAGAAACCAAAACACTGTGTATGTCATTCAGCTGTTTTTCTTGCTTAGCGCTCAGCGCTCACGTGCATGTGAAGGAGTGAAAGTGCCCTTGGTTATGCCAGTGCTGATTAGCCAAGCTCACTCAAGAGGATGAAGGCACCTCCTCCATGTCCTCGTTTGCCTTATCTGCTCTTTTCTGGCCTCTGGTTCAATCTTACGCTGCCATGGTAAACAGAAATCTATCATTTGAGATTGCATAGCAGTCCATCTTTACCCCTGTACAACATGTCCTCCAAATCCCCTGACCCATCTTTTAGTCACCTGCTGGGGTATCTGTTTCAAGACAGCTGCAGACAGATCATCTGAACTTGAGAAGATGTAAGTCGCCCTGATAGCAATCTTTCTAGTTAGTCTGGCAAACAGGGCCTTTCTCAGCTTTAGCTGAAACGTATACGAGTATAAGAGTGATAGGACTGCTAAAAGGTTAGGAAGCAAAATCTGCCCAAGTTTGACTCTGTGAGCTAACATGTACTCTGTCCATGGATTACCACCTAGAGATCAGGGACTAGCAGCATTTGCTGACAGTTCAGCGATTTTCCACCGAACGGGTTCCTCGGCCCTTTAAGCCGACAGCTGGCCGAGGGTTCCAGGAAGATGATCAATTCTTGATCCTATTGCCCTCCATAAATAACACTGTAGCTAGTAGAGGGACCGCAGCACATGTCATCTCTGCTTCAAACTAGTGAGCTGGGAGAACTTTTCAACAAAAGTTCAAGAGCACTATCAGTGTAACTTTGGGGTTTTGAAGGACAACAGAAAATAAGCACACAATGAAAAGACTAGTTTAGTGTGGGTTATTGTGCATTTAAAATAAGTTTAATCAGTGTCAGTACCTTATGAGCCACAATGCATGACTTCCCATCACTCCTTTCGATTACTTTTAGAAAATAATTCATTCCTCATATTGCTTTGGATTAAGAATAAAAACGTGAGGCCAAGCAGCCAACCATGTTCTACTCTGTAATGCTCCTGGTTGCCCAGTAGGAGGTGAAGTAACTGGAATCAGGAACTACCCTTTCTAGAGAGACATGAGCAAAAATATGACTTAAATGTTAGACTTATACAGAGACTTGAATTGAACATACTGTGGAAGAAAAACAAAATATGCTCTGTGTAAAAGGAATAAATCAGTACCGCAAATGGATACAACCTCTAATCCCAGCGGTGCCTCCATGGGGGCAGCGGTGGCCTAGTGGTTAGGGACGAGGCCCCAAGATCAGAAGGTCGTGGGTTGAATCAGGTTGCCCTGAGGTACCCCTGAGCAAGGTACCGTCCCTGTCACTGCTCCCTGGGCACTTTAAATAGCTGCCCCCTGCTGCATGTGAGTGTGCGGGTTAAAAGCAGAGGCTGCTTTGCGTTGTGGTTCACTGTGCTGTGATGTTTCACAATGACAAGTAGTCACTTTCACTTCACTAAAATGCTTTAAAATGGTAAAGTTACATTTTTAGATTTTTTCCCTGAAGTGGGTGTAGAAATCATTTCCATTTACTCTAAAACCAGAAGAAAGCCATGCAGTGTCTCAATGACTTCAAACAGGGTTTAATGAAGCATCATCGCCTGAGTCTTTTTTAAACCCAGCGATGCTTTATTGAGCTGCTCTCACTGGTAACGTTTCAGATTCAGCTGCTGTTTGGTAAAAGTGCACTAACACTGTTTCTGTCCCCGAAGATCTCACATGTCAGTAAATCACCTTCACAGATATTTCATTTGTAGCTGAGTTTCTATCCTGAAGATAACTCCTCCTTATCCTCAGTCTCATGATCGGATACTGTGAAACACTGCACTCAGCTCCAGTCAATGAGGAAGGGGATTAGTAGTCGAATTAGTTTTGCAACGATTATATCCATCATTGCGATCATTAATAGTCTTACTTTCGTTCACAACAATAATATAATCATTTATTTTGGTTGTGGTTATTGTTATAAAATGATATGATCCTAATTTTTTGGCAACCTGCTCAACAAGTTTCTGGTTAATCTGCTGCTGTGCGTGTGTGTGTGTGTGTGTGTGTGTGTGTGTGTGTGTGTGTGTGTGTGTTAGCTGTGATGGGCGCTTTCTTTAGCTCTGTTTTCAGGAGGTGAAGCTCCACAGAGCGACGCGCTGCGGCGGCAGGAACTCGGATCTCCCTGCACATGCACACACTCCTCCTGCGGCGCGCGGGGCTGAGCGGGGGCTCACGACGCGGCTCTGGGCTGTTTGTCCATCTTTGATTCTGATGGGTTTAGCTCCGCCTCCCTACCTGTAAATCTGCCCAGCAGTGTGTGGGCCAGTCGAGAGTGAGAGTGAGAGTGAGAGAGAGAGTGAGAGTGAGTGAGAGAGAGAGAGAGAGAGCGCGCGCGCACGCAGGCAGATCAGCCGTCTCCCAGACTTTGCCGGATCGGGCTTTTATCTCATTCTATCTCAGACCTGCGACCCCCTGTGAAGAGCCTCCAGCGGCCCGCGCGCGCAGAGCCACGGCGAGCTGTCCCTGTCCAGCGAGCGGAGAGAGGACAGGAGCTGAGCGAGGAGCGGGTAAAATAAGAATACACCAAAATCAGCGCCTATCCAGCCCGCGGACGGACAACCGAGATGCGCCTCGAAGCTTAGACGCGCTCAGTCGGAAGATCTGAGGAAAACATCAACAACAACAACAACATCAACAACAACAACATCAACAACAACAACAGAGATAAAAAAGGCGTCAGAATGAAAGCGTAAGCCGCCCGATCTCGCGGATTTCAATGTCTGTGGCGGGGACGCGCAGCCTCGCTCCTTCTCTCTCGTTTCCCACCAGCTTGGGCTAAAAAAGCCGCACAGATCTGCGCGTCGTTGGCGAGGAGAGGCGGCGGAAAGCGGGCGCTGAAGGAGAAGGGCTTGCTGAAGCAATATGGCTGATGGTCGGGGCTGGGGGCGCTGGCAGCAGCTCTCCAGAGCTTCTTCATGCTAGCCGGGGCAGAGGGCAACGTTTCCTATGGCAGCAGCGGCTCTAGAATGAGCAATAACCTCAACTACAACCAAAAGACGGACTCCTCTGTCTCTATAGCCAAGATGGACGTGATCATCCCCTTCTCACCAGACGTACCGTGTGACAACAATGGGCAGCGCATGTGGTGGGCTTTCCTCGCCTCCTCCATGGTGACGTTCTTCGGGGGTCTCTTCATCATCCTCCTGTGGAGGACCCTCAAGTACCTGTGGACCGTCTGCTGCCATTGTAACATCAAACATAAGGTAACGCAGCCTGTGGTGTGCTCTGGGATCTGATCCTCTCTTAGGCACGCTTGTTTACCAGGGAAACACAGTCATTCATTCATTCATTCTGTCATTCAATCATTCATTCATTCATTCATTCATTCATTCCTACTTGCCATGTTGAGAGAGGAGGAGAAGAAACTGCACAGCCTTGGCCAACAGCTTCACTGCCCCGTCTGTAAGGGTTTGTATGGCTTCTTGGATCTGCACCAATCTGACAAGGCTTCTTCCTTTAGGCCTGGCATGTTTATTCGGGCAGGGGGTCTCGCTGGACCTCCCTTCAGTGCATCAGTGGTCTGGATGGAGCACAGTTTGTTCATAAAGAGAGAAGTAGGTGGAGGCAGCCGCACGTAAATCAATCCGTTTTTCCATCACTTGTACCTGGTGTTCCCAAGGGCCCTCGCCTGCAGTGGCAGGATGCTGTAGGTGTATCGTGCGATTAAATGAGAACGATGTGAAATAAAGCACACCGTATGGCACCCTGGGGGAATTACAATGCAGCATTTGCACAGATAACAGGGAATGTTGGGACAGCTTGCAGTCAAAAAGCATATTGCAGAGAGCTGCTGGGTTGACCTACATACATAAAACTGTAGGAAAGACAAATCATTTAAGTGGGCTGAAGCTCCACCTCCTCTTTTACGTATTAGGTTGGGTGTGTTGATGGAATCCCCCCCGTGTATGCGAAGTGTGACGTTCAAGTGCTCTTTTAATAATAATTAAAAAAAGGGGGAGGGTGGGCTGCAAGTAAGGTCATGCTGTCAGTGTGTGTGTTGGGAAAAGCCGTGATGTGCTGCGTATAAATGTGCCTCACTCACATGCACACTGCTCCTGCATAATGATGTATAGTCATCTCCGTAGCAGGCTGCAAACAGGCACATCATGTAGGGATTCACACAGCTGTTGCCTTCAGTACAAGTGGTTAGCCTCTCCAATATATCCCCCCCCCCCCCAAACTTGTTGTGGGAGCAGTGTTCTCATGTAAATGAACACCTTTTTTTGTTGGCTTGAATATAGGCAGAACATTGAACAATTAATAGAAAATAGCACATGAAATATATCATCATCTGACCAAATCTTGGATTCAAACACCATAATTCACCATTTCCTCCTGATTTTTAATGTAAGCATTGGCTGCTAGTGGCTCGAACAGTTCCCTCACTGCAAACTTGGACTGTTGATTTGATGTTGCTAAAAAACAAAAATCTTATCAGCACAGAGTGAAAATGGAATGAAAAACTGAGAGTATTGATTAACACTGGGAAATAAATGCAGCACATTAATGCAACTTTAATGCAACAGTGTTCACCAATGCTGAAGCACTGATGTTGATTTAATGTTGAAACTGTGTTTAATTGTGACTTATTCAGTGTTGATTCAATGTTCAGTTCAGCTCAGTTCAAAATGTCACCCAGTTTGCTTGTAGCCGGCATTTAGCAGAAACCCCAGTCTTATCAGTCAATTTTCAGCAGTGACAACCTCAGAACTTTTATTCCCAGGAACTGAGCTAAAGCCTTGGTATCACAATCATAATGTAAAGATGGTTTCAGGATTAAATCACCGCTTGATCAACATTTAGTCCATCATCAGTGAGTGCTTTTCAGTTTACGTTGGACCGATGCTCAACAGGGTCGATACGAGTAAGAACGATGCAATTTCGACATTGGAGACCTAAACTGATGCAATGCTTTGGCCCAGTATCAAACGAAACGCACTTCACTCTGCTTCTCTAGGGTTTTGTTTCCCTGAAATTCATTTTGAGAAGACATGGAGAAGTTTTATTTCCTTTCGTTTATTGGAGTTGGTCTCTGGCGTCACACAACACTATGCCGGACTTTGTTATTTATTTAAATGAAAAGGGTTAATGACGTCTGTGAAGTCTCCAGTCTTCATTAAGTTTTAATTACCTACACGAACAAGCATTCCAACAGAGCAAGCTGTCCATCCGAAACTGACACCCGTGCCTCAGCCTCTTCTAATGGAAGTTGTTAGAACACAATCAGGCTTCAGTTCTGTATCATATGCAATCGAGAGCACTTGAATTAAAAACCTTCCATCTCTTCGCCTTCCATCTTCTCAAAGAGTCAGGCCCGTTTTTCAAATGCAGATGACGCTTCATTCAATTTGTAATTTTGGGCCCGCTGTCGCTCTGTAATTGTGTGTTTGATGAGACCAGCGGTTGGGCCATTACAAATGCGAGCCATGTCTCACCGGATCCAGTTTTCAGGAAGACATGAAAATGGCGGTGAAGAGGATAATCGCAGGCGCTGGTGTGCTTCCTGGAGGAAGGAGGTTCTGGCAGAGTGACTTTGTGCTGAGACTCTGACACTCGGGTGCAGGGGGACCGTGCTTGTTAGGAGCATTAGGCTGAAATGCGATCTGCAGCGCAGCTGACTGGGGAAGGCAGGCTTTCTTGGCATGGTGCTAGTAATGGCAGGCAGACAGGCAGGCTGCTGGAGGCATCTACTGCTCAGACGAGCAGAGAGACAGATCTTGTGGCATCTTCTCATCAAAAATTTGCTGCATTTGTCCAATTGCAGCAGGTTTGCTGATATCAAAGCCACAGCGTGACTTTCGTGACCTTAGAAAATGCAGGCTAATGGTCTGAAATCATAGCAGGTTAGACTGGTCAGTAGAACATGCCATCTAAGACCTGTTGAACTACCTGGTACTTGATGTACATCAGGCTTCTGAATGTTTAATGAGATTTGTCACATTCACAAAGTTGTTCACACTCCTATTAGCCTACCACATGGAGGGCATAGTGACTTACTGTTAGCTTCTACCTCTAGGTGTTTCACTTTCGGTAAATTAGGATATACTGGAAATAGTAATGCACTGAATTTACTGTCTCAGACTTTACCAGGTCCCAATGCCCATGGCTTTCTGACCACAGGGGGTTTAGACCATGAATAAAAGATTACAGATGGTTAAATAAATGATATTATTTTTTTCCCTTCAAAGTTCATGTCCGTGCTGTTCGGTCAAAACCTTATTGATAACTTTGCAGCTGGAGGAAAAAACATTTGTGTTTTGTAATTTATGTTAATGTAGCATGAATATCACACATTAATAGGGCAAATTAGTATGAGGATTTTTTTCCCCTGTTAACAGCATTACTTTGGAGGGCCTTTAAAATCTCTTGTGTCTTAGGGCCTCGAAGGATTATGGTCCATCATTGGTCATTTCCACAAAAAAAAAACAAAATACAAAATAAAAACTTTGTATTAACAGTTTCGCTTTATTTTATAATTTCTCCTTATTCACTGTTGACATGAACTGATTAAGTGTATATTTTTCAAGTGGGAATGATTTACACATTTGAACAGAGTCATTTTCATGTTACTTTCTTCATTGTGAGGAATCACTAAGGGTGAGGAGAACCTGTAAAACGCTACAGAGACAAAGTATATTCAGATACAGTTCTGCAACTCGCTGTTAAATGTTGTTCCATATTCATTTTTACACACAATGTCATGTCTGATAATTCAGTTTATCGGCTAAATTTGTTAAGTTACCTCACATCCTTTGGTGAACTTTAGTGAGCAGGTTGTAAATAATGTAGGTAGAAATGAAAATGAAAGATTGTCTAGCCCGTAGTTATTGACTGTTGGGGCGGCCCAACTATATTGATTTAGTTTTTGCCACCAAGTTAATTCTGCCTTGATCTGCTCTGTTTCATAAATCATTTTTGACAAATATTGCAAAAGTAAAAAAAAAAAAACGGTTGTTTCTTGAAATAAACTCCAATCAGTTGTATTTGTTTTCCTGGGTGTTTGTTCTCTGGTGAATGCTTTAAATCCTCTCAGACTTGATGCAGCTAGGTGCAACGGAGTGCTGTGTTAGTCCTACGCTGTCTATATAAAGTGAGTACAGATATTCCTGTGTCTAAGGCCTGAGGTTTATTTGTCTTTAATGCTGGGATTGCAGAGATGCATACCGAGTGCGTTTGTTGTGTGTGTGCCCTCTTGTGCTTGGCAACGAGCCGGCTGCTTTTGAGTCGACAGGCGAGCAGCACACACCCAAGATCAGCTGTCCCTCTCTCTAACTCCTCCACGGAGAGTCTACATAGTCTTTGGGTGGTGAATGTCCATAGTATGTCTCACCATGAACTCATGACTGACAGCAACTGTTTGTATGAAAACACAAATACATTTGTTTATGTAATAAGTTTGGGCATTGGAATACTGCCCAAACTGCAGGTGATTAATGTTGGTGATTAGTGAACCATTAATCAAGCTTATAAATGGAAGTGTTCAAACGACATTCAGTGAAATGTTTTTATTTCGATTGTAACAGCAGTCATTATCAAGATGCATACTTAATGTAATGCTTTATTGTACCATACCTGTTACATGTCCAAACGTTTTTAGACATCTGGTCATCCATCCATCAGATCAAGGTTATCAATGTTGAGCTTGTCCCAGAAAATTGCACAAAAGCCCAATGATGGTGGACTTTAAAGCCTTCATGCCCACATTTGGAACTGGACATTAACTTTTTCTGCACCAAAGTGTTTTTACTATGCAGATATCTCTATCTTTATCTATCTGTAGATACTACGTGTTTGACTTGTTATACCTAATGAACTCTGACATCGTCTGCAAGCATAAACAGTATCACAGAGGTCAAAATGTCTGGCACAACCATTTATTAAAGTAAAAGTTGATTTCAAGCATTTCTTTAGACAGCAGCTAGCTCCTGCTTGGTTGTACTGTAGTGTGGTTGTGTGTGCTTGTTAGAAAGAACATTAGCAAAAATACAAATAAAAATGTGTTGACCCTTGATGGATGAACTTTAATGGGCTCTTGAGTCTTGACAGTGAAATGCTACAGTGCTGTTAAGATACACTATGAATATCAGTGTTTTCAGGGTTGATGTTTTGTTTGAGTGCTGGATACAGATTTTGCTTTGTGGTGACATTTGTCTGTGTGGCCTGTGGAATGGCTGTTAGGCTGAGTTCCCATGCTGTCCCAGCATATAGGCCGTATGCATTTATGTCACTCATGTTTACTGCTCTGGAATGAGCATGTAGTGAAGGCTGGGCAGAGCATGACCAGCTTCAAACCGCTGAGCTTTTGGCAGTGTGATCACTCCGTGGCCTCTATTGTATACAATATTACATGCACTAAAAGACTTTTTTGTCTGCGTGTAAATGTGAAAAGACGGACCTAATCTAATGTGAAACTTGCCAGCCAGCACAGGAAAGAACAAAAACATGCTGTTAATTAATTATGCTTAGTTTTCATCTTCTTCTTTTTCTTTCGGCTGCTCCCATTTAGGGGTCGCTACAGCGGATCAACCGTCTCCATTTCTTCCGGTCCTCTGCGTCTTCCTGCTTCAAACCGACCACCTGTATGTCCTCTCTCACCACATCCATAAACCTCCTCTTTGGTCTTCCTCTTCTCCTCTTTCCTGGCAGCTCCATCTTCAGCATCCTCCTCCCAATATAATCCTCGTCTCTCCTCTGGACAAACCAACGCAGCCTTGCTTCTCTAACTTTGTCTCCAAGAGGCGAGGGACGTGAGCTGTCCCTCTAATACTAATTTCTAATCCTGTCCATCCTCGTCACACTCAGTGAAAATCTCAGCATCTTTAACTCTGACACCTCCAGCTTCGCCTCCTGTCTTTTCGTCAGTGCCACCGTCTCCAACCCGTACAACATAGCTGGTCTCACTACTGTCCTATAAACCTTCTCTATCTACTCTCGCTGGTATGCGTCTGTCACAAATCACTCCAGGCACTCTTCTCCACCCATTCCAACCTGCCTGCACTCTCTTCTTCACCTCTCTTCCACAATCCCCATTTTCATGTCTAGCTCAATAAAACCGACAAAGACGTTTTATCAGAAGTGCTATTCTTTTAATTAAACGCTTGTTTTTGTTAGTGAGTAGGAGAGATGTTTGTTTTGATGAAAGTTATTGTTGTTTACAGTCTTGTGTTGCAGAATGATACTATTGTTTACCTTTTGCCAGGTTTTGTCCTTTTTTTGGACCTCATGGTAAATGTTGGAATGATAGAAGTGTGGATTTGATGCTGTTGATAAAAAAGAAAAAAGAAACTCACTTTGAACTGAGGAAGGTCACTTGCATTCAAAACATTGTAATCACTTATTTTTTACACACTTCTATACATTTATACACAAATGTAACTTAAAAATATAACAAAAACAGTAATAAGCCATTTATGTAACACTTTTCATACATGTGGCATATGCAAATAGAAATAAACATCATTAAATAATCTCCATTCTATTTAGATTTCTTACATTTTTAGACGTTTCTGCAGCTCAAATATAAAAATTTTCTTCATTTTCTATGTCAAGCTTTGTGTGTCCTACTGATTATGTGAACAATTTGTCCTTTTATGTAATTGTCTATATAATCAAAATGACTGATTACAAACTTGCTTAATAACTTTATAGTTGAACTATGTCATTTCATTATGTAATTACATGAAGCAAATCAGCAGCGCTCACTGTAGGCTGTGGTTATTAATGCCACACACACACAAACTAAACCCATCAAACAGAGCGTAGAGCTTTGCTTTCCTGTCATGCGGTTATGTCTTCTTTCCTTGTCCCCGCACTATTATTAGTATCTTGGCACCCCAGGAAATGTTGAAGAGGAAAGCTACGGGTGAGTCTGAGAAAGAGCTCGAGGGAGGGTTTCCTCACAGCTGGGGCAGCCAAAGCTAAACCCCTGATCCAGGAGCAGGGCCCACTGGCAGGGGAAAACCATTAGCATCCTCACTCCCAGGCTGGGCAAGCAGGCTGGAAGACTGAGATAGTATTACCGCCAACACTGGAGCTCTGCAAGACCAGCCCGGAGCCTGGGACCTGCATAGGCAGCTACTTCAGCTGCTGTTGTCTTTGAAGTGCCTTGTGTGAGTGGGGCTTTTCCGAGGGACCGGCCAACCTCACTAGTGTCTCCACTGACCTCAGATTAATATTGACTAAAGATTATTTTGGATGGAACTTTAAATGTCTCTCTTTAATTTGTATTTTCTAATTAACCTCATTGTGTTGATGCTCTGAAGGACAGTAGGACAATAGTTTACAGAAGCTGAATTAATGCGCTGTTTATTGTGTGACTCACTGATCTGTTTAAATGAGATGCAAACACAGAGGATCTTAAGATTATTTTTAAACACTTGAAGTTGTTACTAAATAATTCATTTTAGTTTCTGCACGTAAGGAATAGTTTGATCAAAGAAATCTAATTTAGATGATTTTAACTTGCTACAGATATAGTTAATCAAGAAAGGTATTTTTGGCTTGTTTGCCATCGTGTTTTTACCTGTGTATTCTCTACAGTCACAGGGTTTTGCATGGTCAGTAATCGCTGCGCTGGCATTGTGTGCTTGGTAAATACTTAATTATGCATGCTGTTTGTTAATTCAGGGACTGAATGTAAGATGCCCACATAATATTTTTTGTTAATCTTATCATTGCTTCCATTGCTAGATTTTGCTTGCTGCTTATATGTGGCGGCAAAGGATTGTTAGCTATGGTGGTGTTGTAATGTAAGTATTGGACAGCCCAGTTAGTGAAATGTTCAGATCGTGTTCTCCAGTCTACACCATCTTTACCCCTTTAGGCCAAGGAGCTGCAGCTGCTCATCTCTCATTGCTCATCTGCTTTTTTTTGTGCTGCTGCATTGCGCCTCAAAGCAGCAGTGCTTTCATAAACCCTCTCTGATCCCATCCTTCCTTCCTATCTTCCTTGTTATCTATACCTTGTTTTTCATTCTTTAGTATCTGCCCTAACTGGTTTTTATCACTCTGTAAGTGAATAAACCAAAAGGTGAAGACACCAACAAGGTGAGACCCTGTAGTGCTTATTCTCTTTCTTGCCATGTTTTTCTCTCTAATCACTAGTCTAAATTAAGTTTTCCGTTCATTGCAGGTCCAATTTCTGTTTGACATTCATGGCTCCTCCTTATGTGCACTGCATCTTCTAACCTTCTCAGGTTCTCGTAACCTGCTCAAATAACACACATCAGTAATCTTTATTAATGTGTCAAATACTTGTGGACATGGTTTTGATAGGTTAGGGTATTATTTGAGCTATAAAAAGAAATAAAATCCAGTTCAAACTTGGTAGCCATTAGAAGGGCCAAGGAAACCCTTCAGGGCATTTTTGTAATGGTGTTTAAACGGTTAAGGGTTATGTTTTTGGGTCATTTGTCTGTCATTATCTGCAGAACTAATGCACCAAGATGTGTTATTTGGCTTATGAACATGCTAATTCTAGCTTTGTCTTGAGCATTTTTCTTCATGCTGTTCCTTCTTGTGTCACCTCACATCAGAACCCACTGCAAGAAAAGAGGCAGCAATCACGCCTCGAGTGCTCCAAGCTCCAGTTTTGGAAATGCTCTTCATAACGCCCCTAATATTCCGCTATTGTGGAGATAAAAAAGTGGCCTGAGCCTGTGTGGGGGGGTGGGCAGTGCCCTTGAGCTAGAAAGACGGCAGTTCAGAAGCTGATTCGGCCCCTCGGCCCTGCTGGAAGAGCAGTCAGTGCTGATTGGCCCACATCACAATGAGCTTAACATCATAATTGGAGCTTTGAGCAGAGTGCAGTGATGCAGTGAGCTGGAGGAGAAGAGAAGCGCTTGCAGTAGAGGACGTTCTAGTGACCTTCAGGGACGTGGGCTGCTTTCTGCTGCTCACTCATGTGCCTCCATCTCCCCTGTGTGCTGAGACGCTAATAACAGGTTGTGGCGCTGATGGCAGGAAATGTTAATAGCCTGTTTGGCTCTGAGCGCATGGTAAAATATATTGGTGTGATGAGATGGAACTGTTTCCATGGGTCTTTAAAGGTTAAGTGTTTGGCTGCTGTTGCTTTAAGGATGCACCCTTGTTTTTGCTGCTTCCTTTTGATGCCTGTGTTTTGGCCTGCAGCATGGCGTTGTGCATCATAGATTAGAGTGTGTTTTTCTATTCTAACTGGCTTCATACCTGAAACAGTTCTGTTGGCTAAATAAAGATCTTGTGTTTTGTTTGATTTAGAGCCTCCGGGACCGCAGCATTGTTTATGTACAGAGTAAAATAGAGGATGCCTTTATAAAGGGGAACCAAGGCTTTTGTGGAGTATGCTGTCATGTTTCCTTTAAATGACAGGCCATGTAGACATCATGTACAGATGCTGTACGGTGAGGCTGGGGTTCTCTTTGAGCACCTCATTAAAAATGGATGATCATACACTGCCATGTTGTTCACTGATGGACACAGCCATTCAGAGCAGACAAAGTATTAATCAGTCAATAGCCGTGTGCTATTGAGTTTCACAGTTGTTCCTCAGGGGAGTGCGGAAGGATCATCTGTTTACGATTACATAGGAAAAAGTGTCCAGAGTGGGGGAGATTAGTCTGAGTGTCAGGATACAGATGCTTTCTTCCCTCTAATACATAGCAAACGTTTCATTCATGACTATATTTTCTTAACTACTTCATTTTCAGCTGTGCTGTCAGTTTAATGTTTAGCACTTTCACTTAGTTTTCATGGTATTACTGTGTGTGTTTATCTTCTTGTGTTTACTGGAGATAGAATTATTAAAATTAATTATTAAAATGGGCTACCACAGTACTCATGCTACACGTAACCAAGGTGAACATACAATAAGTGGCTCAGTTCATGGAGCTTAGGCCATGAGTTGTTTTCTTCTTATAAAAGCTTGATGCGGCCTTTGTTGTTAGATCCACTAGTGCGTGTTTTTGAACACCAAGACTAGGATTTATATCATTAATAGCTTATTTTTCGTCCTTTTGTCATATTATTATTTCTCCTGGTTCATTAATTTTTTTGATTCATTGCTAGCTATATAAGCGTTATTGATTGAAACATTCCTTTAAAGCCTAAAGGTCTGTTTGTGGACCTACCATTACAATTATTTATTTTATAATTGCATAAGTTGCATGCTGGCTGCATAATATTTGCTGAATTATATATAGCAGTTAATGAATAAAATGATAGGATCAGTTACCGAAAGCCAGGGTGTATACGGTTAATGAATACTAGGATTGTATGTGGGAAAACAGAAAACAGAAATTTTTCCGTCAGTTAGTTTCTCCTGTTATTTGTTTTCGATATTTTTATTATTCTTTTAAATTAAATTGAATTTTCTTTTCCATGACTTTCTCTTATTATGCAAAGCTTTCCTGCCAAAATTATATAACAGATGGAATTATTTCTAGCCTGAAGTAGTCGTTTGTCTCCTGCCTCTGAAACAGTGATCTCATATTTCATTATCCCGTTCACTTCAAGAGTCTTACTCTGATGTAGGCTTGCAATTCCAAATGCAGCAAATACATTTTAATGTTATAATAAAAGTCAGAACAATGACATGGAGCCACATACAAAGTATTTCCAAAAGACATCCTCACAGGCCTACTTGAAGCTGAGCATTTAGATGCATGATATGTAAATTAATAGTATTGCAAGTCAATTTGTGCTTATGGGTTTCAAAATTCCAAGGGAAATTGCTATTCCTCTCGGTGTTTGTGCACTGTTGTCATGTTCCTGCATACTGATGGCCCACATCACTGACCGCCAGCATTGCCATTACCGTTCTTGACCTCCTGCTCACTGATGGGGCTGGGCTGCGCCTCAGCACTAGGCTTGTTAGCATTCAGCTGCTCCCCCCCACATCTAAAGTGCAAAATGCATTAGCTTTGCTTGAGCATTGCAAGAGTGTTAAGGCTCACAGTTCGCATGGGATGCATAATACATGGCTGTTACCAGCCTCAGTGATTCTGCTGAAATTCAGGGCTTCAGCACCACGGAGAGCTCTGTCAGATCTGTTCTCTGAAACCTGCAGCATTTCAGAGCAGCACAGAATTCAGAGAATGCATACAGCCTCCTGCTGAGCTCTTCTTGGGATGAAAGATATGAAAAGGATGGGATTTATTCAGGAAATATTCAGAGTGATACAAGATATCAGAGTGTGCAAATGCTGTGGATGGCATAAGTGCTGTTTTGAAAATAAGCCTCAAGTGGACTTTGAATGGCTGTGTACACAAATATAGTGTTTCTGTTGCTAATGAAATGGCTCTCACTTATACACATTTAAACTAAATGACTTAGTTTGGAGGGGCAGCGGTGGCCTGGTGGTTAGGGAGTTGGCCCCAGATCAGAGGATTGTGGGTTCAAACCCCTTACCGGTGGGTTGCCCTGAGGTACCCTTGAGCAAGGTGCCGTCCCTGCGATAGGCTGGCGATCTCGTCCTTTGCCCTGTGTGAGCTGGGATGGACTCCAGCACCCCTCCGTGACCCTAATTAGGACAGGTGGCCCAGAAAATGACTGACTGACTGACTTAGTTTGATAATATATACATAAACATAGCTTAAAATTGATACACCCAATTATATGCATTATTAAAAGCCCTAACAGGTAAAGTGAATACCATTGTGGCAAAATATGAATTGAATACACATTTTGTATTGTACACTAGTTGTACATTAGTTTTGTATACTAATATGAAACAGTGCACAGTCATATCATGAGGTGTTGTTTGCTGTGTTTTCATTTGTGTGGACTAGTAGAGTGTTTGAGTAGCTGAAGCAAGATGCTCTTTTAAGTGAGGAGCTTTGGATAAAAAAGCTCATCATTAGAATGAAAAGTGATGTCTGATGCTATATATAACTTAACAATAAATGCAAATCAAAAATGCATTGTTGTTTTATTCCAAAACCTCTCTTTGAGACTGCCCAGCATAATAATGTTCAGTATAACTGAAATATAATACTGTGGTACACAAATACAAACAACCCTAATATCTTATATTTCCAGATATTGCCATCTTTTTAGTGAGCTTTTTAATTCACTTGTGGTTATACTGTGATTATTCCCTCATCTCCTGCTCTTAGATACAGAGTTCATGCACATGCAGCGCATCTAAACAACAATGGATAAGGGGCAGTGTTGGCCTAGTGGTTAGGGAGTTGCCCCTGCATCGGAAGATTGTGGGTTCGATTCCCTCACAAGTAGGTTGCCCTGAGGTAGCCCTGAGCAAGGTACTGTCCCTGTCACTGCACCCTGTGCGCTTTCAATAGCTGCCCACTGCTGCACGGTGTTTGTGTGCATGGGTTAAAAGCAGAGGTCCAATTTCGTTGTGGTTCATGCTTGCTGTGCTGTGACCTCGCAATGACAAGGGTTGTCACTTTCACAATGACCACATTTTGAAGATATTGCTTGAACAAGTCTGTTCTGTCTTTATTCTGTGTTTTTTTTGTTTTTTGTTTGTTAAATAACTGGGAACTGTACATTGTTGGTTACACATGAAAGATGATGTTAAAAGCTCCCTTGAGAGTAAGGTGTGTGGTTAGGAGTGGTATGAAGGGTATGGCATAGTGAGCTATGATTGCAAGGCTGTTTAGTATGAGAGAAATAATGACCTCGCCATTTCTATTTAATGTGAGAAAGATAATGACTTCCAGCATGTGCTCAGGCTTCAGCCCAACATCAAAGAGCTCTCTTCCTCACTGCTCACTGTTTAAAGCTGTGCCGCAATATGCAGTATGAGAAAGATGATAAAATAATTTGATTCATAGGAGCAGCAATTTTTTGCTCTTTCTCCTGAACGTCCTTGGACTGTTGGCAGCACATAGCATGCATTTAAATGCTATGGGAGTATTAGGAACAGAGTTTTTACAAGATATGCTGATACTTGTTGGAGAATAAAATGCATAAAGCATTAAGCCGAATGTTAATGAACTGCAATGATCTTGCAGTTTTTTTTTTTTATTAATTACTTAGGGTGCCTTGCAATGGACTGCCGACCTGTCCAGGTTGTTTCCTCGCCTTTCGCTCGCCCTGAGTACTGGGATAGGCTCCAGCACACCCCCCCCACAACAAAAATAATTAGGACAAGCGGCTATGAAAATGAGTGAGTGAGAGATAATGTAAAGTTTAACATTTTAAAATTTGAGTATCAAAATCCTAAATTTTATCCCAGATTACTCCCTCTGGTCTGTTGTTTGACCTGGAAGCCTTGTTATTATTCATATTTGTATAACAGAATCAGCACTTCTTAAAATGTAACTGGACTTTGAAGAACAGTGACCTTCTCTTGTATATAAAAACCTTCAATAAAGTATGCAATGGCCAAATGAAAGTTTATTACTCTGTTTTTGAAAGTAATAAAGGAAACAAAACTTGCTGTGCTTTTCTTATTGTTAGTATTTTAAAGCAGTTTCTCCAGTACTGGGTTTGAGGGCCACACAGCTGCTCGGCTGAGCATTGCCTCAACCAACCCAGTACCTTAAAAGAAACACATTTTTGACACATGCTCAAAAATCCAGCTTTATCCTTCCTCCTCCACTCCTCTGCCTGTATTACCCAACTCTAGCTGCAGCGCATCTCTTGCTAAATCCTAGTCAAATCGATTCTTTGGCCTTCCTCAGGACTACCCTTTATGGAGAGAGTTTCCATTCTCCAGGAATAGAAAGCATTGACTCAGGTTTGGGAGATGGCAGCTCCTACACAGCCTTTCACCTCCATAAATAGGGTCAGGGTCAGAGTTGTTCTGGGTCACCAGAGAAATTAGCCAGTTGCTCTGGAGTGACAGCACAGAAGTGTTCTTTTCACGCCATAACCCAGGCTAGGCGTTGAGGAGCCGCTAAGCTGACTCCAGGGACCAGCCAAGAAATTGTAACGTGCTCTTTAATTACTTGGCGGGCGCGGGATTCGATTGTGTTCCCTGTCTGTCAAATCCTCTTTCGTTCAGCTGCCTGTGATGTTCCATTTCAATCGGGTTAAATATATAAAATATATTGAGCAGAGTTGTCAAACAAAAATTTGACATGTCAGTGGGAAAGGGTGGAGGAGGGGTTGGGGGCTATATTTTCTTATCAAGTGTTATTTTTAACTACATCACATTCATTTATTCTAGTATTGTGTATTAGCAAATAATCTTTTAACACAAACATCTACAATATTATTCCTATTTTAGGAATAAACTGAATGCATTCTCATTTAAAAGGAGCTTCATATCATTACAGTTCGTGGTTTATTTATTTATTTTATTTGATTATAAATCCTATTATTCATCAAATTAATTTGATAAATGTATATACATGTATTGGTCATGAAAGAAGGTTCTAGAACTAATTATTGATTTATAGAATTTTAGGGCTGTCACTATACACGGTATTAGTACTTAGTGTAATATAATCTTCTAGTTATAGTGTAATTCAATGTTCTGGCTGCTGAAAATGACTTTTTGATGAGTACATATTTACCTTTCTAAGTGCAAAGTAATAACAATGTCAGTTTATTTAGAACATACATTTTGCAGCATTAACTGTGTTTTTAGTTACAGTTACTGTGATATACTGGCAGTTGCACAAAGGTTTAGGTAAGCAAAGCTATAGAAGAGCACTAATGGAGGCATCAAGCTCATGGTCATACTGAGAAAGGAAAAGCTTTTTTAATTGGGACTATGTGGATAGTGAGCTTTATGGACGTCTCTGAGCTCAGCCCCTATAATTTTTATTCTGCAGGCACCTGTAGCTGCAGGAACTTGACATTTAGCTAGTTTAATGCAACGTAGGAATGGACCTGACACTGACAGCAATAACATACACTGCTAGACAGGCTGAGAGCTAACTGACAGATACAGTGTTTTAACCAGACAGGAACACAATCCCTATAGCACTCTATAGCGCTTGAACAAATCCTCAGGACCATAGGCTTGCTGATATTCCCCAGTGGAGACTGCCACATGAAAGAAGAGATGGCATAACATTACTGTTCCTCTTGCTCTATTGTATGCTCTTCCTCTTCTCTTGTGGTCTGCTGTTTTTGTGTGGCCTCACTGGAGCAGAAAACAGGACACTGAAGCCTGGTGATGGGTCAGTTTACAGGCCCAATTTCCTTGAATAGGTTATGCCCTCTTTGAGTGATGCTCCTAAGGTTTGGGATCAGTTCTTAGGGATAAGAAACGGAAACATATATCTTTTAGCAGTGGCTGTCCCAAGTGTTACTGGTTCTCCACTCAAAAACAAATGGGGGGAACTGTTTTACTGAGAGACTGAAAACATTTTGACCAGGCCATCTACCAAAGTTGGCGATGTATTCAGGAAGCGGGACCTACATTAATGCAGATTATTGAGGTTTTTTTGAGGGAACCTAAAATTAAGGATGGCCACTTTAAAATGATCTCAGTATTCTAACAATATTAACATATTGTTAATAATGAATTCAACTCTTAATTGCAAGTGTATCACATGAAAGAATAAAACATTTTCATGGGTCTCAAACTTCAACATCATTACATTTACGGCATTTAGCAGACACTCTTATTCAGAGTGACTTCCATGTCCTAATTACAGGGACAGTCCCCCTGGAGCAATTCAGGGTTAAGGGTCTCAGGGACCCAGTGGTGGTAGTGCTAGAGGTGGGATTTGAACCTGGGACCTCGTGAGTCATACCACTAGACCACCTCCACCCACATCATGAGCTTAATATAAAAATTACTTTTATCTCCTTGAATTAAGATTGCAATTTTTTTTCCAGTGAGCATTTACATGTGATGGGTAGAGAACTGCTTTATCTACCAGACACTATGGCTGTTCTTCTGTGTGTTGTTAAAAGCACAAACATGAAGAACCATTCAAACAAAATCCTAATGCTGCAAGAAGACCGCACACTGAGCAGGCTTGACTTTAATGTAACTGCAACTCACTAAGCTATTATCCTAATTTAAGCTGAGGATTAGTTTATTATTAATTGTTAATTGCATGTGTATATTAATTAAAAAGTAGAATTAAGAGATGAATGGAATTACCCTATAAAGTATCTTGTATTATTCTGCTACTGCTAGTACTACTTTAAATATTAACTCTACAACATCTACTGCAACTACAACAAGTATTTAAACAACTTCTGCCACTACAACTACTACTACTGGTAATAATCACCACAACTAGAAGTAAAAACACTGTAACAATAACACACCATTAATTATGTAGTACTACTAATAATACACTACTACTAATAATAATAATGTATTTTTATCATTGTTGTTATTGTTCCATGAATAGTTTGCAGTTGAAATAATAAACCTAATTTAATCATAATCATCAGTTTTCCTTTTTTAATCTGCTGCTTTGTATCTACCTGGTAAGTGGCCCCCAAGTAATTTGAATTTTGTAATTTGAGCACCTGCTGAAGAAGTCTTGAGTTCAACCCAAATTAATCAGCTGAGCAACTGAGCCATTGGCTGTTAGTTCAATTAGGAAATCAACACAGTATTTTGTTGTTATGTTGCTGAGAACTCAAAACAGAATTAACGGACTGATTCAGATGGCTGATCCAAAGACATCTTTTTCAGCATATTTTGTTCAGCAAACTTTAGTAATGCGCCTCCAAACTCGTCTTGTGGAGGAAACTGTGTATGTTTAATTTCAGCTTTTTTTATGGGAACACTGAGGTTCCTCATTGACTCTGGGCATGAGCCTGTAGCTCTGAGGAGAAACTTATTTATCTTTAGATCTTTAAACTTTACAAAGCATCTTTGTAAAAAATCAACTGAATCAAGATCTACAGTTGGGGTAATTCTTCAGAGCAGAACTGGGTTTAAACACAAAACCCCCAACATTCCGTTGTGCGTCACATGTGCACTATAGAATGTGTGTTACTGCATACACATGTGTGATGTATGAACATAAATGCCTTGTTTACAAGTCAAAGTCCTTATTCCTGAATCAGTTTCTGTTCCAATATGTTGTTTCAAGCTGTGCCAGTCATGGCAATTGGTGCTAAGAATCATGGTTGGCAGTCATGGCTCTGACTGTGATGAGATATTTGTGCTTTGAGGCAAATTGCATTTGTCTTTTTGTCATACCAATTACTCCAGAGAAAGAAGACTTGCATTGTGCAGAAGCAAACAACAAACAAGAACATGCTCATCAACCAGTGAAATGCTGGGAGACTGAGTGGTTCTATGGTGCAATGATGTGTCTTTGAATCAACCATCTAATTTTTAGGCTGTCCATCTGCATGTGACTTCCTGGAGTATCAGTCCATTAAATCTGTTTTGTTTTCTCTGCAGCAATATATATATATATATATATATATATATATATCTCAGTGGTGGTTTGTTAATTACAAAAAAAAACAAAAAAACAACAACAAAACAGCCAATGGCTATAAACCTTCACATGGTTTGTTTGACTAAAATGACAAATATTCTAAAGAAAAATGACCAACATTACCTTGCCTTAAGGTTTCAGTACTCAAAAATGTAGCCTTTTTTAAGAATATGGCTGTATAATCACATCAGTAGTTAATGACAAATTCTGCTTTGCTACAGAGTTCAATCCACTTTACTTCTTATTGTAAGGTTTATAAAATGATAGAATCTGCATAGTATGTCTGGTAGAATTTCTTTTAAACAGAACAAAGCCATAACTGTCCTACATATTTATTGTTTAAGTGCTGCAAGCCAAGCATTTTATTTTTAAAGGAGGTCCATGTGAACTTGCACCGAGCTTTTATTGAAGAAACTACCATCTTGTCAAAACCTGTCAGTAATATAATGTAAGACACACGCTTCTGAGGGAGGGATTAAATCTAGTTCTAGGCGGCACACCATTCTGAATCATTATTCTCCATTAACAGGGAAATACTGTCTAGTACTAGGCAAGGCTGCGTGCTTAACTGGAAAACTGACCAATTATATATTAATGAGAAGTTGTTTTCCAAAAACCGTGCAGTTTTATTTAAATAAATTAAGAATTAATATTATAAAAATAGTCTCATTTGACTATATATAGGTGTAAGCAGGCTGAAGTGAAGATTAGACAAACTCCTAGAAATATCTTCCACACAAATCACTTTGTGATTACAAGAAGCCACCAGCAGATCCTGTGGGATTTGTTTGTGAGGACATCAAGAATGGATACTGTTTATTTTCGAGTAATAGATCAAGCCTCTTACATGATCAGGCCTCAGTGGAAACTGTAACAGTGGTCTATAGAAAGCTACCGCCATGATAGATGACCTCAGGTTCAGTGTTATTTTTATATATATATATATATATGCTAAATTATATATTATATATAAAAATGGTTCTTCTTTGGTCCCTATTAGGAAACCCTTTACTTTTAAAGGTGTGGCTCAGTGCCTAATAGGCAGGATGCTCAAATCCAGCTTTGGAAAATCATATATGGTACAGTTAGTCTCTCCCTTCTTTTCCCTCATTAAAAAAATTTAATTAGCAGCTGCTGATTCTAGAAGGATGTTTCGATTCCAACAAAGCTTTAAATCCTTTGGTCCATAAATAGTTGGAATTAAGCAATAGCTAAACAGGAATATGATACACCGTAAGGTTATTACGTTTTACATACAGCGTAAGGTGCAGAAATATTATTTTTTTCAGCTTACAGTGGTGTATATTGTTCCTTGTCTGATGTTTTTTGCAAAAAGCAATGTCTCTTATGTGTTTTAAATATATATAAATACATAAATAAAATAAATAAATACATTTGAAATTTTATCATTTTAAGATCTGTTGCCTGTCCAATCGAAATTGCTTATAAAACGCAGCTCTAATTTCTAAATACCTCATTTTTACAGCAATGAGAACTTATTGGGGTGCTGGTGCTCTAGTGGTAGGATACTCACCAACAGCTCAAGAGGTTGCCGGATAGAATCCCACCTCCAGCACTACCACCATTGGGTTCCTGAGCAAGACCCTTAACCTCAAGTTGCTCCAGGGGGGGACTCTGCCTGTAGTTAAGAAATGTAAGTCACTCTGGATAAGAGTGTCTGCTAAATGCCGTAAATGTAGTCAAGCTGATTTATGAGGTGCAAGGTTCTTGTAGTTCCTTCTTCAGCTTTTTCAAATTATTCCTAGGGGAGACACTGAGAGAAATCACCGGGCCCAGGGTGTTCAGTAACATCACTGAGTTGTGTAACTTTACATTTGTGCTCTGTCCAGTAGGGAAGGGTATGCTGTAGTGAGAGTGCACATAATTTCTCCTTCTTTTGAGGAATGAAGCTGGGGATCTGTGTTTCCTCTGTGCCCCAAGTTCATTGATATATTTGTTTTTCAGGGACATTCAAGGCATTATGGGTTTTTGCAGTTTCATGAAACCACTCATGAATGTGTTTCTTCTTGTGTTTTGGAATATTATTAGAAAATGAAAGCATCAATGAAAAAGAGTGCTCATGGTACTTGGTCCTTATACGAGTGACTCGCACAAGATGGCTGCCTATATCATTATGGATGTCACAAATTTGGTAACAGTCTGTGAAACATTATATTGTGTGAGAAATATTTCATTAAAAAGAGAAAGAGAAATCAGCACACAATATTAATATTTCCTTTGCTCTGAGATCAAACTTTGGCCTTAGGAATGTAGATTTTGTGTTCTGGATTTGTAGATTTTGTGTTCTGGATTTGAAGTAAAGTAGCCCTGAATTCAGTTTTGCTTTTGAATCTCTAAGTGACTGCGTTGTTGGTGTTGTTGAGACTGGGCCACAGAAGTTCTGAATCAAAAAAATCTAAATCTAAAAATAAACTCCCTATGTGGCTCTTTTTCTGTGATAATTTAGTCCTATTGTAGTTTTCTCAGTTTTCTAATATTGACCACAGTGTTTGTGTTGCTGTATTTGTGTTTCAGCAACAGGACCTAATCTTAGGAATGTAAGCTTTGCTAGATGTATATTCCCTTGTGCATAATGCATAGATCATTGTGCTGATTTGTTGTGCTGTGGACACTGATACTTATCTTGCATAATTTATTATGTTTTGTGGTTGACCGCAAGCTGGATGTTTCTAGCCTTCAATGGGTTGACCAATAGTGTGAAAATATCAAATTTACTTTTGAAGACATGTATTCATGGCCTGTCATATATCATTATACTTTAAAGCTATGTAGTGATATTCTTTCAGAAATATAAAAGTATTATTCTATTGTTTTAAATGATAATTTTGTATAATTTTAAAATAGATAATTTTTCTTTTTTTAATTTAAAACGTTTAACTTTCTTTCTGACATTCTTTACTTACTCGTTTTATTTGTTCATTGGGTGAATTGCTTATATTCTTCTGCTAAATTATTATGTGGCATAACCATGCAGACAGGTCACGACTGGGAAGACCAGCCTGCCTGAGGGGTCAGTCACAAAAATTATGTAACCATGTGATTTTGGTTATTTGAGCTGATTGTCGTTATTTAGAATGACCTCAGCTATTTTACATAGTTGTTAGCTTTCATAATCATGTTTGTGTTCACAATGTGAACTGGATGTATTTTCAACCCTTGGATGAAGAGAAATAAATGTAAATAAAGAAAGTAGAAGAATTTATCGAGGTGTTTTTTTGAGGTTTAGGAAAACAAGAAAGGTTCTGGTTTATGACTGGTGCTATTGCACATTTTGAGCTTTGGTTTTTTCCTTACCTTGGTAGATTATGTTCCTTATAGCTTATTAGTCATGTAAGTCATGTATGCTTTACTGAACTGTACACTTAATTCTTTGTGACTGTAGACCTTTTTGTGTATTTGCATGAACACATCATTACAGTGTACTTTCATGATCAAGATCGCAAAGTGTTAACAGCTGGGAGTCCAGGGTTACTTTAGGCTTTGCTTTTAACAGTTGCATGAAATAACAAATAAAACAACTTATTTATTTAAAAATATTGTCTAAATTACAATTCATATTAAACGAAAACTTTGTGATCGTGATTGGCCTAATTACACTCTGTACATATTTGAAGACTTTGCATCATTTTTTGTTCATCTTAATTCACATTGCACTGTTTTAACAGCTCTGGGAGGGGCCTACATGCAAAATACTTCTAGATCTTTCTCTTAAACAACCACTGAACCAGTGGATGATTGAGCCAATGGAGGATTGAGCCAATGGATGATTGATAAATGAACATAACGATAGTACTGTTACTGTGGTTGATCTAGTTTAACAGTGTGTTTACTCCCAACTTATTCATAGGGCCTAAACTGCCCCTTCAGTTCTGTCTGCAGATCCTCACTGCCATATATAATACTGGAACAGTTGGTACGACTTTACATATGCTTTGGCTGTGACCTGCTATCAATAGCCTGATGGCTATTTCAGATCAGGAATGGAAAATAGTACGCTCCTAATCAGCAGCTATTTTAAAGGAATACTTCACCCAGAAATACAAAGGTGGCTAATGAATGCAATCAATTAGCTGGAGCTCATTTGCAGGACCTTGAACACCAGGCAGTTTCATATCCAGCCTATTGCAAGCATGCCAAATTAATTATATCAACCTCAATTTTAGCTCATAGTAATGTTACTTTTTTTCTTTCATTTTGTTTATGCTCTAGTGAGATGATTCAGGTGTATATTTGTGTATAAGCTCAGGCACAGTAATGTACCCAGTCTTGTCATTACTCCTTCCCTTGGATGAAGCAGCGCTGTTTTGTTTTTTATGCAGTGATATGAGAAATGTATGTGCCAGGCATCCACATCTTTGCTTATTAAACTAATAGATTTGTAACGTATTATTACTGCTATGTTTGTAATGAGTGACCGTTTGTTAGATTACATGGATCTAAACACTGATGAAGAAATAGAAAGAACAGAAAATGAAAGACCTTTTTTTTCTTTCTTTTTACATTCATTGCATTCCAGTTTTTTTGACCTATTAAAACTCCTCTCACAAATGCATCTTAATAACTGTTATGAGGAAGGACAGGCTTTACTGAATGTCAGGGAAGTTTTTGTTTTTTTTTGGGCATCACAGTATGGGCATTTAGAGTACATTCATCTTTTTAAAATAATGTTTGTGTTTGCAAAGCCGCACTGGCACACAGAATGGAGAGCTTCGATTAAATCAGTTATTGTTACTTTAAGTCCACAGTATGAGTTCAACTTTCCTGAACATTTCCAGCATAGCAAATTTTAACAGTGACTTGTACTGCAATTCAGTATTTCCAGCTATTGCATAGTGTAAATAATCTACTCTGTACCATTGCACTCTGGTGTGGTTTGCTTTTTCAAAATGACGTTTGATAGACAGCAAAGTCTGCAGGAGGGTGTTTGTGGAAGCCAGAGGATCTTTTCACATTACGCTGCTGTTGGAAGTAAACTTTGTTAGCTACATTGATTCAATATGAACATGCTCTGCTCATAAAATGTTTAAAAAAGGTGAAGGTATTATTAGGAATAAAAGCTATTTTAGTAATCTGAAGTCTGTTCACTTTTACCCATTCATTTTCAACATATAATTACTAAAATTTTAGTTCATATCACACTAAAATTAAATTATTAATTTTATGTAAATTTAATGCATTTAGTCACACTCACATATACTCACATATACACTCACTTATTTTATGTTTTTTGCCATTAATCCCAAGTGATGACATAATTAATGATACATTTTAAAACAGACATTTTAGTCATATGGGTTATTCGAATTGAAAGATTTCTTAAGACTTCTTAGGTTTGTAGAGAGAACAACTAGGAATGGTTTGAAATCTAGATATGAAAACTGTCAAATTAACTTAATGGAATTTTACCAAAGTGGAATTAAAAAAGGAAAACAAAAAAGCTTGAACAACTAACTATGACATTCGATACTTGTCATGTGTAGCTTGATCGCGTGTGGAGCTGTGGTGAAGCTCCGGGCTTGTTTGTATCCATGGCCACGGGCTCTCTCTGTCCTTTTTGCTGGGGTAAACGATGGCACTTGAGCGTCCACACAGCAGCATGAACCAGAGCCTATGGGGAGTGTTACTGGGGCAATCAGGCTTCAACGAGTGTGTGTGCTGGAGCGCAGGGGGAACAGGCTCATGGGGTTGTTGGCTGTCTACATACACTTCTGCCCAGAAGAAACATAAGATCAGTGCTGTCTTCTGGGAAAAAAAGAGAGAAATGGCATTTGGCAGTAATCCTGCAGCTGTAGTAAACAGCTACATATTTTGATTAGGATTCAGGGGTCATTCATTCACTTGGAATTTGAATTTCAGTTTTAATTTAGGCCTGTCCTGCTTCTAATTGTTTCTAGAGACTCTGAGACAATGGTGATCTTTATTGGACCCTTCTGGGTATCTTGTATCTTGCAAATAATATGATTATGGCAATACCTTCATGTACCTTCTGGAAATGTACCATCATACCTTAAAAGGTCACATTGTACTGTAATGGTTTATTAACATCTTAGTCAACAAAGTGATCCAGTCAATTCTGTGCTACCACAATCAGTGACAGTTCCATGCTTCCACAATATGTGCTACCGAGGGAAAGGATTAAAAAAGAGCACTATGGAGACCTGAGTGAAACTGCGCATCATCATAGTTTCAGGGAACAGATGCTTTACTGTAATGACACAGTCTATCTGGATCTAAGATGGAGACACACTCATTAAGTGCAATGAGAAATAGTTGACATGTTCTGCCATAGAATTGCACAGCTTCCAGCTTCCCTGAGAGGTTGAATATGTCTGAAAATGGTTTGTCTTTGACAGCAATTGGTGCAGAATATGTCAGCCAAGATGTTTAGTTCCTGAAGTTTGCTTCTTTACTTTTCTTGGAGTTGTGAGGATTTGTAGGGTAACTTCATTGCAACATGAAAGAAGGTAACTTCAAAAACAAAGATCAGCTAATCATTTGTCAAGGAAAATGTGCACATTGAATTTATGCTGCAAAGTTTTATTCCATGTACAATATTGGGCTCAGAATTAGATGATCTCAAAAATATTTGAATGAAAGATAACGTCTGTATTCACTCGTGAAATGGTCTATTCATGAGACTAGAGCTGAGAGGTGGGAGGAGTGTGGCATGCAAAATGTATGCAATGGACTGGGTTGTTGAATAGTGCTGGTTATTAACAGACTTATTTGATGTTCGTTGTCACATTTTACCCACAATATTCTAATGCATTGTTACCATCTACAGGAAAGATTCAGAGTGACCTACACACCTGACCTTACTTCCCATCAAAAACATCTGCTGTCAGAATGCCAGTATTTCTATGGAGTGTAGACAAGCTATAGGTTATCAGCTACACTCGGCACAATGCAACAATGCGAAAGAGGAAAAGAGGAAGACCAAAGAGGAGATTTATGGATGTGGGGAGTTGCCACAGCAGATCATCCGTTTCCATTTCTTCCTGTCCTCTGCATCTTCCATATCTAAACTGACCACCTGCATGTTCTCTCTCACCACATCCATAAACCTCCTCTTTGGTCTTCCTCTTTTCCTCTTTCCTGGCAGCTCCATCTTCAACGTCCTCCTCCCAATATAATCCTCATCTCTCCTCTGGACATGTCCAAACTTTGTCTCCAAAACATCCAACTTGAGCTGTCCCTCTAATATACTCATCTCTAATCCTGTCCAGCCTCGTAACACTCAATGAAAACATTAGCATCTTTAACTCTGCTACCTGCTAACTGCGCTCCCTCTCCTGTCTTTTCGTCAGTGCCACCGTCTCCATATAGCTGGTCTCACTACTGTCCTGTAAACCTTCCCTTTCATTCTTGACTGTCACAGATTACTCCTGGCCCTCTTCTCCACCCATTCCAGCCTGCCTGCACGCTCTTCTTCATCTCTCTTCCACACTCCTCGTTACTCTGCCAGAAACTCCCTCATTGGAATACCCCGCAAACTTCCTCTAAACAAGACAAAATGAAACCGAAAAGATGATTTATTGGTTAGATTTTCATCTTTTGTAACAATATCATTTGGTCCTAAATGCCAAGGTTGTCTTATTTCCCTTCATTAAATCATTCTGAATTCCATTTGCTTGAAACATAATATAAATATAATTTGTTATGATGAAATAAGTGATTAAAAAAAAATTGCTTTTTTATAGACTGTGTGTGCTTTTTAAAATTCTAGTTTTGCCATCAGAAGTCTGATTTGTTATTTTGTAAAGCAGAATGTCATGACATTCCATTCCTTGCATTCGACATTTAGATAACAGACATTTCTGTAATTTTATTGATGAGATTCTTACTCAGTTGACCTTTAGCATAAGGATTTCTTGCACAGTTAACTACAGTCTAGAGGTGTTCTTTAGCTGCACGGACTCTCAGGCAGGTTGTTTAACGCTGTTGTTAGTTCTTGTTCTTGTAAGTGTTGTATGTGTGTGTCTGCACGTCTTCTATCTATTTCATTGTGTATGTGTTTACCTTACCTTTTGGCCTTTTTAAAACTTATTTGTATTTGTTTACTTTTATTATTTTCTATCCCAATAATAATGATAAAGATATGTTTGTTTAATGACCACACATTTGTTTTAAAAGGCAAGAGCAATACTAACTGTATTTATAAGTCATCATTATATAGTGATGCTTAAATAAGCTTACAATAAGAAACTATACAGAGGATGGAGAAGGAGAAGTATAAGGAGAAATGTATATTAAGGAGAAATGTATATTGAAATGAATCCATCAATACATTTTTGCCTGCAATAAACCTGGTTTGATATAATTGGTTTGATATTAATGAAAACATTCTATCCACTTGGATTGGTCACTGTGATGTGCTTTAATTTTAGGGTCTTGCAGGAGCTCCATTCCACTTGGGTTCAGCAGTGCTGTGTTCTACTATTCTGTGTGTGTGGGTCTCCTCTGATTCTTCTTTTCTGCAGGCTATGTTGAGGTGCAAGGCGAGCGCTGTGGGGGGGCGGGGCTCTGTGACTCATTCTGAGCACTTACTCACTCCCCGCCTTACAGTCGTTTTGATTGGCAGCAATTAGAGGAGCTGAGATCTCTCTTCCACTGCTGGGCTTCCCTCCTACCTAGTGCTACATGACATTCTCAACGCATACTATCTTCACTAAATACAATTTCACTCCATCTGGGCTGTTCTGCTCACTCACACTTCTGTCCTGCTTGTTGTTTTTGGTTCTTTTCTCTGAAGCATTCCCGCCCACTGTGGATTTTATTCCTACTCCTCATGTTCAGAGCAGAGCAGAGCAGAGCAGACAGCAAATGCACTGAAGAAATATGAAATATGTATTTGTAGCTTTTTTAAAAACCCACATATGTCAGTTAAAAGCACCACTTACATTTTATGTTAGTTATGTTATTTATTATAGAATCTTTAGCATCATCAATATTTCATGCATTATATGATAGTATGTCATTCGTGAAAGTAGAAGAAAGAACAACAGAGTTTACAAACATTTTATAGGTTGTAAAGAACTGAAAATGGTCATTGGTTGAATTTGCCGCATTAGAAGGTATTTTTAATTACTGAATATTTACTGAATATTCAGTAAATATTTACATATTTATATGTAAATATTTACATGCTATTTCAATCAAAACCATCTTATCAGGTCAAGTTAACATAGGACCCCTTATTTGATAGCAGCTTCACAATTCTTGTATCCATTGAACTTGTGAGTTTTTGGAGAGTTTCTGCTGTAATTTCTTAGCAGGACGTCAGAATAGCCTCCCAGAACTGCTGATTGGATGTGAACTGCCTCCCACCCTCATAGATCTTTTGCTTGAGGATGTTCCAAAGGTTCTCAATAGGAATGAGGTCAGGAGAGGATGGAGGCCACACCATGAGTTTCTCTCCTTTTATGCCGATAGCAGCCAGTGAAGCAGATGTATTCTTGCAGCAGGTGCATTGTCATGCATGAAGATGATTTTGTTACGGAAAGCTTATTTTTGTACCATGGAAGAAAGTGGTCAGTCAGAAACTCCACATACTTTTTCATTTTTTCATTTTCACTTCTTCAGGGGCCCTAAAGGGGCCGACCAGCTCTCTCCCAATGATTTTGGCCCAAAAGGGACTCCGCCACCTTGTTAGTCTTCATGTAGTTCTGGGCCCACTGCAGTCGTTTCTGCTTGTGAGCATTGGTAAGGGGTGGCGGAATTGAAGGTTTATGCATAACTGCACTCTGGAGGTCCTACACCTTGATGTTCGGGGGACACCAGCAGCTTCAAATACCTGCTTGCTGCTTTGTAATGGCATTTTAGCAGCTGCTCTCTTAATCCAATGTATTTGTCTGTCAGAAACCTTCCTCATTGTGCCTTTATCTGCATGAACCCCTGTGTGCTCTGACCCAACCACAAATCTCTTAACAGTACGATGACCACGCTTCAGTTTTCGTGAAATATCTATGGTTTTCATACCTTGTCCAAGGCATTCAACTATTTCATGCTTTTCGGCAGCAGACAGATCCCTTTTCTTTCCCATACTGCTTGAAAATGATGGTCTGCTTAATAATGTGGAACGTCCTTCTTCAGTAGTTTGTCCTTTAATTGGGCTCACCTGCCAAACTAATCATCACAGATGTCCGAGATTGATTTCAGTGATCCAAATAGCCCTGAGACACAATACCATCCATGAGTTTAATTGAAGAACAAAATATTTAATCTTTGACACTTAAATAGGGGCAGTGTTGGCCTAGTGGTTAGGGCGTTGGCCGCATGATCGGGGGTTCTAACCCCTTCCCAATAGGTTGCCCTGAGGTACCCTTGAGCAAGGTGCCGTCCCCATCACGCTCCTCCCTGTAATGGGCTGGTGACACGTCCAGGGTGTGTCCCCCGTCCTTTGCCCTGTGTGAGCTGGGATGGACTCCAGCACGACCCCACTTGGCACAAGCAGCAGAAAATGACTCACTGACACTTAAATACTATTTGCATAATTATTTGGAATAATTATTATATTCAGTATATAGCAAAAATTAAAACACTCATTTTAATTACATTTAAAAAGGATAATAGAATTTATTAAATATATCTGTTTCATAACCATCAACACCTTGGCTCCTATTGGTTAAACAGTTGTATTGATTTCTATTGGTTTTTCATTATGTCTAAAACAGAATGATTCAGATGTAAACAAGATTGTTTACCTTATTTAAGATGATACCCTATATTTTAGAGGAAATTAGTGTCAAAATTTTCAACAGGGTTGGTGTAAGAAACCGGACATCTGTTTAATTCCATACGCTATATTACTAAACTAATAAATTATTTTACAATATTACAAGATAAAGCTTTGGCATAACCTTTATATATGGCAGGAATTGTAATGTAAGATTCTTTCTAAACAAAACTTCTCTATTTTACTGATACTTTACTATTATCACTCACTCAGACAGATAAACAAACTCACACACTCGAACCGCCCCATCTCGGAATTAAACCCCACGTGCTGTGAGGCGACGGTGCTACCCACTCCACATTTATAAACATTACATTAAAGAACTCTCATATTCATTCTAAAATGGATATATTTGCATCCAAGACACCATAATGTCTGGTTCCCATCACTACCTTTGTTAAGAAAACACAATTTTACACTTAGAGCTTGGTAATGCCTATAATTATAGTTTGCCTATAATTATAAAATGCCTATAATTATAAAATTAAGGCACAGGTGATATATTAAATGGCTATTGTTATCATAATTACCAGTCAGTGTCTTATAGCTTTATTTCTAATCAGCTTTGAAATGGTGGCATTACAACAATGGTTACATTTAAACCAAAGTACCACCAAGGTGTTTATCCAGCCGTTCTCTGTCCACTGTAGTCTCTGATCTAAACTTATCATTGACATTTTCTTAAGTCGTTTTTGCTGTTTTGGGACTACACTGCTCACAGTGAAGGATACAGCTTGTAAACCATGGCAAAGGAGTGCTCAGGGCGCTTTTACACTTCTTTATAACTGCTGCTAAAAATACTGTGACAGTGTTTGGGTATTTTGTCACCTGGACATGTGCACGCATTCTGGAGGCTTCCATTTAGTTCTGAATGGCAGCAAATAAGGGGGTTGGATTCTGTCGTCTTCGCTGTCTGGTGGAAAGACATGTGCCGTGTTCATGCCATGTGCAGGTATCATTGACCTGAAATGAAATGCTTTTTCTTCATAACTTATGTCAAAAGTTCCTCATTATGCTTTCCAGCTGTCTCCACCAAGATGAAGTGTACAGTTCTGCAGTGCTCCTGAGGGCTACCTTGTGTTTACCTCATTAAAAATTAAGGTCAGAGTAGATGGTTGACTCGACATACTAATTTATCTACTTTATGTTCCTTGTCAGCCCTTCCTGTCTGCATTGGTTAAACAGGTCAGCTTGTCTACAAAGAGGGTGGTTTAGTTGATGATCTTTCAGTATGCATTAAACCAAGTTTTAATTATTCATGGTAAATCGATGACTACATGGTGAAGTAGTCGTACATTGTAACTAATTCTTTTCCTATTGATGGTAGTACACAGGGAGTGG
Organism: Hepsetus odoe; assembly: GCA_017165825.1. Taxonomy (NCBI): domain Eukaryota; kingdom Metazoa; phylum Chordata; class Actinopteri; order Characiformes; family Hepsetidae; genus Hepsetus; species Hepsetus odoe. The sequence goes on along the minus strand of CM029367.1, from coordinate 17,095,206 downwards.
GATTGAAAGAACCAGTGCTGTTGTGTTTACTCATGGCGGTGCACTGTCCATTGTTTCTTTTTTAAAAGAAGCTCACATTATCATCACTGTAGCTTTTAAAAAAAGCCATATTTGTTTGTTGTTAAACAGGTGTTATTTGTTTAAGTTTTCAGCATCTAATTTACATTGCTGCCATTTCATAGTCATGAATATTTGAGCTATAAACAGCCTCTCAATAATTGCCACTGCCTGCCTGTGTTTCATTCAATCGAGTCCGCCCTCTTTTACACCCCCCCCACCACCACGCACACTTCTAGTGCGCACACCTACAGTCTACCATCCAGGTCTCTGTTGCTAAGCGACAGGCGATGTACGATGGACTGCTCTTATGAGAGTGACATTTGTCCAGTGTCATTTTATCCTCAGAGGCAATTGATTCTTAGGATCCTCATGTTGGAATGAAGCCTTTGCATTCTCTTAAATGCTCTGTTGCTATTGCTTCTTTCTGTGCCTGGCTCAGTGTTTGTGGAGGTTTCGGCTGGGTCTCAGGAGTAGCTGAAGGATTTAGTTGATATTTAGTTGATATTCTGAGTGGATCCCTCTGCAGCCTGCTTTAGGATGATCACAAGACCAAGGCATGTGACCACTGCATATGAGCCTGTTGCTTCACCCATTTGATTGGTCCCTGGAGCTTTCTCCAGCATTTATTTTGACAAATGAGTGTGATAAAGAGCATTTACTGAGTATTGATTAATGGTGGCTATTAACTAGAGGCTGGAAGAAGATGTGCACAGCCGCTCTGTCTGGCGGTAGTCCTCTTAAAAGGGATACACAAGTCTCTGGATTAACAGTGTGGATTGGCTCACTGTAATGCTAAAAGGCAGTGCTTAAACATCTTAAGATGAAGGCTACTTGTCTGCTTCAAACATGTGAGCTGTGAGATGCTTAGATCATGTCAAATAGTATTGTCTTGTCTGTTTTTATTCTGCTAAAGGGAAAATGCAGGCTTTACAGCGAGCCTGAAGAAAACCCAGCAAAAAGATGCCCTCAGCAGAATAGACGGATGTACTATGAATGTATAAATATAGCAGTGTGACAGAGTATCCTTTTGCTTGTGTAACAGAGGGATGCTTAAAGATGCTTAACTTTGCTGGCTTGTAAATAACATTTTCTTTCTCCAGCTATTAGGGAAAAAACAACCTTTCCTAAAGTGGTATATTTGTGAAGGATAACAAATCGTATTTTGTTAGTGGTGATCTCTGTTTGCTGATTTGTTTGTTGGTGACTGGCCAATGGTAACAGTCAGAACTGCCAGTGTTTGTATCTGTGCATGTGTGTGTGTTTGTGTATATGGTTATGTATTGGATAGGGAAGCTGATTCACTGTTGAAATCATTTCATATGAAAACCGTTGTCACTTTATGCCACAATTTGCTCTGACACAACCTCATTTTGTGGATTTTTTTTTTTTATTGCCTGAGCAGGTACTGTGTTTTAGTGAGATGGGGCAGGGCATCTCAGGCCTGATTCAGCATGGCTCAAAGCCTGTGAGGTGTCGAGGATGTCATCTCCCCCAGCGCTGTCTGCCCATTGCACCGAGCCACAGCTGGTTGGTCTTTCCTTTTAATGGTAGTATTCAGTGTGCTACAGGACTGCATGGCCAAATTTGCAAATAGCATTTGAGATCATTTGCCAACAAAGCACCAAATTAGTGATTAGATTTTTTTCTTTCGAAATATACCATTGGTATATACCTAAATATTTACCTTTACGGCATTTAGTAGATGCTCTTATCCAGAGCGACTTTCATGTCCTAATTACAGGGACAGTCCCCCTGGAGACACTCAGGGTTAAGGGTCTTGCTCAGGGACCCAGTGATGGGTCCACCACTAGACCACTGCCACCCTATGATGTTTTCTCACAGATAACTCCTCTGTGAGATTTTAGTGCTGCATCTTAACTATATAAACAATATAGAAGAGATTTCGCTTACTCATCACTCAGTTCCCCTCTCTTTTCCCTCTGTTTCCCTCTATTTTTATTCAGTTCTCTTTCTACTAGGGTTCCTTGTTGCATACAGTATGATAAGATATTGGACCCACATCCAATCTGCTACTTTATACTGCAATTTATACATTTTTAACACATTAGTTTTAATAGTCTGTAAATCTGTCTGTTTCATTATACATGCAGTTGTTTAAAAGTACTGACAAGATCCCTGATCCAGAAATACAAAAACTACATGATATACTTAATCAGAACAAAGATTAAATCTTGTTTTCCACCTATTAGTACTATCGCTCTCTTATTTGTATGGTTTACATTACAGTTAATGTGCTTTTAGGACTCACCAAAGAGGTTTTGGCTATTGATGGAAGACTATCACAGTAGCCACTGTAATTTTCAGCCTCACTACTTAAATTCTGAGGTTCTGAAGAATGCTGAGCACCCCTCTGACTCACCATTCTAACAGGAAGCACTGAGAGTCTTCCATTACTGCCAGAGAAAGTTGTTAGCATTTGGGAGGGCTTTAGTGGGCTGCTTGTGTATACAGTAAGTGAAAGTGAACTAATGTGAATGAAGGAGGGCTGCTGAAGCAGGGAAAGCCTCTGAGCAGGCCTGCAGCCACCCTTCCACTTGGTGGAACACACACAGCTCACCGCTCAGCTCCTCTTAGAGCACTGACCTTTCATATACACAGCACACTCACACTGCTCCTATGTGCCTCACTTAACACACATGCTTACTGGCCAAATGAAAAGATGCCCAAATGATTAACGCTAAAGCATGCTCGGCCCGGTCCAGACAGCTATATGCTAACCGACAAGTGGAAAATATAGTTCACTGTCAAGGATTTGTGTTTTTTAGTTGATTTAAAAATAGTATTTTTTGTATTTTATACTTTTTTATACTCAAAGCACCTAGTAGGCAAGCAAAGTATGGCAGAGGCGAGGAATACTCTCTGAAACTGAGATTTGAAAGGAACCAAGGAATGAGAAAGGGAATACATCGTTGTTTAGTCCACAACAGATAGCAAAAGATTAATAAACAGTAATAATGTACTGTATAAACTGTACTGTTTTTAGATTATATTATTATCATATATATTATATTCTATTAGGAAGTTAGGGGTTAATGGGGGCAGCTCCAGTGGAGTACAGTAGTGTCCTATTAGTCCCAGCTTTGCCACCGTGCATTTCATCCGACCTTTATCCCCCCGGGTGATTTATGATGTGGCGGGCTGTAAAGAGGGATAAGAAGCTTTCAGGTGACCGTGTGATGAATAGCCAGCGAAGAGGCATCAAGTGTTATGATATTTTATTTTTAAAAGAGTTGTGGTATTTCAGAAGGAGTACTGGTGTCTTGTTACTCTTGAGGAAGTGCCTGCTGATTGTAAACACACGCTAGCGACCTTGAAAGTCAGCCTGCTCTCGGAACGAGAGACCAGGTGTAAAAGCCGAGGTTCTGTTTGCTTAGATATGTGTCGTTGCCAGTGCTGGCGACTTCCTCCCACTTCTACATTAGATGTGTGACTGAGGCGAAAATAGATATACACAGGAAACAGTAATAAGAGTGAGAGAAGACTTTCTGGATTATCCACTAAGAAAGCTTTAGCCTGCCAAACTTAAAATCATTCACATTCATGAATGGAACACTGGTGAGCAGATGGTGCGCTCGGAGCCTGAGCACTAGCCTGTGTCTTGTGCACTTTATTAATTATTAAAGAATTCTGGTTTGGACCTAGAATGGGGAATTGTGAATAGACAAGTGCATTCTGGAGCCAAATACCATTGCAGCATCATTCATGAGGCATCACCTTGATCATGCATGAGAGATCAAAACAACCTGTGACTGATGAGGTCACCTTTAAAGATTTAATTGGACGCAGGTCTTTGGTCTGGTATCGTCGAAAGGGGTTTACCTTTAAGCTTAGGCTCTTTTTAAAAATTCATCGGAAAGTCTTTATGTGAGCTGCTTTTTTGGCAAGGTCATTGATCGGCAGAGGTCAGCCTGTTGGGAGCCAATTAGAAGCTCAGTCCAGAGTGGTGGTCTTTTTCTCACACCTTTCCAATGTTTACTGAGGCAGGACAACTTTTCACCTTTCTGAGCAAGCTGACTGTGATGTGAGATGCTTTTGCTCACCTTAAAGTGAGCGAGCATGATGGCATTACTGACGTGATTAGAAGGAAAGCTCATTAAGGGAGCTGAAAAGCGTGTGTGTCCTGTCTTAACAGCAGGAGATTGCTATTTAGATCGGCATCCAGACTGAAACTTGGGCTGAAGAGGTTCATATCCCTGATCCTTTATGTAGAGTATCTATAATAATCCTAATGTTTCTATTCTAAAACACTGGATTGGATAAATCATTCAAAAGGTTTATAAGTACTTTACATGTAATACAGTTTAGGCTAGAATCACTTACATTTTTGCATGTGTATGATGTGATGGTTTTATTTTTAATGTCATATCCATTTAGTTTAAGCCTTTTTTAAACCATTACAAAAATCAAAACAGTAGTGACATTGTAAAATAATACATTGTAATATCTGGTAAATTTAGTGTGTGTCTGCGTGTGTGTTACATTCCCAGTGTTTTCACAACTTTATAGGAAAATAGACATTTTTATGTGGAGAACAGCTTTGAGGTATCACACCCACAGTAGCTCCAGAGGCTGAAAGAAAGAGGGAGCGAGATGAAAAATGTCAGGCATGGGCATCAGGCTTATCTCTGAGAGCATTACAGACGCAGCCTGGGGAAGCTAAAGCAACTCTTCTTTTAGTTTTTTAAATCAAAAACAGCAGAGGGTTGGATTTTAATAACAAAGAAAGTAGGAATCTGGAGAATTGTTTAATTCTATGTGAAATGTCACCATATTGGTGAAAACTACAGTGAATAACATTCATGTGGTCCTAATCTTCAAACTGAAATCACTAAAGGCATGTGATTCAGTACATATACATGTGGTTCATCCTGAGGCCAGGCAGCATGCTGTTGCTATCAGGCCTGTTCCACGTTTCCTGGGTGCTAATGGCAGAGCTCGCAGCGCAGATGGGAGTTTCATGGTGAGCAGATTTGGACAGCTCTGATACAAGAGGGAGGTAACTGGTGCTGACACAAATCTAGCCTAGCAAGAAATGAGAATCAATCCTTGTTCCACAAACACATACACCACACACACACACACACACACACACACACACACACACACGGTTGTTTGGGTTATGCTCTTGAGAGGAAATGATGTTTTTTGGAACAATAAGAGAAACGGAGTCTCCCTGCAGGTGGCTGAATGGGTGGAGGTTATGGGAATGAGAATGAAAATGTTATCACATACACTGTTCAAGCATTTGGCATCAATGTTTATACATTCTATTCTATTCTATTCTATTCTATTCTATTATAATAAATATGTATGAAATTGATTCAAGTTAATCCACCATCATTCTAACATGCAAATCCTGTGAATTTAAGATTTTAAGTAATAAGTAGGAAGATTTTAATTATAAAAATAATAACTATATGCACATAAAATGACAGAGAAGGTTGCATAGATTTTTAATAAAATACTTATACGTATTTCTAAAATGGTAATCACATTTTAAGGGAGGTAACAAGAAGAGAATGCATCTTTTTATGTATAATTTATCACTTCTTGTCAATCACAAAATGTTTGAAATATTAAATAAAGCATCTAATAAAACTAGTACTCTAAAATGCTCCAGTCTAAACTGGATTCTGCTTGGTGATGATTGTACTGATGATTTTTATGTTCATGGTGGGTCTGACCTAGCGCGAGTTAACCCACAGAAACCAAGAGCCACCTTTTGTGGGCTGCATGCACGCTAGGGTTCGTTACTCTCACATAATAAAAATAATAATAATAATAATAATAAATACCAATCAGCCTGACTTATGAACCGTGGGTTTGAATCCCGAACCAGTAGGTTGCCCTGAAGTTCTCTTGAGCAAGGTACTGTCCCCAGGACTGCTCCCCAGGCACTGGATATGGCTGCCCCTGCTGCATGGTGTGTAGGGTTTAAATGCAGAGGATGCATTTCTTTGTGGTTCACTGAGTACTGTGCTGTGTACTCACAATATAGTCACATAGTCACTTTCGCTTCAATGTTTTTCAAGCCACCGGTGAGTGATTCCAATGTTGTGGCTCATTGTTGAATTACAGAGCTCACTTGCTGAAGCTATTTAGTTCAGGATGTGTTTTCCTACAGTGTATCATTGGCATCAAGTGTATGCTTAAACACAGTTCCTGAGCAGAATGGCTGACTCAAACTCCAAAGGGCTATTTGGTAAGCAGCATGTTTTTACCCCCTAAAATTCTCCCAGTGACCTAAAATCATTTACATAAGCAGTTAGTCACTCAGGATAACCTTGGTGTAAAGTGCGGAGCCAAATTTGTCATTGTTTCAGCAAACTCTAAAAATATTGCATTGTTCCATCCAGCTGGTCATCAGACCTTACCTGCTCTGAGTCGTCTGCAGATTGACAGACTGGTTGAGAACACATCTGTTAAGGGCTTTTCTGGTAATGGTACTCATTAAGCTCTGGGGTTTGTGTATCTCCTTGTGTCCCTCTGTCCTGCCCTCTTTTCCTTGCTTTTACTCATAGATATCATCATAGCAGGTAACAGTGGGGGATAAAGGGGACACATTCCACTCAAAAGCCCTCCGGTCTCAATTATTCCACCAGAGAATTTTCAACAGGAATCTGCTCAATGAAAGACGACAACAGACTATAATGTGGACTGCTATGCACTCTTCATAAGAGGGCATTAGGATTATTAAAGCTAGACAGGGAAGATTTGTAACCTGACCTTTTTCAACCACACCATTCAGTAGTGAGTGTGTTTTTATCTGAGGGCACTGGGGCTGAAAATCACATGTCAATGGGTGCTACGTTATGAATCGTGTAGAGAGCTCTGACCACCAGTGCATTCAGCCTGCCTGCTCCGCAGAGTAGCACTAATGTACAGGCCCTGCACCTCTAATGTGTGCTGTTGTGTTTAAGTTTCAGTTGTGGTAAAAGCATCATAGACCACAATATTTTTATGAATCATTGCTGAGTTCCTGCAAACATAGCCACTGTTGGAAAAGAACCTTAACCACTTAAACTTTAGCCACATACCACACTTCAGATGCTCGTCTGATAGGTTTCAGAACTATGTGGACTATACTTGAACTATACTTCTCTTGAAAAGCAGTCTGATCTGACAAAACAATCTGTCAGCTGTTATTTGAGCATGTAGTAGTAGTAGTAGTAGTAGTAGTGGTCGTCATCATTATCCTCCTCCTCATCATCATCATCATCATCATCATCATCATCATCATATTATTATTATTATTATTATTACATTCACTCAGTCATTCTTATGAGTAAACACAAAGTTTAATAATATGAATATTATATTAATTTGAATATTGTTATTATATTGCATATTATGAATGTGATATCGCATAATATATGTATTATATAATTATATTACATATTAAGTTTAGTAATAATGAACCTATTATACTTAGTTATTATTATTGCTTTTCTCTCAAAGTAAAGACACTTTTTTATTGTAGAAAAATTGTGTATATATACAATACACAATATATATGTGTATATATATAATAAAAAATAATTGTAGCTCAAATGATAAAGTCCAGTCTCTCTAGGTCGCAGCAGGTCTTCACAAGTGTCTTGATTTTTGGACTTGGGACATTAAAATGGTTGGAAGTGTGTGGAGAGCTTCCCTCAAATGGTCCACTTAAGCGTCTCTTTAAGTGGCACAATTTTGAATGTCAGTCAGATGGCCTTTTCCTGGTACAGTAAACGGTTTTCAGCCACATTTAGCTTTGAAACCCATCAGTCTGTCAAAAGTTGAATGACTTGTGATGCCTGAGCAGTCTCATGCTTTTCTGCTCTCCACGGCACTGCAGGAAACTTCTTAACTTAACTGACCGATAATAATGGATTTTGTACTCATCTTAGAGAAAACAGTTCAGTGTGTGGTGTACCTCTCGGCTCATACACCTAAGCAATAAAGCAATGCTGAGTTTTGAGAAACTGCTGCCAGGTTAACATCACAGTCTTGTTTAAAGATTGAGCTAAATAAAAGAGCCTGTGCTTTTATTACTGCTTGAAATATTATTCTGATTTGTCTGGCTGCCATCAAACACCCATTTTAAACACTTTTCTAAAATAGTTTCTTTTATAGTCTAATCTTAGGACTCTGCATAAGCTGGTAGTACAAAATAACCACTCTGTCAGTTTAGGGAAGTTTGTCAAACATTTTCAAATGCACATCAGCGTTTTATTCTTTTTAAAATAGATCTGTATGCTGTGTGAAATTAACAGATTCATTGTGAGAGTAAGATGGCAAAAAAATTCAGAACTTCATTAGATATGCTGCAGTTTTGCATGGTGGTGTTAAATATGCATTAAAGTTTGAACAAAGATATAGTCGAAACGATCTGTCCAGTGATTTCCCTTCTTTGTATGTCTTCAGTGTGCACTCGAGTTACCCATTTGTCCCATGTCAGCGCTACAATTTTTGTTTACACGAAAAGGGTGACATTCAGTTGGGCGTTATCTTGTTTTCTCAGCCATCTTTTATTATTAAACACATTTTGGAGGGCTTTATTTACTATAGATCTAAAATCGCTTTAGCTTTTGATGGCCATTACCATTTATGATTTCCTTAAATTCTCTTTTTTTAACTGTCAGGCTGACAAAACAGTTTATAAACATGCCAGTATGGATTGCCAGTCAGAATGTAAATAAAAAAAAAGAATAGGTGGTTATTTCTGAAGCGAACATCAGCATGCTATAAATCTGAGATAGTCTGTGGGAAGGTGTGAGTGCAGAAACTACTTCCACACATTTCCATACTTCCAATTCTCCATAAAAACATAATTTTCATATTAGTTTGTTATATTTGCTGGGCAGCTCATAGTGGTGAATAATGGTCTTACCCTGGTGTACGAAGGGTCTGCTAACCTGCCCGTTTGACATTTTTGATGTCACCATATTATTCCCATACACAAACAATCTAAATCCTCTGCAAACCTGCAGCACTCAAAATAGTTTTGCATAGGAGAAGGCTAAAGCTGGTGTGATTTTGAACATAAGTAACCTCACGGTGACTCTGATAGCTTTGGATTCCTGACGTGACAGTTGCCTTGAGGAACAGATGTGAATGTTTTCTGATATATCTTTGTGTTGCCCTCTCACCGCTATCAATTTTAGACACAGTGCCAATCTTGGTTTGTTGCAGTGATGCTGCGCTGACATGGGTTTGCCCTGCATCCCCTGCTCACACATGGTATCTTAAAATTAGGGCCTTCTTTTAGACCCAGTTCTGTTTTATAATAGCCATGGCTGGGGTTTATAGAGTGCTGGGGTTTCATGTTTTTATGTGTTGTTTTATTGCTCTGGTGAAATGAGATGGGATACTGTTGAATAATAATATAAATAGTTAACATAGGCAGCCATGGCAGACTGCAGGCAAAGATTATGTAGCCCCATACCTGTGTAATCCTTAAACCATTCCCCTGGCTTCCCCTTTAAGCTCTAAACCTGGATCTGGGAGTGTGTTTGTCTTTATAGAGGACAGTCGCAAGGGTAGTTACTGGGCCAAAAATGGGGAGCAGAATGTTTTGTGTTTTGAGAAAGATACATAAAATGGGTGAGTAGCTTTATAAAAATAGATCAGCTGTTCCAAAAGATGCTCTACAATTTATAATGGTGTCGTTTCTGTCATTGGATAACTGTAGTGATTGTATTAAAAATGGCAATGGGGCGGGGTGGGGGGGGGTGTAGAGCATTTTTTTTCTCTTGGCTCCCAGGGTGAAACTAAAAATAGAGCTCACAGTGGAATACAGTTTTCCCCTGCGATGCAAATGGAAGACACTGGAACAGCTGCGTTGAAGCGAATTAGAACAGTCTGGGTCATGTGACCTGTGCCTTGCCATTCATTATTAGTGGAGCTCCAAGGGGGAGTACATAAGAAACAGCATAATTTTTTGCTTATAAAGATTGGGATGGTATGTGTTACATCATAGCTGCTGACGTGTTAGCAAACCCAATGCATTTTTGGCACAGATACTCAAATATTCAAGCATTTAAAGTTGAGGTGGATTCTACAGCGTAGATTGATCCTAGCAGCTCCACGCACTGTCCTTGGCAGCGAATGCAAGTTGAAGGGTGGACCGCAGCTGGTCCATTCCTGGGGGGGAGGGACTTGACAGTAGGGGTCACTATCTCTCCTTCACAAATTGATGATTCAGTCTGGTGTCCGCATAGTCAAGTTGCAAGCTGAGTGAACATTGATCTACTCTACACATGTTGAGACATTCAGCAATGCAGTATGGCTGATGGCTCAAAACGAGGGGGCAGGTAATCTTGTGCCTTTGAGGAAGCATGTGTAGCCTGGTAACACTGTCATGCAATACAGGGAGTTGCACAGAGAGCAGTAAACCTCAAAGCGAAAAAATATGATGATAGAATGAGCCAGAAAGGATGAAGTAGGGTGGATACAAGTTTGAACACCGTTACTCAGCTTATGCACAAATGCATTTTTGAAAAAATAAAAGCACAGACTAAGAACGGCAACTAATTAGTAAAATAAACAGCTAAAAGGTCGAAAAACAAGGTCAGCCTAAATTCTCTCCATTCATTACTTGGGGTACACACATCCATGCAAAGAGAAAAAGAGAAAAAGACAGAGAGAGAGTCCTCTGGGCCTTCTGTCTGTTTGGATAGTGAAAAGGGCCAGAGTGCGGCTCAGGCTTTGACATCACAGGTGTAAAAATAGCAGATGGAGTATCCCATGGCACGCTGCTCCACAGCCCCTCTTCCTCTCCCCCCACTGCCCCACACCGAGCTGCTCAAATGAAGTAGAAATTGTTGCTTGTTTACATTGTCCTCTTGGATCTGTCCAGCCATCAGTTTGAGATGGCATAAATAATTCATGGCTTTGCCCACACAGTGGCCCCTTTTACGCCAGGTTTTCTACTCTGCTAACACTTTTCACTTCACCGTAAGCGTTCATGTGGAGCTGAGGAAATGATTGTAGCGGGGTGGCTGTGCAGCAGACCGGGATCTTACGATTTAATCAGATCTAAACAAGATGAATGAGGAGCATTGACTGTGCTTTACACTTACCTGTGTGAAACACATCAAATTCACTGTTCAGAAAACCCCAAAAAGCCTAGCTAGAAATTCCCCAGAGCTGTTTTTCATTATTTGCCAGTTAATGAGACTGTTTTGCTTAACATTAGAACTATTGCCAATAATTTAAGAAAAAATGGAAAATTAGCAACCTATTTTTGCTTTAACTTAAAAAAAACACTTTAGTTACATCCAAATATACCTCCTACCTAGCAGACACCTGTGCTGGCTAAAATACTGAGGGATGAGGGAGAGAGGGAGGCTGAATCCAGTTATGCTTTTTTGGAAGGAAAAGATAAAGTGTTAATGGTTTTGAACACAAGATTATTATTGTTATTTGCCTATGAATTACTGTATCTCTAAAGCACATAAATCATATTCATGGTACCTTTTCAGAAATTGTGTCCATCCATCCATTTTCTTCCGCTTATCCGAGGTCGGGTCGCGGGGGCAGCAGCTCCAGCAGGGATTCCCAGACTTCCCTCTCTCCGGCCACTTCTTCCAGCTCCTCCGGGCAGATCCCGAGGCGTTCCCAGGCCAGCCGAGAGACATAGTCTTTCCAGCGTGTCCTGGGTCTTCCCCGGGGTCTCTTTCCGGTGGGACGTGCCCGGAACACCTCACCAGGGAGGCGTCCAGGGGGCATCCTAATCAGATGCCCGAGCCACCTCATCTGACTCCTCTCGATGCGGAGGAACAGCGGCTCTACTTTGAGCCCCTCCCGGATGAGAGTCCAGACACCCTGCGGAGGAAACTCATTTCGGCCGCTTGTATTCGCGATCTCGTTCTTTCGGTCACTACCCACAGCTCGTGACCATAGGTGAGGGTGGGAACGTAGATCGACTGGTAAATTGAGAGCTTTGCCTTCTGGCTCAGCTCCTTCTTCACCATGACGGACCGATGCAGAGCCCGCATTACTGCAGAAGCTGCCCCGATCCGCCTGTCGATCTCCCGCTCCATTTTACCCTCACTCGTGAACAAGATCCCAAGATACTTAAATTCCTCCACTTGGGGCAAGGTCTCACTCCCAATCCTGAGAGGGCATTCTACTCTTTTCCGACTGAGGACCATGGCCTCAGATTTGGAGGTGCTGATTCTCATCCCAGCCGCTTCGCACTTGGCTGCGAACCGATCCAGAGAGAGCTGAAGGTCACGGCATGATGAGGCCAACAGGACAACGTCATCTGCAAAAAGCAGTGACCCAATCCTGAGCCCACCAAACTGGACGCAGTTCAACGCAGTTCAACCCCCTCAACACCCTGGCTGCGCCTAGAAATCCTGTCCATAAAAATTATGAACAGGATCGGTGACAAAGGGCAGCCCTGGCAGAGTCCAACCCTCACCGGGAACAGGTCTGACTTACTGCCGGCAATGCGGACCAAGCTCTGACACCGGTTGTACAGGGACCGGACAGCCCTTAGCAGGGAATCCGATGCCCCATACTCCCGGAGTACCCCCCACAGGAGCCCCCGAGGGACACGGTAAAATGCCTTCTCCAAGTCCACAAAGCACATGTAAACTGGTTGGGCAAACTCCCATGCACCCTCCAGGACCCTGCTAAGGGTGTAGAGCTGGTCCACTGTTCTGCGACCTGGACGAAAACCACACTGCTCCTCCTGGATCCGAGGTTCGACTATCCGACGGACCCTCCTTTCCAGGACCCCTGAATAGACTTTCCCCGGGAGGCTGAGAAGTGTGATCCATCGATAGTTGGAACACACCCTCTGGTCCCCTTTCTTAAAGAGGGGGACCACCACCCCGGTTTGCCAATCCAGAGGCACCGTCCCCGATGTCCATGCAATGTTGCAGAGGCGTGTCAACCATGACAGTCCTACAACATCCAGAGCCTTGAGGAACTCTGGGCGGATCTCATCCACTCCCGGAGCCCTGCCACCAAGGAGCTTTTTGACCACCTTGGCAACCTCGGCCCCAGAGATGGAAGAGTCCACCTCTATGTCCCCAGGCTCTGCTTCCTCCTCGGAAGGCATGTTGGTGGAATTAAGGAGGTCTTCGAAGTACTCCCCCCACCGACCCACAATGTCCCGATTCGAGGTCAGCAGCGCACCATCCCCACTATACACTGTGTTGACTGTACACTGCTTTCCCCTCCTGAGACGCCGGATGGTGGACCAGAATTTCCTCGAAGCCGTCTGGAAGTCCTTCTCCATGGCCTCTCCAAATTCCTCCCATGCCCGAGTTTTTGCCTCAGCAGCCACCAAAGCCGCATTCCGCTTGGCCTGTCGGTACCTATCAGCTGCCTCCGGAGCCCCACTGGCCAAAAAGGCCCGGTAGGACTCCTTCTTCAGCTTGATGGCATCCCTCACCGCTGGTGTCCACCAGCGGGTTCTAGGGTTGCCACTGCGACAGGCACCGACCACCTCCCGGCCACAGCTCCTGTCAGCCGCCTTGACAATGGAGGCGCAGAACATAGTCCATTCAGACTCAATGTCCCCCACCTCCCCCGGGACGTGGTTAAAGCTTTGACGGAGGTGGGAGTTGAAGCTTGTCCTGACAGGGGACTCTGCCAGACGTTCCCAGCAGACCCTCACGATGCGTTTGGGCCTACCAGGCCTGACCGGCATCCTCCCCCACCAACGAAGCCAACTCACCACCAGGTGATGGTCAGTTGACAGCCCCGCCCCTCTCTTCACTTGAGTGTCCAAGACATGGGGCCGCAAGTCCGACGACACGACCACAAAATCGATCATCGAACTGCGGCCTAGGGTGTCCTGTTGCCAGGTGCACATGTGGACATCCTTATGCCTGAACATGGTATTTGTTATGGACAATCCGTGACGAGCACAAAAGTCCAATAACAGAACACCGCTCTGGTTCAGATCGGGGGGCCATTCCTCCCAATTACGCCCTTCCAGGTGTCACTGTCATTACCCACGTGAGCATTGAAGTCCCCCAGCAGAACGATGGAGTCACCAGGAGGGATGCTCTCTAGCGTCCCCTCCAGAGACCGCAGAAAGGGTGGGTAGTCCAGAATGCTGTTTGGCGCATAAGCGCAGACAACACTAAGGACCCGTCCCCTGACCCGAAGGCGGAGGGCCGCCACCCTCTCATCTGCCGGGGTAAACCCCAATGTATTGGCCCCAAGCCGTGGGGCAATAAGTATGCCCACACCTGCTCGCCGCCTCTCACCGGTGGCAACTCCAGAGTGGAAAAGAGTCCAGCCCCTCTCAAGGTTCCAGAGTCCAAGCTGTGCGTCGAGGTGAGTCCAACTATATCTAGTCGGAACTTCTCAACCTCGCGCACTAGCTCAGGCTCCTTCCCCACCAGAGAGGTGACGTTCCACGTCCCTAGAGCCAGCTTCTGCAGCCGAGGGTTGGACCGCCAAGGCCCCCGTTTTCGGCCACCGCCCAGCTCACAGTGCACCCGACCTCTTTGGCCCCTCCCACAGGTGGTGAGCCCATGGGAAGGGGGACCCACGTTGCCTCTTTGGGCTGTGCCCGGCCGGGCCCCATGGGTAAAGGCCCGACCACCAGGCGCTCGCCATCGGGCCCCACCTCCAGACCTGGCTCCAGAGGGAGGCCCCGGTGACCCACGTCCGGGCGAGGGAAAATATCTTCCATAATTGGTTCTCATCTAAGAGGTCTGAACCGCTCTTTGTCTCTTCCCTCACCTAGGACCTGTTTGCCTTGGGTGCCCCTACCAGGGGCATAAAGCCCCCGACAACATAGCTCCCAGGATCATTGGGACACGCAAACCCCTCCACCACGATAAGGTGGCGGTTCAAGGGGGAGAGAAATTGTGTGTATGTGTGTATTGAATCCAGTGTGTGTGCAACTGGGATTAGGTAATATCCTGAGATGTGTTTTTGGGAATGTTAATGAGAATTGTGTATATTTTAAGGGGAGAGAGTGAGTGCATCTATGACAAACAACCCTTTAAGGACTTGTTTTATTGACACTGTTATTTGACAAATCTAATTACCAGAACAGCAGCTGCCTCCTTGGCAAATCATTATAGAATATAATCCAATTTCAGTAGAAAATCCCCAAGCGCCGTACCGAGCACCGACTATACAGAGAGGGTACTCCCATTGTTATATACCCATGAAGGTTTAGTTTTAGATCACAGATTGTGTAATCATGCCTCTTCACTAGAAGACTGGGGCCTCTTCCTTATAAAAATACTTACAATAAATAGGGCTTTAATTTCTGTCATTTCTCATCCATCAAAAAAATTAAATAAATAATAATAGGTTTTGATAGTTTTGAGTTTGATATGACAGTGATTTTCAAAAAAAGGATGAAATTTCAGTTGAATGACAAGTCAGTTTATATTCAGTCATAAAATGTGTGTGTGGTCAAATCATCGCAAAGCTCATATGGACTCTTCTCAAAGATCAAAACACCTCCTTTCTCTTTTTTACACTCAATGCATATGAACTCTTAAATCAGTGAGTAGGAGAGGGAAGGAATCGCTCTGTAACCTGAACTGCATGTGCTTTAGAAACACAATACTGTTGCCACATGCAGTAGGCAAGCAAGCAGACACCATAGAAATGTCAGAAAGTTATGCAGATGCCAGAGATTCTAGACGACGCCACCAGCTTTGACTCCATGGCAGTTTATAGACGTAGTTGCCTTAGCCAGCAATTTTAAGCTGAAGGCAGTATTTTTCCACATTGTTATGGTCAGTTGTATATATGGAATTGTGGAACACCCCCCCCAAATAAAATCCCTTATGTATTGTACACAGTACATATTAGTGTATGAAAAGGTTTAGTGTAAATGCAGCATTATACACTGCTTTATAAATTGTTAAATTATTTGTTTGATTACACCTGACTGGTTTTGTTTTGTAACAGTTTATGTTGAAAGTGTGTTTTGATGAGTGCTTAAGCATGAATTCCATCAAAATAACCACCTCTTGTCTTTATCACAGCAGCACAGACTCACAATATCCTTTTCTCCCTTTTAAAGCATATAAACAGCCCTGCCTCCCTTTCCTGGATGCTCTTTTCCAACTTCTCAGTCCTTACCATGCCAGCTCAATGGGAGTATGATCTGGAGATCAGGAGACCAAGATATTATTCTCAAAACATTTTGCTTTTCTTTGGAGGTGATATAGTAATTTTGGTACAATATTGAAAAATGTTTGGAATCATTATCCTATTGGAAAAAGCAGAAGGATTGGTATGATTTGGACAATTGAGTGATCATTTATTTTTAAAAAGTGTGCATAGTAACTTGGCTGCTGTTTTGTTAGTAAAATTCCATTTTGTTTTGATTGTTCCCTCTTTTGTTGTTAGGGCAATGTCTTTTCTCTGGAGATTTTCATCGGTGTGCACAATGGCAGCATCTCTAACTTTCCATTACACAAATCCCTTGTTGTGTTGGTACGACTCCTCCAGAGATACAAGTGATAAGCACACTGTCTGATGCAATGATTTTCATTTTTGACTGAAACTTCCTTTAATTGGGTAATACTAAAACCTCTGCCTTTGCTCTCTGCTTTGGCTGGTCTCATAGACGATAATAGGATTGACAGACACAAATGGCACTACTGCAGCATATGACCTCCAAACATTTACTAGTGAAAGTAGCTTTTCTTGAACTTCTCACTAAGAGATTCTCATTTGAGCCAAAAGCAAGATGAAATAGCAGAACATTTAAAATTAAAATAAAAAAATGGAGCAAAGCCCTTTGTGGAAAACTCAAGAGATATAAAACATAGTTTGATGAAAATGCAGACAAAAGGGATGTTAGTACTGCTCCAGTTTATTGGTGACTGCATGAAACCAGTCATATAAGAGCTCAAACCAGTTTACCAGAACAGAATTCAAAGGAAAAGATAGAAGCTTATTTACTGCTGTTAAAACAACTTCAGGTTTCTTAATGTCTGAATGTTATTATGATTGTCTCCATATTAACAGCATAAAATGGATTACAGATATGCAAATGTTTTTACAGACCTCATTCCCTGATAATGTGGTGCATTTTCTCTCATTATCTTGTTTTTCTGAAGAGTCCTCTCCTCTACTCCTCTCTTACAGCTTCAAGCTGTGAGGCTGTAGTTACACTACACAACTTGTGCTTGCATACATGGAATGCAATAAAACCCTGTGAAGGAAATAAATAATCTCTTTTTATTTTCTGGAAGAATAACCCATAAATAGACAGGTGTGTTCTACAACATGCTCTATAGGCAACCAAGAAAACAGACATAATTTATATAATTTATAACAGACATATATATTTTATTATAACTGATTCTTTCTTCATTTGTTATTTGTAATTATTACTTCAGAACAAAATGCCTTTTATAGGCAACATACATATTTCCAAGGTCTTATCATAATTAAAAATAAAATATATTTTTGTTTTAGTGACTATTTTTGTCATTGTGAAACACAGCACAGCGAGCCACAACCTCTGTTTTAGACCCTTTTCACCCCATGCAGCAGCTATTTAAAGCACCCAGGGAGCAGTGATGGGGACGGTATCCTTCTCAGTGCTTTCTCAGAGCAACATACTGGTTTGGGATTCAAACTCATGACTTTCTGATCCTGGGGCCAACTCCCTAATCACTAGGCCACCGCTGCCCGTGTTGTGGATCGACCACCTGCAAATATCTTTTGCATATTTCCTCAGTCACATCATTAGCGAAAGTCCTTCTAAAATGTATTAAATGTATTAAAGCAGGAAAACAAGCAAAATTGAAGAGCATATTTCAAATTCATTTTGGGGAACCTGGCAAGGCTGTTTTTCATTTTGTGTTGAATTTATCTTTCATGGTCTTTCTTTTACTAGTTCCAATACTGAAACTCCCTAAACTTTTGCAAAGATATAAAATAACATGGAACTTTAAGTAAGGAAGGGGCAGCGGTGGCCTAGTGGTTAGGGACTTGCCCCCCCAGCTCAGAAGATTGTGGGTTCAAACCCCTTACTGGTGGGTTGCCCTGAGGTACCCTTGAGCAAGGTGCTGTCCCTGTCAGTTCGTTTACCCCCCCGTGACCCTAATTAGGACAAGTGGCCCAGAAAATGACTGACTATAAGTAAGGAACAGAGCAGTGGGTGTTTATCTGATAGCAGAACATCCACCTTTATGGCTGTCCAGAGAGCCTTCCATAGCTAAGAACACTTAAATGAAAGAAATCTCTCTAGAAGTATAATTAAGCCTAGATGCTTTGTCAGTAGCACACAGTCCACAGAGTTTAATCGTTGAGTGAAAGCCCACATGACACTTATTCTCCATATGGAGCTTTCTAGTTTTCGGATGTTATTGGGAGATGCAGTTGCCATTCAAGGGCTCTTCTTCCCTCGTTAAACATGCTTATGCCTCATCAGGCCAGCCACATGGCACATCTGCTGCTGTCTTTTTCTGACTGGACTGCCATAGATGACTGTATTGCGACAGCAAACTGCTGTATTACTAAAGCGCATTTTAGAAATTGCCATGCTGTAACATTAGCTGATATGCATGTCAGTGATTAAGCGTTGAGTATTCACGGAGCTGTCAGAAAGATACTAGAAAGATGCTTGTGTGCCACACATAGCTAAGTATGGATGCAGTAAACAGTATGCCTCACACTGTTTATATAAAAACCACTTTACTAAACAACAAAGATTCCACAGAGGGAAAAAATACTCATTACAAATGTGCACTAGAAGCAATGGTTGATGTTAATGTTATGGAGGAAGATATGGCTGAGTGCTTTTTTTTTTCTCTTATTTGAATATGTCAATGTACCTATACAAATAACCAGTAACCTTCCATAACCTTTTATAAATAACTTTATAGAAGAAAAATGTAATATCAGTAATGTTCAGTGCAAGTTAATGTAAGATTTTTTAACAGATGATAAAAATATTTGGTTAATTATAATACACCTAGAATAGAATAGAATTGTAATATTTTTTATCATTTCTAGTTTCCCCATTCATGATAAACATTTCGCACAGTGCAAACAGCAGCTACATTTCTTTATGAAAAAGACAAAAATGTCAATACAAGATTTTGTTCCAACCCCAATTCTGTATGTAGTTTGAAACATCCAAATCAGAAGAAAATGACCTCATGAGTCTTTATTAAAAAAATATAAAAACCCAAGTATATTCAAAATGTTTAGTACAATAACAATTAATTACAAATGACTTTTTTTCTCTTTGATAAATGAACATAGAGTTTTATTATTATACCTTTAGATGACACATACTTGTAAACACAGGTGAAAATGCAGAGAGGAGTGTGTTGGCAGCAAGTCTTCATTCAAACAAAGCAGAAGCTCCACCAATTTAACTGGTTAAAGTTTAAATTAAATTCTTGTTTCGAATGAAAAGGTGTAGACACAATTCTTTGTGAACTGTACAACATCAGTTCATGATGGCTGCTACGTGTACAGATTCACAGACATAGATGAAATTTTAGACCTTTATCCAAAGTAATTTGATGAACCTGGCCTCACATGGATAAAATGATGTTGTGAGATCAACCACACCATCCAGGTTTCCTAAATGGCTTAATAGAAGTGATTTAAAAAGGGACCACAAGACTACTTTACACTAATCCCAACCATGAACCCCCATGAGCTGTGCATTAAACTTACTGCTGTAAACAGTGTACCTGATGTCATTTTCTAATATTTCCTAATATTGATCAGAAGGTGTTTGTCTTAAAGAAGTCTACACATTGCCCATATATGAAGCATCCATCCAGCTACCCTGCAGTGATGTAATGCACAGCCCTGCGGATGTAACCCCAGTATCCCACGGCAACTGCCACAGCAACTGCTTGTGAATCATAACGGTCCCGTCCTCTGCCTACACGCCGGCAGGCACGCTAAATGCGTCAGGGAGTCTGAGAGATGCCACACACACACACACACACACACACATCTCCTATACACGATGGCTTTACTGTGGCCAGGCCCTGCTGTCAGCTGCTCTGGTGGCACATGTGATGTGCTCACGAACTTTAGTGTGAATCGTGAGTCATGACTGTAAAAAGATTTTTTAAAACAGAAATTTCATCTTTTTTTCTATGATGGAAACATGCATGCTTAGCAGTCATGAGGAAGGTAGACACTGCATGTACCAGGGAATGTGCTGGAGGTTGTGTGTCATGGCTGTTACATGGCTATGAACAATTTTATGCTCTAGCTGCCTCAATGTATGACACACTGTACTTTAGCTGGGGTTAAAAATAAGATGAGAAACAGCCCCAGGATGTAGGCTGCTTGCACATAGACCTGTTGTTTAAAGGTAGATTGTATTAATTTAATTCAATATCACTATACATATCAAATACCTAACAGTGTTTATTGAATTTAGAGTTACACTTGGTAGTATTTACTGCTGCTAAAAATAAAGTATAAAATAAATAGAAATTTAAAAATAAAGTATAAAATAAATATGAGAGTCTCTTATAAACCTAAATGAAGGAGCTAGTTCACAGGTCATTTGAACAGGAAATAAAATAACTGTTTTTGAATAGACATCATGACTCCTGGTTCTTTTTATTATCACTGTAGAGAAATATGCGTTGGGCATTTTCTCAAGTGAACTTTCTCACATCAAACTAATCTCTGAGTGACTCAGTTCACATTTCAGCAATTGAATAATGCAGAAGTAGTGCTTAAATCACCCCATAAGCCCGACGTGTTTTTTATTTTTACGTGGATTCAGTCCAAGTGGTCTGAGTCACAGATTAATTAAAATGCATAGCAAGTATCAATAATCCTTAAAGGTTTTGAAGTCATGAGGATTAGCATTCTTAGTGTTGTTCATTATCTATGTTGTGTGTTTGTGTGTGCAGGAGGCACAGAAGGTGAACAACGGTCAGTCAGATGGACCAGTGAAGAACCAAGATGAGAAGGATGATGCTCCAGCCAGTGAAGTGGGCTGGATGACCTCGGTCAAAGACTGGGCCGGGGTGATGATCTCAGCGCAGACTCTGACTGGCAGAGTACTGGTGAGTGCAGACTCTTACAAATGCAGATACAAAACATTATAAATTTAGCGTTAACACTTTCTTTTTACATTTCCATGCTTATAGTAATAAATATGAGCATCGTTTATTTATTGTCACATGCAAAAAAATCTAATTGTGACTAGACCGACTAATTGGTCTTTGTAGTCCCAGCTGTTGTAGCTTGCACCTCAACCATCATTGTACAGGTCAATTAACGATGAACAATTGAGGTAATTAACTAGATAATGAAGATCATTTAATTTGGGCATTCCAGGCAAAAGTGCGCTGCTCCATTTTAACGACCTTCGGCTAAATAAAATCTGGCTTCACAATATTGGCTCATCTTTGTCTGCTACTTTATGTCTACTACTAAAGGAGAAATGTTGTGTTGGTTTTACAGAGGTTTAGATTTTTATGCCTGCTTTCATCAATACTGTCAGAGAGTGCAGTGTGTAGCCTTGATGCAATAGCCTTTCAGCCCTAATTCACCTCAGCTAAGGTAGGCAAAGCTGTCACCCAGCACAATAGGTCTTTAGTTTGCTGTGGATGTGTTTGATAGATTTATTAACAGTATTTAGGGTTTGAGGTTTTATTTCACCATGAGCCAGCCTTTTCTTTTCTCATCTATAGAAACTCTTTTTCAAACTAGCTGCAGTTGAAATGAAAGTGACTATTCTTGTCATTGTGAAACACAGCACAGTGAGATGTATCAAATTGTATCTCTGCATTTTATCCATTCACACATGTTCAGCAAGGTGCAACTATTGAAATCACAAGCAGTGATAGGGATAGTACCTTGCTCAAGGGTACCTCAGGGCAACCTACTGGTAAGGGATCTTCTGATCCGGAGCCAATTCCCTAACCAATAGGCCACTGCTGCCCAGTTCTACTCTTACTGCATTTACAAAATTACAGGCTATCATGAAAAATAATGTTATCCCATAAAAGGTTTTTTTTGTCCCAAATTACAGGCACCATAAAGTAAAAAAAAAGAAAAAAACGATAGCTAAAAGCTATATAATGTTCCACACCATTATCATGGTTCTTATTTCTCCATGCTAATTTAATCAATTTTTTTTACAAATAAACAAGACTGATAATTTGAATTCATTGAATCTGACCTTTTATTTTCTGCTTTGTTTACAATATAATCACCTTTGAAACTGTGCCCTGAATCAGTGTAAACTATTGAGTACCATTGGTTGGCTTGCTGTGCCAATGGATCAGCTGGTCCTTTGGGGAATTAGAGAAAGCAATAGCCTCTTTACAGTTTTTAGATTTTTGAATGACTCACATCACTGCATGGGCTAATTCTGTGCTGTCAATATGGCTGCCATACTTTTCAGCTACTTTTAGCTCTGAAACTGAAATGTAGGCCGGATGTGCTTGGTTATATTGTATGCTGTGCTTATAAAAGCTTTTTTTCAATATTAGATAAATGTACAACCTTTTATTAACCTGTTGCCCTGGGCTCTGATAGTCATAAATGAATTGTTTACATATGTGTCCATCTACATGTATATGTGTGTGTACATGCCTGAGATGTGTATCTTATTGTTCCCTGCATCCTTCTCTTTCTCCTCTGGCCCTGAGCTTGCCCATCCTTTCAGAGAGTGCTGTTTCTTTTAAGGGCTGGACCATCTCTTAGCCTCTAGCTGGAGCATAATGTAAGTGCATGAGTGGGAGGATTGTGCCAGGGCTGTGGAAGTGCCGCCAGCATTATCCTTCTGACTGCAGGTCCAGCTGGATTGCTTTATCACACCCGTAAATCATTCCCCAATCCTTTATGTGCCTCCACTCTCTTTCCCTTTAGCAACTGCACAATGACCACATGGCCACTTTTGCTAGAAAAATACAGGCTTGGTGGTAGCACATGAACAGGATGTGGAAGCACCATAAAGAGATATTTATATTTATATATAATATTATTTTGTCCCTCAAATGTGCTAGATCTGTGAAAGCAGAACTGTTGTCAGAAGTTTCTATAATTAATACATTTGTGTAAGCTAAATATGTAAATAAATATGTATAATTTAAATAAAATATATATAATGATTTTAAATAGAAATTGCTATAATGATATTTTTAGCATGTTATTACTATTATTATTATTATTATTATTATTATTA
This sequence comes from Hepsetus odoe, assembly GCA_017165825.1. NCBI lineage: Eukaryota > Metazoa > Chordata > Actinopteri > Characiformes > Hepsetidae > Hepsetus > Hepsetus odoe. The sequence goes on along the minus strand of CM029367.1, from coordinate 17,072,006 downwards.
TTATTATTATTGAGAAAGGTACTTGGTGTGACATCTGGAAGGATGAAGGAGGAAAAGGAAACTTGGTGGTGGAATCGAGAAGTCCAGGAGTGTATACAGAAAAAGAGGCAAGTGAAGAAGAAGTGGGACAGTCAGAGAGATGAAAAAGTAGATTGGTGTACAAGAAGATGAAGGGCAGGGTGAAGAAAGCAGTGTGCAAAGGCTGAAGATAAGGTATTTGGTGAAGTGTATGAGAGTCTGGGCAGTAAAGAGGGAGAAAAGGATCTATACCGATTGGCTAGACAGAGAGACAGCTGGAAAAAATGTGCAGCAGGTCAGGGCGATTAAGGATAGAAATGGAAAATTACTCACAAGTGAACAGTGTGTTAAGTGTGTTGAGCAGATGGAAGGAGTACTTTGAGTGGCTGATGAATGAAGAGAATGAGAGAGAGAGAAGATTGGATGATGTGAGAAGAGTGAACCAAGAAGTGCATCAAACAAGCAAGATGGTAGTAAGGGCAGTGATGACGAAGATGCAGAATGGAAAAGCTGTTGGTCTGGATGACATAGTCAGAGAAGCAAATTTGCGTTGGTTTTGAGAAACGAAGATTATATTCCGAGGAGGATGTTGAAGATGGAACTGCCAGGAAAAAGGAAAAGAGGAAGACCAAAGAGGAGGTTTATTGACGTGGTGAGAGTGGACATGCAGGTACTCTGCATAAGATGCAGAGGACAGGAAGAAATAGAAGAGGACAGGAAAAAATCCGCTATGGCAACCCCTCAACTTAGCAGCTGAAAGAAGAAGAAGAAGAAAAAAGATTATTATTATTATTATTATTATTATTATTATTATTATTACAATTATTACAATTACATTTTTGTTAATTGTAATGATGGTGTGTTGAACAACAACAACTATAATAATGAAAAGATTTAATAAATGTATATCATTTTATGGCATATACCATTTTGATAACAAATTTTTAGTGATTCTTTCCATTTGAATTTTAGATATTTTTAATAATACATTAGCATAATACACAACATTTTACACCTGTATATCTCAGGTGTATCTTACACCTGATTTTGACCATATGGTATATTTACCATGTATCTCAGCAACAACACCACTGTAGTTTAAACTGGCAGCTGTAACCGTATTATGTGGTTCCTTTTGGATGCTGATCATGTATAGTTCTTGGCAGAGATTTCATTATGGGATAGAAGCTCTTGAGCCCATGAGGCTGCTGTCAGTTTGTGCAAATGAGCACCACTTTCATCATCATCATCATCCCTGTTCTACTTCCTCATGCCCCCATCCCACCCCACCCTATTCACTCTCTTTATCTTACCTCCTGTCTCACTCTTCCTCTCTTTAAATCTCTTTCCGTATTTTCCCTCATCTCACTAGAGTAGTGGTGTTAAAATACACAGAAACATTGTCCTGAATGTGGCAATTCAGCTGCAATAATTCTGAAATGTTACAACCAATTTTATATTTTATAATAATAACACATATCTGCTCTTTTTTGCCTCAGGCTGTTTCCAAAGACAAAAAAGTACACTGATTTTCATTGCCTATATTCCACTGCTATGCAATCCCTGCCAAAAGTACTGGAACAGCAAGGCTAGTTCATTTGTTTTTGGTATGCACTGACTATAATTGGGTTTATAAGAAGAATTTGAGATGAGATTATGACTATGAGATTTTTAGCTTTTATTTCTAAATATTTGAAGTACATAGAAAATTGCCCCTTACCTTGCTACCCAGCAAGTATTGCAACAGAAAGTTGTAAAGCAAATTACATTACATGACACTTAATATTTGGCTGATATTTACAACCCTTTTAGAGGCTAAAATGGAGGTATGTGTGTGTGTGTGTGTGTGTGTGTGTGTGTGTGTGTGTGTGTGTAATGCCACATTCCCTCTCTGCTTCTTTTCCAGTCTCCGTTCAGCCTGACGCCTCACTCTCCTACTGTGATCTGAGCTACTTTTTCAAATGCTACTTAGCACATGCTTGGTAGTCACTGTGCTGAGACTGCATTAAGCGCCCATGTGGCATTATAAGTCACTGTATGTGGGTGTCTGTGTATGCCTAGTTCATGCAGCTGCGAAAACCGTTATGTACTATGTGCCGTGTGCGTGGCTGTGCGTGTGAAATCTTCGTATGCATATATGTGTGTGTGTGTGTGTGTGTGTGTGTAGGTGGATGGATGGACTCATGCCCTCTATCGGGGTTCTTCTGCAGCTTAAAATTGCAATGAGCATCAGCGTACGCTGAGCCTGGCCGGTTACCATAGCAACAGCAGTTTACCTTCACTCAGTCATCTGATGTGAAGAAGTGGCAGGCTGTTTAGATCCTCAGTGAAAATGAAAGTCCTCTACTTGCCTGCTTTAAACCTTCTGCTCACTGGCAAATGACAAGAAAGCTGAGAATAACAAGCTGTTTGTCTGGCCAGGTAGATAAGGGCATTAAGTCATGCATCTGGGGTGACATTGTGGGAAATAAAGGCTGAAACCAATAGCCCACAGCCAGGCCCCTGCCTTTGTTCTTTGAATTGCTTGATGACTTTGCTGGCTGTAAAAGATCAAGTGTTTCCTGAGGGTGTAATTTAATTACGAGATCTATCTAAATCCACCTATCATGGTATAGCATTGTTACCAGAGACTGCCTCTTTTCCCCTGGTGAAATATACATGTCTAAATGCTGGGGATGGGTGATATGGCCAAAAAATAAAATAACATAGAAACAAGAAATTTCATGATTCACAATATGTATATTGTTTTTCTTCAATTTCATAAATTGGAGCAGACAAAAAACAATCCATAGGCCAAGTTTCAAAACAGCCATTAAAAATGAATTATTATTTTTTAAGAGCAAATCATCAGTTTACGATCTTTAAGTATTTTCAAAATGCATGATATATATTAAGATCAAAATATTGTGACATAATTTATCTTGAAAAAGAGAAATGTCATCATATTGCTTACACCACAAGTCAGGTATAGTTATATCAATCATATATAGCACTTTTTACCCTTGAGAAAGGTACTGTCCCCATCACTGCTCCGCAGTGTGCCAGATGTCTGCGCCCTTCATGGGTTAAATGCAGAAGAAGCATTTCGCTGTGGGTCACAGAGGGCTTTGCTGTGTATTCTCAATGATAGTCACTTTCACTTCACTTACTGTCATTGTCACAAATCAGCTTTAGAGAATCTAGGGCCAAATCTCTAGTGAGCAGGCCAGACATAACAGAAGCAAGTAAAAACTCTCTATAACTGGAGGAAGACATCTTTGGAGGAACCAAGACTGACAAATGGAACCTGTCCTCCTTTGGCTGACACTGTCGATACTCCAAAAGTGTCTTTAGTTTTACAGCTAGCTGTTGTCTAATATGAATGATATACCAATGGTGGTGTTATGGTTCATGCTACAGTGTTGCTACAGCAGTGGCAGCATATTTCTTGCTTCACTGGTTAATGTATGCACACAGAGATTGTGTGTATCCGTCACACATGGTAATTACCTGTGTGAAGCTGGACAGGTGTTAATACATGGTCATACATGATTAATGTCCCCACTGGCAAAAAGCACCCTCTACTTTGTATTCATCTGTTTTCTCCTTGTTTCTCATGTGTGGGTTATAAACACAGCTGTCCCAGATGGCTGATGAGACATCCCATAGATCTCAGCCTGTTCGCCTTGCACACTAAAACATTATCAGACACCTGAACAAGAATTTGGTTTTGTCATAAAGGATTACTGAGTGGCTGGGCCCTGCCTGTAAATGTGATTTATCTGTATGTGCATGTGTGGGGGCGGCAGTGACAAGAATAACAGCCTACAGGAATAACAGAGACTCAGCCCAGGCCCCTATCTGCTCATCTGAGGTCAGATAGGCTTTTGCTCTGTAAATGCAACATTCAAGAATGAAGCCATGCAGTCTGCTCTTGCATCTGCACAGAGGAGGGCTCAATACAGCTCAAAGATATTTTTCTTTCCTTTTTTTTTTGTTTGTTTTTCACAGACAAATGACTAACCACTCACTCCACACAGTTTACCAGAAAAGGCTTATTATAAGTGACTTTGAGTATCAGGAAGATTTTCTTTCTTTCTGTTTTAATTTAACTTGGCCAGAAAGCCCCCCCTCAAGCATTGCCTGGTTGTTTTGACACTGGGGTGCTGTCAATGAGATGCAGCAGGATGTTGGCCTATGAGAGAATAACATGATGCCTCAGCTCACAGGGAGAATGACTAAGCTTCTGCTGCAGCCTGGCATGACGACGCTGCTGCTGAAGGATGAATGTGCATCACATGACGTACCTGTAACAAAAGGGGGAAAAATGATTTACTAAGACTTAGTTCACAAGTAAAATTAGGTCCACAGTAAAAGATAGACCAATCAGCCACAACATTAAGCACCTTTTAGTATCTTGGAGGTTTCCCTTGTGCAGGTCTGACCCATCAAACCAGACCCAGAGTCTGTGCTGTGGTATCTGGGGCCAGGACATTAGAAACAGATTATCCACCACAGCTCGTCTGCCCTTGATCAGACGTGATGAATTTGCAGGCAAAGTCAACACCTTCAAGACTTTGTCATGTTACTTAAATTATTCATAAACAATATCTGCAGTGTGGCAGAGTGCACTTTCCTGTTGAAAAAGGACACTGCAATTAGGGAATACTGTTGCCCTTTAGGTGTGTTTTTCCCCAGGTAAGCCATTAGCATGCACATGGTCATCATCAATGTGCTGTTAATGAATGTGATCCATCAGTCCAGGCCACCTTCTTTTATTGCTCCATCATTCAGTTCTGATGCTCACAAGCCCATTGTAGATGCTTTCAGGCTTCATCACTTTGTGCATGAGAGAATCTTGGGCTTTCATGCCCTGTTGCTGATTCACTGGCTGTCCTTCCTTGGACATCTTTTGGTGGATACTAACCACGTCATACTGACACAAGATTTGTTGTTTTGGAGATGCTCTGACCCAGCCATCTAGTCATCACAATTTGTCCCTTGTCAGAGCTGCTTACACTTGTCCATTCCTGCATCAAAGTTTGTGTTGTGAGATGATTGTTCACTTGCTGCCTAAACTTGTCTGTTTAATGTTAATGTATTAATGCCTGCAGGATAATGTAATAATGTAAAGGTACTCAAAACTTTTTTAATATCCAATAATAGTGAATGCATTATTTTTACTTCACCTTGGAGCACAGGCTTTTTGGATTTTGCAATATGCATTTATTGAATGTTAGGCTGTATAGGCTTAGGAGAGCTTAGTGGAAGCTCAAAGCTACCAAACAGCAAACGGCATCACACGTTTCACAGACTATGTCAAATTTATCTCTCATAGACTTGCTTAAGTGGTTTCTGACACTGCAGGATTTATCAGTTTCACATAGAATTAGTGATTCGAAAGAGTGCAATAGCCAGAACTACAATTATTTATGCTACACATTTATGGATGCAAAATTTCTCATTGCTCATTTCTCACAATAAAAGGCAAAAGAGAGAGATGTACAGCATGTCTTTGGAAGATCAAAATTTGGAAGATTATGATTTTCACCATTTGATTTTGTAACAATTAAAAACTTACAAAAAACAGAAATGAGTTCCAATCGAGTGTTGCTACATAAAAATCATCTTATTGATGTGTCATGTTGTAATAACTTGTCTAAGGATGTCTATATTAGTATCTTGATGTCTTGTTGAGTAAAAATGGTAACTAAATCTATGGGCTTTCTGGCTAATAGCTCGAGAGTAATAGCTTCACATTTTAATTCTCACCGTTTTAGTTTAATAAATAAAATATTGACAATGAAATAATATTGTCCTTGATGTCCTTTTTGTCACTTTTTTTGCTTTTTATGTTCTCTTTGTTATTAATGCTTGCAGTCTGAAGAGTCTGTTCATTTATCAGTCATGTGTGTTCCTTTGTGAAAGGAAGTGGAGCGTTTCCATCTTTTTCTTTTCATTTTAAGTTATAAGTTATATCCATTTTTATTTTTGTCTGAAGAGATTAGATTGACAGGTAGGAATGTGTATTTGTCCTGCTCCCTCTGCTATGTGCTGAGTGTGTGACAGATGTGAACAGGTCATGTGTCTTGTGCTCTGCTCTTGGCTAGAGTAAGACTCCTGTGCTAGCAGCTGCCGTCTGGTCATATGAAGGAGAACAGGGTAGGCTGGAGGAACCACTTGTGGGGGGAATGAGTGAAGACACCCTCTTCACCTTTCCTGCTGCTGAATGCACGGCAACGGCAGCACAGACGGGGCTGTCTGGATACCCAGCTTTAGCAAGAGAAATAATAAATAATCTCAGCTGCATTGCCCTTCTCCTTTGAGAGATTCTATATCAGATGATTACAATAATCCTTTATTTATAATCCCACGAATGGGGAAATTCATCCTCTGCATTTCACCCATACAGCAGTGGGCAGCTATTGAAAGCGCCCGGGGAGCAGTGACGGGGACGGTACCTTGCTCAAGGGTACCTCAGGGCAACCCACTGGGGTGGGAATCGAACCCACAATCTTCCAATGCGGGGCCAACACCCTAACCTCTAGGCCACCGCTGCCCCAGGGTATCGGACTACCCAGGTTTATTCTTAAAGTGGAAAAGTGGAAAAATGATCACTGTTGGCTTCTATAACAGACTAGTTTTTGCTACTAATTAAAGCTAAAATCCATTTGAATTTGGAGATATCCCATTTTTTTGTCCATGGCAATTCTAATTTAGAGTTACACTCCACATTTTTTCACTCTCAGTAAACTTGTCAAATGCTAAGATGCCAGACTTAAGCAAAATAATCCATCAAAACAACAACAGCAGGAATGAAAAAAGCACAATTTCTGTCTGAAGGCTCTTAATGACAGTTGGCATGAAATTTGCCAGCAATTATCTTGCCTACAATGTGAATACTTTTCCACCTGGAGGTTTGAAGCATAGCTCATTATGGAAAAGACAACTACTCATCCTGTGTCTTCAACACTCTTTAATGCAGCAGACTACACTTCTGTATGAAAATCAGCCTCTATTTGAACACGATGTGCATGAATACTAATTGAATCATTTGAAGTGCTGGCTTTAAATTGCAGAATGTTTATGTGAGGCTGCATTTGCGGATGCCAGAAATGGCCATTTGTTTGCACAGATAGTTTTCTGGAGATCATGTTTGCATAAATCAACACTTGTGTGTTTCTCCTGTAGAACTAATTTTCAGGCAGAAAAACAAATTTCCCATTTGGGGGTGGGTTATGAGGTTCTGTGAGCTGTAGTGCTCTAAAGGAGATTGGGCTCCTGTGAGCGTTCCACACTGTAAGCTCAGAAGCAGCACCCCTCCTGTGAGGACTATCTCATCTCACACAGGCCTCGCTCTGGACAGAAATTAGGATTTAATTTGATTAAAACCAGAAGAGCTAAACAATTCCCCCATTTATGATTTTGCTGGCTGAAGAACGTTGTTTAGAATAAGCGCTGGAATTTCTGCAGTCAGTGCCATGCTCTTCAGCACCCAGTGTCACTGCCAGATGCCCTTCCTACAGTGACATATGAGAAAGTCTGCATATTCATTTTGTATTGCAATCACTTGCCAAGGCAATCGATGGCAATTGGATCCTGCATTGATCCCAGTGCTGTTCTCTGTGATGAATGCTTGTTTATGTCTGTGCAGATGGAGAGGGCTCGGTGCAGGCTGTACCCTGGGTGTGGTCACTCCAGAGCCATACGCACAGTAGCCCTGGCTCTGTGCATGAAAGATTATATAGGGTCTGAGCCACTGAACTTAAAAATAGGTAATTAGCTAGAAATAAATATTGCAACTATACTGGTGATAAAGTAAAGGTCTGAAAAAACATAAATCCTCAGTCCATCACGTTTCTACTGGATTTTTTGTTATATATGACATTGGATCCTTGGAAACATGTGGTTTCTAATTTTTCTTTATCTCGTAGAAATAAACAGGTGATTTTTGTTACTGTGTCTTTGCGTAGTGTTACATGACCTTGATTCTGGCTTAAAAGTTTCATGCAGAATAGGCAGATTTTTAAAAAAGTCTAAAAGGCTTGCTTTTGCAACTTAGTTTCTGTAGCTTCTGTATATGAGTTTGGTTGAAGATGTGAACGATGCATCTTGTAAGTCACTATATATGTTTTTTCCCCTTTTTTAAAAAAGTATTTACCTTTTTTGTTGGACCCCATTACACATATTTAATCTCTCAAGATGGATTAACATGCCATTACACGTTTAGTGGCTAAATGTTGCTTCTTTACTTGTAAGGATGCAATTTGGATACAAATTGATCAGGTTAACATGAGTTTTTATGGAAACAATTTTGAGAAGCAAAACCAAATAAAGCAAAATTGAAAATCATAATGTCTTAAGTGATTGATTCTATTTGACATTAGTGGAAAACTGTTTAAATGTGCTTTTACAAACTGTCCCATGAAGCACTTTGAAAAAAAAAAAAAAAAAAACATGCCTGTGATGATTAAGCAATATCAACATACAGCGAGAAACCTTTTGTTTATTAAGCTGCTTTTATTTGTTTGTGTTGTTCTCGTGGATCATATTATGATGCTGGCATTGTATTTTTTTTTAATATATTAATTAATATTATATTATATTTAAGAGAGAAAGAATTCTTTAAAAGAATCCATTTCTCTCTATTTGGCAACTTGGCTTCAAATCTGCATGGGCACTTGTCTTTGAATGTCTTTGAAATTCATGTACCCACTTTATTCTGCTAGCAGTACATCATGTGATGTTGGGTATCCGTGGACAAGGAAGAAGTGACGAGCCCTGTGTGGATTACCAAAGGATGAGGCAAAGCATGATGGGATTTAGAATGGCTAAAAGCTCAGGAGAAATGTCAGTTCAAAGTGGTTCATCAGGAGAGGGAAGCAACCAGGGTTTTGGAAACTCAAGCCAGACCTGCTCAAATTTACACTAAATCTTGCAACTTCTGCTCTTAGAAGAAGGTAACTTTCTGCCTGCTATATGTATGTGGACTTATCCTGAGCATTTTGGAGCTGCATAGCAGTTACGCTTTGGGCTTTGTCTGGTGGGATTCATCTGTTCTTGGTTTATCCCCAAGCTCAGGGCAGAGTCAGGCTACTATTCTGATCCCTCAGGCAAGGAGATGGCCTGTGACTGGTCTATCACTATTTAGTGACTAAATTTTTTTTTTTTATGCTGGCACCTATACTTATAGTCACATCTCTGACACAAGCATTTTACTTTAATCCAGAACGAAAAAAACAGCACTTAATTAATGTCAGATCTAATGCAGATAGGTGTTAAATGTGCTGAGAAGTTCCACTGTAGTTTTTATGATTTACGCAAATCAGCCATAACATTAAAATCTCCTGCCTGTTGTTATGTAGGTTCCAGTTTTGCTGCCAGTCAGCTCTGATGCATCAAGGCATAGATTCCACAAGACTTCTGAAGGTCTGGCACTTCAGAAGACATATGCATGAGATCCTATAAATTAGTATGAGCTTCAAACTAGTTTGTCCTGCTTATCCCACAAATGCTTGATCACATTAAGAGCTCCCCGGGTGCTTTCAATAGCTGCCCACTGCTGCACGTGTATGTATGGGTAAAATGCAGAGGCTTAATTTTGTTGTGGCTCATTATGTGCTGTGCTGTGTATTCACAATGGCAAGTTGTCACTTTCACTTTCACTTAAAGAAAATTAAATTTAGTATCTTTTTTGGTTGCCTGCTCCTTTACCTGCAATAGCCAAGTCTGCAACTCACTGACAAAATTGTTGGTTTCTTCTTTGGTTATGGTTTCTTATACCCCCACATGTTTCAGTTGTTGCTTGTTCAAGGGTTTTTCTGATTTCTGAGTCTCCTCTTCAGAGGATTAAGTGCATGCTTTTTTGGGTTAAGAGCTAGTCTAAAACAGGTAAACAACGACCACCACCAGTGCTGTTAGCCTACAAAGCCAAAAGGAGAAGCAGAAGAGGAGGAAGGCATGTCCAGAGGGAGGAGAAGAGACAGAAGAGGAGGAGAGTGGAAGTGAGGGTAGGGGCTTTGATTGTTGGCAGCATGACTGGTAAACATAGAGAATTAGCTTATGTGATGGAGAGATGGACGATTGACATTTTGTGTGCAAGAGACTAGATGGAAGGGTAGTAAGGCCAGGTGGAGGAGGGTTTAAACTGTTCTACCATGGTGTGGTTAGAAGGATGAATGGAGTAGGTGTTATCCTGAAGGAAGAGTATGTGAAGAGTGTTTTGGAGGTGAAGAGGGTGTCAGGTAGGGTGATGAGTTTGAAGCTGGAAGTTGAAGGTGTGTTAATGAATGCTGGTAATGCTTATGCCCCACAAGTTGGTTGTGAGATGGAAGAGAAAGAAGAATTCTGGAGTGAGTTAGATGAAGGGATAGAGTGTACCCAGGGGAGAGAGAGTGATGATTGGTGTAGATTTTAATGATCATGTTGGTGAAGGGAACAGAGGTGATGAGGAGGTGATGGGTAGAAATGGTATTGAGAGGAATGCTGAGGTCAGATGGTTGTAGATTTTGTAGATTTTGTGAAAAGGATGGAAATGGCTGTAATTAATACTTATTTTAAGAAGAGGAAGGAGCACAAGGCGACGTATAAGAGTGGAAGATGATGCTCACAGGCAGATTATATCCTTTGCAGTAGGGTCAGTCTGAAGGAGAATGGAGACTGCAAAGTAATGACAGGGGAGAGTGTAGCTAAACAGCATAGGATGGTGGTCTGTAAGATGACCTCAGAGGTCAAGTAGAGGAGGAAAGTGAGGACAGAGTTGAGGATCAAGTGGTGGAAGCTGAAGAAGGAGGACTGCAAGGTGGAATTCAGGCAGGAGTTAATATGGGCACTGGGAGGTGTTGAAGAGCTACCAGATTGCTGGGAAACTACAGCAGAAGTGATAAGGCAGACAGCTAGAAATGTAGGAAGAAGGAGGATAAGGAAACCTGGTGGTGGAACCGAGCAGTACAGGAGTGTATAACAGAAGAAGAGGGAAGCAAAGAAGAAGTGGGACAGTCCGAGAGATGAAGAAAGTAGACAGGTGTACAAGGAGATGAACCACAGGGCGAAGAAAGCAGTGGCAAAGGCCAAAGATGTGGTATTTGGTGAATTAAAAACCTGCTTGACTTGAATTGTATGAGTGGTTGGACAGTAAGGAGGGAGAAAGGGACCTTTACCGATTGGCTAGACAGAGCTAGGAAGGTTGTGCAGCAGGTCAGGGCGATTAAAGATAGAAATGGAAATGTACTCACAAGTGAACAGAGCGTGTTAAACAGATGGAAGGAGTACTTTGAGTGGCTGATTAATGAATAAAATGAGAGAGAGAGAGAAGATTGGATGATGTGAGGATAGCGAACCAGGATGTGCAGCAAATAAGTAAGATGGAAGTATGGGCAGTGATGAAGTGAAAAAAGTGAAAGTGAAAACCCTTGTCATTGCGAGGTCACAGCACTGCACACCATGAACCACAACGAAATTGGACCTCTGCTTTTAACCCATGCACACAAACACCGTGCAGCAGTGGGCAGCTATTGAAAGCGCCCGGGGAGCAGTGACGGGGACGGTACCTTGCTCAAGGGTACCTCAGGGCAACCTACTTGTGAGGGAATCGAACCCACAATCTTCCGATGGAGGGCCAACTCCCTAACCACTAGGCCACCGCTGCCCTAGATAATGAAGAATGGGAAGGCTGTTGGACAGGATGATATATCAGTGGAAGCATGGAGGTGTTTAGGAGAGATGGCAGTTGAGTTTCTGACCAGATTGTTTAACACAATCTTGGAAAGTGAGAGGATGGCTGAGCAGTGGAGATGAAGAATACGATTATTTTCAAGAATAAGGGTGTTGCACAGAGCAGTAATGCTGATGATGTTTGCTGATGAAATTGAGTAGGGAGCACCTTGAGGAGAACCTGGAGAGGTGGAGATATGCTCTAGAGAGGAGAGAAATGAAAGTGAGTAGGTCAAAGAAAGAATACATGAGTGTGATTGAAAGGGAGGAAAGTGAAGTGGTTAGGATGATGGCGTGGTTAGTGTCAGTGTAACGGCAAGTGTGGAAGAGAGGTGAAGAAGAGAGTGCAGGCAGGTTGGAATGGGTGGAGAAGAATGGCTGGAGTGATTTGTGAAAGACGGGTTCCAGCAAGAGTTAAAGGGAAGGTTTGCAGGACAGTAATGAGACCAGCAATGTTGTATGGGTTGGAGACGGTGGCACTGACAAAAAGACAGGAAGCGGAGCTGGAGGTGTCAGAGTTAAAGATGCTGAAATTTTCATTGGGTGTGACGAGGATGGACAGGATTAGAAATGAGTATATTAGAGGGACAGCTCAGGTTAGACGTTTTGGAGACAAAGTTAGAGAAGCAAGGTTGCGTTTGTTTGGACATGTGCAGGGGAGAGATGAGAATTATATTGGAAGGAGGATGTTGAAGATGGAGCTGCCAAGAAAGAGGAAAAGAGGAAGACCAAAGAGGAGGTTTATGGACGTGGTGAGAGAGGACATGCAGGTGGTCGGTTTGAAGCAGGAAGATGCAGAGGACCGGAAAAAATGGAGATGACTGATCCGCTGTGGCAAGCCCTAAATGGGAGCAGCCAAAGGAAAAAGAAGAAGATCTAGTCTAAAACGTTCCACTTTGTCCCCCTGAAAAAGACCTTTGTTAACTTTGCAGTGTGTTTGTGTCATTGTCTGGCTGCATGATTAAATACTTCCTTATTAAGTTCTTTCTGATTATTTCTATAGACTTTTGCTTTATTTTGCTGTTGCCATTGTGAACTGTATCATTAATAAAGATTACTGAGCCTTTGGCAGAAGAAGTCATGCAGGACACAACCTCCACTGTGCTTCACAGATGAGCTTTGTAGACCCATATGCGTCACTCTAATGCACTGTGTGTACTGACAGTTTTCTGTTGAAACAGCATGAACTTTTTGAAGTATTTGTGCCGAAGTAGGTCTTCTGTTTGATCATACTAGATAGGCAGGCCTTTAATCCCCATGTCCATCCCCACGTCACAAAGCCTTGGGTGCCCATTACCCTGTCACCGGTTCATTGGTTGCCCATGCTTGGATCACTTTTTGTAGGTCCTGACTACTGTTTATGGAGGTCCACACAAGATGTCCCATTTTGGAGCTGCTCTGACCCTGTCATATACCCATTATAATCTGGCCCTTGTGAAAGTCACTTAGAGCCTTACCTTCTTTCCTGAAACAAAAACATTAACTTCAAGAACTGACTGTTCACTTGCTGTCCAATATGTCAATATGCCTTAAAAAATGTCATTATAATGATTCGATAAATGTTATTCACAGCCTCTGTCAGTGATTAAAATTTTGTGCCTGATCAGTCCCTGTGGTGGCATTAAGATATTAATCAGCTCAAATACAGTTTAAGATCAGCACAGGCTGTACAATCTTTGCTGGCTCTCTCATAAACTGCAGTCCTTTTGACATTATTTGCTGCTTCCTGACTTTGGAACACTTTCTCTGCATTGCATCTGTGCTTTATTTCAGTTTGTTCAAATTAATGATTTCCATGCCATGTCTTGTTATTAAATGTCATAGTTAAGAGTCTGTCGAGCTTGTGACTCATGTTCATTCACTTTCGCTCTCATTAAGCAGCCCATCACTCCTCCTGACTCTGTTAACACACAACATGCTCTCACTGTCAGATCCTGAAAAAAGGTCGCTGGACCAGGCTGCAGCTCGGGTCTGTGGAACTAAATATTTTTCCTAACTGCATATTTTGTCACCAGTACTGATTTTCAGAAATTCAGAAAGCCATAATCAGAAATGGCTCCTGTAGATTTAACTCATACTTAAGTATAAAATAATAGCTGAAGTAAAAGTGAAAGAATCTTTTCTTAAAACAAATTGAATAGCAAAGTAAGAAAAAAAGAAACAACAGTGTTGCTTTCAAGAGATCCACATATATCTTACATATATCAGATGGCTTTCTATCAGATGGTTCACGTTTGTTCTATTGGCATGAGGTGTGCTCATTTTGCTAACACACACATAGTAGGTCAAAAATGAAACAATTAAATAGTTTAAGTTAATAAGGTGTTTTATCGCCTGATATTGTCAGTGGAGTATTAAACTTTAAACTGTTGTCAAATGTCAAATTATTATATTGTGCTTAAACATGCATTCATTCATTCATTATCTGAGCACATTATCTAAATAGTACATTAGTCTGGTGAAAGATGACAAACCCTCAACAGGCCTCCAGTCTATCACACAGCATGCATTATAACATGTTCGATATAGATAGGCATAGGCCTTAATTAGTTTTTTGAAGATGCTCTTAATTCTGTGGAAGCCTAATGTTGGCTGACTTTATCTACAAAAAGATACGTCGGTTAGGACCTTGTCCCATGCCATAGTTTTTTTTTCTTTTTTTCTTTTTTTTTTGTTTTTTCTTTTTATATATTTTTTAATATTCTTTCTGCCTTTCTTGATAAATAGCCCTGTAACACCCAAATTTCCCATTCGTGGGATAATAAAAGATTATTCTCTTCTATTCTACCATTAACAGCCAGCAGCTCAAACCACCATATTAAACTCCAGAGGACTCTTCAGCTAAATATCTTATTTTCAGTTTATAACAAAACAATTTGGATGCTAGCTTGATTGATTCTTCAGTTGAAAGGCTATTTTATTTTACTGTCTGGAAAGGTTAAGTTTTGTTGTTGTTGTTGTTTTTTAAAAAATTTTTTCTTCAGCAAGAATATTCTGGTTCTGCTTGACCTCTCATTCAGGGTAATAATAAAAAGTTAAGCCATTTCAAAAAGGAACTTTTGATCTGGAAGACATTCTCCACTTCTCACACAGTTTCACCTTCTCATTATTTAGCATTCTCTCTTTATCAGGCGTGAAGAAGACTCCGTTCTCCACTGCCACAACTTCTTACTCAGTTTCTCAGTTCCCAGTCTGACATTAAGTGAATCAGGCTCTGTGGCTTTTGTAGTTTATTATGTGGTACATTTAGCTAAGAACATTTAGCTAATTACAGTCTGCCCGACTTTCCTTGTGTCCAGAACTCCACAAGCTTTTAGGAAATTAAAGAAAGCCCTCTTCAGACTGTTAAAGATTAGAATAATTGCTTCTCATATTTGAAGGGTTATTTATGCTCATCTTTGATATGCAGATGTGCTCACGTTTGTGCTCGTCTATAGTACTCCACACTCCAGTAGCAGTATGTTTGGGGCAACAGCTGATATAAATGGAGACAGCTGCTCCCAGTTGTTACAGCATATGTATTTCAGAGCGCCTTGCAATGATTTAGACTTGTTTTTGACTGACATGGTAAAGCTGAAGGGATGAGGAACCTTTGAGCTGTTCAGCCTTATGTAGAATGTCATAAACACGGCGCTACTGATTTAGTGTCCAGTGTCGATGCATTTTTAGACATGGATGTAGGTATATTTCTGTTTGCCATTTGTGCTTGTAAGTTTGTATGTGTGTATGTGAGAAATAGCGGGCATGAGTGACATATGATGTGAATGTATCTGTGTGTGAGTGTTTGAAAGAGAGGAGACACAGCTGACTCAGAGGTTAAGGTAATGACGCAGGGAGGACTGAGCTCATCCTTGACTCTGAACCATAGCAACAGAAAGTTAACACAGATAAATTCTGGACTGCATCTCACACACACCTTTATGCACAGCTAGAAGCCTGACAAAATGCATCCAATTTTCCTAGTTTGAAATCCGTTCCTTAAAGCTGTTAGGCATATGACTTTCGTTCTTGTTAGCAGCATTGTTTTATTACTTTTTTTCTCCTTTTATTTATTTTGCAAACCTTTTTTGAGATACAATATCCTTATGCTGAAGGAAAAGCTGTCAGTTTTGCTTTAGGTAAGCTGAAGCCAGCTGATTTAAATCTCAGCGACCTATAAAATATAGCCTATCCACCTCTAAAATGTCAGTGTGTTGCTACAGGGACCTGAATGCTGATTCCAGATTAGTTGTAGTCAATAAAGCTAATTAAATGACATGAAGACACTGACCAGAGGTGATCTTGTATCATCTGTAGACAGCCATCAAATATGTTGCATTGAATGTGGGTTGGATTGTATATTAATGAGTGTTTCTTTCTAACTTCTAGACTCTTTTTAGACCAAATGTACAGTGTAAGTTAGCATGAATGAAAAAACATAAAATGCAGTAGTTAGTTAGCATGACTGAAAAAACATAAAATGCATGAGTTAGTTAGCATGATTGAAAAAACATAAAATGACAAAGTAGCTTATAAAGTGGTATTTAGTAAAAAAGCTTTTCATTCATTCATTCATTTTATTTATCACAGCAAGACAGTAAATATAGGAGTAAGGGGGCAGCGGTGGCCTAATGGTTAGGGTCTAGGCCCCAAGATCAGAAGGTCATGGGTTTGAATCCCTGACCAGTAGGTTGCCCTGAGGTTCCCTTGAGCAAGGTTCACTGTGGGCTGTGTTTCACAATGCTTTCAGTATAGGTGTGGACTGAAAATTCCTATACTGATCTAGATTTTATTGCAAAACTAGTGTAATTCTTCATTTTTTACATCACTTTTTATATTTCTCTCGTGACATAGCTACTGGACTCTTATTTTTTTATTTATTTTTTTGGCCGGGGGTTGGCTTCATTTCTTGGCACAGTAGAAAATATGTCAAATTTTGAAGCTTTATTTATTAAGTTTATAATGAACTTCCTCTCTTCTCTCATGTCCTAATTCAGAATTAATACGATTCATTTTTGTTTGTCTCTATTATATTTATATATCACTAGTCAGTATATATTCTTTGTTGCACTACACACACGTCTGTTCTTTTTCACTTTTTGGTTGATTAGGAGCTTTGAGTCAGAGGTTGCAGGGAGAGATGATCTCATTTTGGCTTTTATAAGTAAAATACTGGGCTTTCAAGCCTTCTGTGCTTACAGAGCCTTAAAGCTCCCAATAAAGAAATGCTTCATAAGAACATTTGCAGTCATAATTTTCATTCGCACCCACACCTTAGACCAGAGCTGTTATTGAGCAACTCCTCTTCGCTGTGAGCCGATGTGATCTGAGCTATAGAATGACTTGCTTCATTTGTTTCATCTCAGTGCCTGTGAAATATGCTGTATTCACCAGTGCCATATTTGTGCAGCTAATTGCTCATCATTTGAGTCAGCAATGTGGAGAACATCTGCTAGCTTTGCATCAGATCTATAAGTGGCAGTGCTCCTATCAAAGCTTTTCTTGCAACTATTACATACCACTGGAGAGTGGTTGGTATCTTTGGTGTGTACTTACTGCTTCCATTAGGAAACTCCTTTTTGACCTCAGATGATGTTTCCATGTTCCCCCATGCTTTCTGTGCTAAGGTGGTAATAGATCAAACCCTCCCAGGACACTGTGTGCATGTGTGTTATTGTATGAGAATGCGCTCTCATATTCTAAGTCCTCTCACTGTCTGCACAGACTGATTATTTGAGCATGGAATGTTCTGTCCATTGCTCTAATTGAGGCTTTAGCCATGTGCTGCATCTCTGTTAAGTGTCCTATTTTGTTTATGAAATGGAAAACAGAGCCATTCTAAGGCTTTATTATTTGACTGAAGCCATTTTCTGCAGATAAAAAAGTGACAGTTCAGTTTTACATTGGAAGTGAGAGTGGCTTTTGAAAGTGCTTGCAAATGGTGAACTGTCTGAATTCAAGACAATTTAAGAGTAAGAACAAAATTAGGAAAAAATCTAATCTAGATTTCACATCTAGAAAGCACTATAAGTTAAGAGACCTGTGTGAGTGTCCATCCATTTTAGTATTGTATGTATTTAACCCTAGATCTTTCTCTGATCATCTATATGTAGTCATTTATCCCTGGGGTTTAATGAAATCCAGCACATGCATCGGAAGATTGTGGGTTCGATTCCCTCACCAGTAGGTTGCCCTGAGGTACTCTTGAGCAAGGTACCATCCCCGTCACTGCTCCCGGGGCGCTTTCAATAGCTGCCCTCTGCTGCACGGTGTTTGAGTGCATGGGTTAAATGCAGAGGTCCAAGTTTGTTGTGGTTCACTGTGTGTTGTGCAATGACAAGGGTTGTCACTTTCACTTTTTCACTTTCATGTGGCTTTGCACTCCGGAGTCATGCATATCAGGCACTAAGAATAAAAAATTAAATCATAAATCGTAAAGTAGGCATGGTCAGTACTTAAGTGCCTGTGTAGATACCAATTTTGATTTTGATTTTATAATGCTGTTAGACTGTTTTGCTGACAAACTGCATTCTCGCTCCTACTAGTGTAATATTGCAGCGGTAACACTACATGTGCCTTCTTCAGTTGCCTGTGCTCTTCAGTCATGCTCCCACCTTGCCTAGTCCCTATTGCTGGTGGTTGCAGCCTGGAGACACAGCTACACATTGATACTGCTCCTCCTCACTCAGGGCTTTTGCTGGATTGACACTCTAAAGCACCATTTTGGTCCCAGTTTGAATTTCCTCACTGGCTGTAATCCTCCCCAAGAGAATAATTGTGCATACAATACCCTGGGCTATCAGTGTATGTAACAGCTTTATGCCTCCTTCTTCTTCCCTATGGAAGCTGTGGCCCAGTGGCAGTAAAACCATGTTTGTGATATTAGAACTATAAAATGTGGACAGGCTCGAGCTCATTACTCTACCCTGTGGATTTACAGCAGCACCCATTCGCAACTGGCAATCTGTTTTTTGGATTGAAATGAGGATTTTTTTTATTGTGCCTCAAGACTCTATTTTCTAATTTCTAATTCTAATTGATCTGATTTTTTTATTGAGAAATGAAAGTATGATACAAATAAGAAGCTACCAAATTAATCGTTAGAGAGATCTTTGCTAAGCATAGAACATCAGAATTTCAACATTTTTACCTTTTCACTGGGGTGGCAAAGTTAAGTGGCTAGGTTTTTCAAGGACACATTCTGAAAATACTTTCCTGAGTTAAAAACATACCCTGAGAACTAGGTCTGGAAGTATTACATAAAACAATATCACTGTCAGTGACGCCTAATTTAAACTCGACTAACTGTAAACACACCAACCATAAAGTGTTTAGCACATCCAAAGCAATTTGCATGATGTACCTGTTGGCCAATAGGATTGTTAACTCATGACTATTGACTGTCAACTGGAACTTTGAATAACCTTTTAATATCCATTTTCAAAGTTGTTTTTAAATAACACTAGTCACTTTGAATTCAGACAATACAGTGGATAGCCATTCAAGACAAAATAGGAAAAATATTTGTCCTTTATTATTATGCTGTATGATAATTGGTAGAGTTTTTCACTTATGTTTGACTGAAATGTCAAGCTTTCCCCTCAAGAAATTATTTGCAATTTTGTGTGTACTTGTTTGTTTATTTGGCCAGAGGAACAGGAGAAGCTCATTCGAGCAACACCCTAGGACATTTAGTCTAGAATAAATTTATTTATGCAAAAATTTATTTACACAAAAGCATGATCAGCTTATTTTCCTTTTTGCTGGAGTTAGATGTGGCGTGTTTTAAAGCTTCCAAAGTGTGAAGATGCGGTAAGGTAAAGAGTAAAGTAGAGGAAAGCAATAAATCTGTGTGAGGTGTCCTGTAATTTTGCTGGCACACCTGCTCTACACTCAGAGATCTGTGATTCAGGAGTGCAAGTAACGTTTAGACACAAATGTAAAGGCCTTTGGACGAGTTGTGAACCTCTCAGTGACTACACGTGGGAGAAAAGGAACCTGAAATTAATTAGCTAAAGAACTGTGTCATTGTTATGTTTCCTCTGGGACTAAAATTCTTAGCCTCATTTCTCATGCACTGTGTGGACTTATTTTGGGGAAAAGGCAGAACAAAAGAAACTGCTTTGCTTTAGGAGAACTAGTGTGTTTTACTGAATCGATTTGACACATTAGTGAAAAGCTGTTTTCCCCCCAGATGAATACTTTTGTGGTTCAATGTTCTTTGAAAAAATGTACTATTATAGTGATTCATAGTGAAAGCCTATTAATAGAAACTAGCTCACGTATAAATACTTGGATAACCTCTTCACAAAAGAGGTTCCTCAATGGTTCTTACATTTACATTTACATTTATGGCATTTAGCAGACGCTCTTATCCAGAGCGACTTCCATGTCCTAATTACAGGAACAGTCCCCCTGGAGCAACTCAGGGTTAAGGGTCTTGCTCAGGGACCCAGTGGTGGTAGTGCTAGAGGTGGGATTCGGACTGGGGACCTCTTGATCCAGAGGTCCATTGGCAAGTACCCTACCACTAGACCACCGCCACCCAGATTCCTCTTGACATCTGCATAAAGTTCTGGGAAAACCTTTTATTGATATTAAATATTGACACCATTGCATTATGTGGCATTTCTTTTCACTTCCAAAATATATATAAAAATATAATGTGTCTTTAAAGTCCTTCCCACTGAAGGGTTTTTAGCCCCTTCATTTTTAACAGTGTGGATTATACAGCGGTTTCTCTCAAATACAGATTTTACCTTTTGAAGGAACAGAACAAAGAGAAATCATTGAAACAGCAGTGTCCATTAGCCCTTCTGCCATCAGGAGTATGCAGTTTTAATGTCACATGTACAATTTTTGCTTTCTTCCTACCAAATGGAGACTGACATGCTGTGGGATGGAAAGATGAAAGGTGCAGACAGGCCTGAATCAGGACGTAAGAAAAGCAATTGCCTAGCATTCCTCCCAGTAGTGTCTGTGTAGTGATAAAGTTTTGAGTTTATTAGCAATGACAGATATGATTTATGCTGCTGTTACACATGCATAATGGAAAGTCATGCCAGTAACAAGGCCTGAGACAACAGTGTGACTAGCATATGATATTCTGCTGCGGCTGAGGCCTGAGCAAATGTCAAGCTAAAAAGGTTCACCAGCTTTTCAGTGAAGGTAGTTTTGGAAATTAGCTGTTGCATTCTTTCATCATAATGCACTATATGTATCAGGTCCGCTACAAGAGGGACACATCATTCAAAATGTGGCTGTAGAAGGCATACTGTGCTAAAAGTGCGTCTTTAATAATAAAATAATTTTGTTTAAATTCCAGGGGGCTATGTCACACCACATCATGCCATTTTTAGCTTTTACTTTTGCCGT
This sequence comes from Hepsetus odoe, assembly GCA_017165825.1. Lineage (NCBI taxonomy): Eukaryota > Metazoa > Chordata > Actinopteri > Characiformes > Hepsetidae > Hepsetus > Hepsetus odoe. The sequence continues at coordinate 17,050,943 of CM029367.1, read as the reverse complement.
CGACAAGAACAGTCTTCCAGGATCAATTTGGAGTTATTTCCATGCTAAAGGGCACCATAGCAGGCACAGGTTGGCATCTTTTATGATCCAACCCATGACCTTTTGATCCATAACCAAGCACTCACACTGTTGGGCTACCAGCATTCATGCATTTTGAATGTGGTGCTTTTTTTCACACAGTGAAGGTGCTTTAACTCTTTGTAATATAATATCAGGCATGGGCTCTGAATATCTAAGTGAGGAATCTCATTCCATATAGCCCAGAGACTGTATGGCTTCCGAGAGTGCTTTCCAAAGCTACAAGTAGAAAGAATTCTTAGAGATTTTTACTCTCCTCAGGGCCTCCTCTACGTACAGCGGGGAAATTAAGTATTGAATACGTCAATGTTTTTCTCAGTAAATATATTTCTAATGGGGCTATTGACATAAAATTTACACCAGATGTCAGTAATAACCCAAGTAATCCACACATACCAAGGAATTAAAACAAATAAGTCCATAAATTAAGTTGTGTGTAGTAAAGTGGAATGACAGAGAGAATAAGTATCATTACACATATAAGTTACACATGAAGAAAAAGTGCAAAAAGGCACACAAAGCCAAGCACCCAGCTGAAATCTGGATCCAGATGCTCCAGAGGAGTCCAGAGGAGTCAGAAGAATAATCAGAGTTGTCCAACAGCTAAGGGCCACTTGCAGAGAGCTTCGGAGTAATGCACTCAGTCACTTATACTCACCACACAAGACTCCATTGCTGAAGATAAAGCATGTTGAAGCTTTTTTAAAGTTTGCTGCACAACATTTGGACAAGCCAATGAAATACTGAGAGAATATAGTCTGGTCACCAAAATTATATGAGACCAAAATTGAACTCTTTGGATGTCATTGAACACCCACAGGAGAAATGGCACTGCACATCACCCCAAAAGCACAACACCAACGGTGAAGTTTGGAGGAGGCCACATAATGGTGTGAAGCTGTTTTTCAGCATATGGTACTGGCAGACTTAAAGTAATTAATGGAAGGATGAAAGGAGAAATCGGGACATTCTTGGTAAGAATCTGCTGCCATCTACCAGAAAGTTAAAGATGAAACGAGGGTGGACATTTCAGCAAGACAATGATCCCAAACGCACAGCAAAGGAAACTCTCAATAGGTTTCAGAGAAAGAAAATAAAGCTGCTGGAATGGCCTAGCCAGTCACCTGACTTAAATCCAATTGATAATCTATGGAAAGAACTGAAGATCAGAGTTCATAGAAGAGGAACCTTCATGATTTAAAGACAGTTTGTGTGGAAGAATGGGCCAAAATCACATCTGAACAGTGCATGTGCACTAGTTTTTCCATATAGGAGGCGTCTTGAAGCTGTCATTACCAACAAAGGTAAGTATTAAACTAACTAAATGAATTAATAGTGTATGCTTGGATTGCTTGGGTTGTTACCAACATCTGGTGTGAATGTCATGTTAGTAGCCCCATTAGTAAAATATTTACCTATTTTCCCTACTGTATGTATTACCACGTAATACATGCAGGAATTATATATGTTGCAACAAAACCTATAATCTTTTTTTTGAAAGTTAAAAACTTTTTTTTCCTTCTTCTGTGTTACTTTAAGTGATAGTAGGTTCTATTCTAATAGTGACATGACAAAATAAGGAGACGTATTTTGAAGTACCAGCTGAAAAAAACCCAAAACAATCCAGAGTACTAAGCAATAGTTTTTGATACAAATATTACATATTATTTTTGCATGTCCTACAGCTGTGCTATTGTGCATTGTTTGTAAAATTATCCTGAAAAATACAGAATTATACTTTTTATGCATTGTGCATTCCACACAGTCAGGTAAATTTTTAAATGAATTTATTTGTTGCACTTTGGCACATAGCTGGGTAGAGGCAGTTAGGCAGCCATTCCCCTCCATCACAATAAATGACTATTACTGCCTTCTCTGCAGAATTCTGAGTCTGAGTCTTTTAAAATAGCTTACAATTTGTACTCCAAAATCTTGTTTATTATATTAGAATAAAGAGTCTGTCATAGATGCAATCTCACTGCAGTTTTAAACAGACTTATTCAATTTTAACCCTGTACACTCACTCCACTGTTGCTGTAAAAGCAAAAAGCTGGAGAAAGTTCAGAGTTTGTTATTGTAAGTCATTTTGAAATTACATGCTCCATGGGAAAAAACCAAAAAAAAACAAACAAACAAAAAAAAACATTTGGTTGCCAATAGACTGCAGTAGAAACTCATTAGTTCACACTTAATCTGTCATGAAGCTCCATAGAGAATGTCGTAGAATTTGGTGTCTTTCACCCATGGCATAAATAATAGACGTTTATATTTTAGGTCATTTGTTAGCCATTTCGTTAAGTAAATGCATAGGCAAGATCTTCCCCTTGCTATGTGTTGTGTACATGCTATAGCTTTGCATAATTGTGTTGTTCCTATGGAGGCCTGTGTCAGACCTGCTAGGGCTATGGCTCAGTGTGACAAGTGTGCTGGTCCAGGCATGAATCAGCCCACACTTATCACTAATGACAGTTCACACAGTGACTCATGCTTCCAGCACTGCCGCATCTCGCAAAAACCACTGCATCATGCTTATCCACACACTCTTATGTTACACATTGGCTTAACACCCTGCCAGTATACTTTTGGCTCTTTAGAAACAGTAGCTGATTCCTGTAATGATTCACACCAATACACATCGCCAATGTTAATGACAGTCTTTCAAACACCTGATCTTCTTTTGGCTCATGATAGACCAGTAGTAAGACACACAGCTATGCCTGTTATTGTGGCACTTCAACATCTTTGAGAGAAGCAGATTCCCACCATGAATGCTTTTTTCTCTTTTTCATCAGGTTTAGTAAAATGAGTTTTTTGTACCATTTCTTCAGTTCATATAAATGAAGTGAGGAACAAATATGAGATCATTTAAAAAGGTATTCATATTTGGATGGCATAACTGAGATGCTTAGGCTAGTAAAGATGGGACCAGCAGTAATGATTACAAGCCCACATGTTCACTAGTGGCATCTTTCTACCATGTATCCTTCTTCATCAGTCTAGTGTCATATAGTGCAGTTGGTAGATTCTTTCTAAACTGCAACTGCAGTGCATAGACTGTAATAGATAATTGTTTCTGTTATAATCCACAAATGTTTTCCCTTAAGGGTAAAATACACACATCACCAAAAATAAACCATGGAACCAAAATTATATTCCAGGTTATGCAGTATTGTGTGACTGTTCTAAATATATGGAAGAAAATCATCAGTAAAAATCTTTTTGGAATAGTTTTACTTCCATGAAACTGATAATAAGAGCTCAAAACTGACCATCATTGGTTGTTGCGAGTCTGTAAGTATTTGTCCAGCCTTCTTCAGGGTAGGCACTATAGGAGGAAAGCTGGCTTCCAATAAATTACAATAAAGAGCAAATGCTGAGGTTGCTAAGTTGCTAAGTTATTCATAGGCGTCAGCGTTTAGTCCGTCTTTGTGTGAAGGTCTCTTGTATGTTTTTTAATAATATCAGTTCACTTGTTAGAAACCTTAGAAAAAGTTTACTCTCTCCAGCTTTGGACCTGATGCTGGAGGCAGAATAATGTGGATGAAGTTTAATGTGTAGCATCGCAATCACTAATCGCTGATGTCCTGCCCTGATCAACTCTACATATTAAGTGGCAATCCTTTGATGATGCCATGTTCTCATATTTAATACCAACTTTCCTTTCAGACCATTTACATGCATCTCCTTTTTTTCCATTATTATAATTCATTATATACTGATAAAAATATCAAACTGCACTAAAGTAATACAGCTGATAAGAGAAATAAAACGTATTTCAAATTTCGCATCAGCTTTTTAAAACCCCAGTCCAAAATGGTTACAAATGAATTAGTTTTGGAATTCAAATTAAAACATCCTCATGCCTTTATCAAACAAATCAACTAATCTTTGTGAGAGACGGAACTTCCTTTCTACAGAGCTCCCCAAATCTAGAAAAACTTTCATTTTAGTAACTGAAACTCACATATTTTATATATTCATCCAGTATTTAGTTTTTCTCCAGACAAGGTGTCTGAAGATCTGAAGATCGATAAACTCAGGGAGATCCTAGATTTGTCTCAGTATTGTCGCTGTCACATGCTCACTCAGGTTTGTTGATGGTGGAGTGGAGTGGCACTGATTTCTCAGGGTGCCCTCATGCCTGTGCTACCTTCTGCTTTGCCCATTTTATTCAAGCTGTTAGCCAAGCAAGGCCTGTCATAGTCCTGATCTGCTACTCCACATACACCTAACAATCTGTATACACACACACACTCACACACACACACACACACACACACACACACACACACACACACACACATATATATATATATATATCTGTATATGTGTATCAGTAACAGGCACTTTTGATTTATGCTTTTGATTTATTTTTAATAATTTCTAAAATGCATTAAACATTTTTAATCATTTGATCCACCTGGAAAAATAAATGGGAAGGGGGCACAGAAGCTGGATTCAGAAAAATAATGTTTACAAATTAAATTAATAAAAAGGAATGAAGGAGCAAATTGTTTCATTACTTTTTATAACAAGCAAGAATCTTGTTAGATCAGTTTAGATTTTTTCTGTACAGATTCTTATTCCAGATTCTCACTCTCAAGATTATGTAAAAGTTAGCTTCACAACTGCCAACCACTGCATGAAGTCATATCCACTTTGTTGGCTTTTTAAACCAGCCTCATGCTTGTACAGAAGTTTTACCCATTCTGTCCTCATATCCAGCATCATCTACACACACTTGACAAATGTTTACACCGGATTCATGATCTCTGGGCTGTGCAATCTCTCTGCATTATGCGCATTAGCTTGCATACACTGGGCTGTAGTAGAACAGAACAGTTATGATCTAGTGACATATGGCTTGGAAAGTGTGGCTAGTGTTTTTCACAAATTCCAGCTGGGAAATGTTACATGCTTCCTCCACAGGTACAGTATACACATCTCAATACTGAGGAATAAAGCAGCCTTTCATAGCTCTCTGCAAAAACCTGTGAGAACGCAGATGTTTCACTGTCTGTATGTTGCTTTTCTACTAAACAGACTGCATAGTAATGCATTAGTGTGATTTGTAACCTGAATTGTATGTTAACAAGTATTTGTATGTGCTGATTAGGATGTTAACACTAACACTGAAGCAAGTCATTTAACTGCTTTCATTCTAAATAGTTCTAAATAGTTCTAAATGGAGATTTACCGTGAATACACAGCATAGCATACAGTGAACCGCAATGAAGTGCATTCCCTTCGTTTAATCCATACACACTGTGCAGCTAGAGGCAGCCATATCCAGCTTTGCTCAAGGGTACCTCAGGGCAACTTATCCAGATCTCGAACCCAGAACCTTCCACTTATTGTCCCTAACCACTAGGCCACCACAGCCCCTTTTTATAGATCAGTGTAATATAAGATGTTTTGGTAAATACACAAATGTGCAGTTACTTATTAATTGTTAACAATAACAGTAAAATGCTGATCAATCCAATGGTTAACTTTATGCATTCATGCTGAACTCCAGTTGCTGTGAATGGTCCTAATTTGGCATATATATCAAGTTAGTTAAATGTTTGCCTTTTAAAGCTCAGGCTTTGGAAATGAGATTTTTGTATGAATAAAATTAAATAACATTTTTTTTGTGGAGGGGGCAAAATAAAACTTGTGAACTCTGTTAATAAATTGCAAAGGTACTTGGCTATGTTTAAGTGAAACTTCAGATTTCATAATGTACTGAAAGAACTGACTCCTGATGAGGTCAGAGATTTGCATCCTTGTTCCCGACATGCTTGATGTTTCAGTCCAGAATGAACTCAGCCTTTCATCAACAGTATCATAAAGATACTGCATAAAGATTTGAGTAATTAATGCTTTGGTAATTAAAGCCAAAAAAACATCTTGTAGAGTGACTTAGTGTAGGATGAGGCTATTGTTAATGGGCTGACAGATTTACAGTAGAAAATACAGTAGGGACTAAGTCGTGTCACTGTGTCATGTCTTGCCCTAGTCCTGCCCCTGTTCTCCTGGTGTTCCACCTTTATCTCCACCTTCCTCGCTCACTGTTGTGTAAATGTATCCCTGTATCTGAGTCAGTGTTGGCTGGTTTTCTGTTGTATGCTGTTGTGTTGTCCCTGCTGTCCCCTTTCTTGATGGTTTTGTTAACAGTTCTTTGTATGTGTGTCTATAGTCTAGTTAAAAGTATCCTCTTTTGGTTCATGTTTCATTTTAGTTTAATAAGTTCAGTTCTATGCCACACTGGTGCCTACATCCTATCACATGCGATACAGTGTTTGGAAAAAATTGGTTACTGGGGGTTTATACAGTACAAATGTAGCAGTTCTTGCCTTAACCAGATTAGCCTCCCATAGATACTTTACTCTCCCAATGAAAGAAATCTGTACGCACATAAAAGATTGACTCTCAAGATGGTCATTAACAGCATGGCGCATTGTGTTTTTCTACCATGGACACGCATGGTCTGATGTCCTTGCAAGGCAGTCACTGACTTGCCTGCATGCCTGCACCTCAGGGAGCCAGTCGGAAATCTGGTCACATACTGTATGTCCTCCCACTTCTGAGCTGGGCCAATCAGTGAGCTCGTCTTCCCCCATGCATAACAGGTCTCAACGAAGGCCCATTGGAATATCCACTGGGCTCCTTTTGCCCGGTAATCACTCAAGGTCATACAAACAGCTCAGTGGCCCAGCTCTGTGACAAGGTGCCTTATCCTATCAGCTGGAGCTCCTCAGTGTCCTCTCAGAGAAATCAGCTCAGTTTGACACATCATTTTTGTACATGTCAGCCTGTCAAGCAGGCCAGCACTCTCCTCAATATCTGCTGTCACCCTCCGTCTACGATAAGCTCAATATTGGGACATCCTCTGCCTTGCCTATTTTTCATCTGTCTGGATGGGCCCAGTCGTTTAAATAGTTATGTGACAAAGTAATGGAAAAACATGCTAAGATGTGCCAAGCATCAAATTTATCAGAGAATTGAGGATTCCACTGTTGTTATTTGTACAGACACAAGCCTTTTAGCCCAATACAAAGTTCTTTTAACGCAATCAGTTTTGTGTCTGACATGGATTTTATGGAGCTTATAGTGAAGTATTATGTATTAATATTTTAGATTTTAAGTGAAAATGACTAATTGTCATTGTGAAACATAACATAGCACACAGTGAACCACAACGAAATGCTTCCTCTTCACTTTACCCATACACACTTGTGCAGCAGGGGGCAGCTATTTAAAGCACCCAAGGAGCAGTGAGGGGGGCGTTACCTTGCTCAAGGGTACCTCAGGGAAGCCTACTGGGATTGAAACCCATGATTTTCCGACCCTGGGCCTTGTCCCTAACCACTAGGCCACAGCTGCCCCAGTACAGAAGTACAGAAGAGGCAAATAGTACTTTATTCACAGATTGAACTGCCAGTTGTTTAATTGCCAGTCAACTATCACAGAAATGGTCACTTTTTGTTGTCATGATTCTTAATTAATATTTATTTTAAACAGATGCACAAGAGTAAAGAACATGATTTTTGTAAAGATAAAAAAAAATAAAATAAACTGATGACTGGAAGGCAGCAGAAAAAGGCTTTTTTTTTTCTTTAAGCTTTTTCTAAGCTGCCTGCAGTTGATCTTCAATTATTGGTTTATTTATTTTGGGAACGTGGTTTTAAGGCAATTGGAAATTATGTTCTGACATCATCTGTTATTCTCATGAAAGTCATGGTGGTGTTTTTGACAACCTATATTGTATAGAAGTGAGCAGATGATTTCTCTCACTTTCTGTCACTGCCTTTGTATGTACTAGACTTTAAGTCAGAAACCAGTACATTTCTCAGATATTTAGCTGGTTCCAGTATGTTATTGGCTATATAACAGCTGATATACTGGCTTGGTCTAGTTCAAATTGTGAACATAAATACTGCAGATATATCATCATGAACACTAGACAACTACCGTCAAGTGAATTCAACAGTGCAGCAATGGATCTAATTATGTTTGTGAAACTGTAATTTTAGCATAGCTGTGATGAATGGATTGCAGCATAAAGAGTGGCATTGAGCTGATGTAGATATATTTGGATGTATTTGTATTTGTTTGTGTGAATCAGCATTAATCATAGAGACGGAAAGCAGATTTCATAATGAGTTTAACTCTGCCTGAGTGTTGTTGATGAAGCAATGGGAGCACCATATATGTCAGGAAAGCATCCTGGACCTGTGCCATTGTTTTGGAGGCCCAGATGTTCCTCCAGATCCTCTATCACTTCATCTGTTGTTTCCTCTCCCCTCCTTCATAAATCACTTGTCCACAAGACAGACACTGTCCTTCCCCTTTGCCCAGCACCTGCCAGGTTTAGATACTTAAAACCAGACACTGGGAAAATAGAGGCAAAATTATCCATATTTACCCAAGCTGCATGCAGCAGAATGCTTTAATTTACAACATGCCGAGTGTAATCTGTCCCCAATCAGAGGTGTGTTTATGAATTCATGAAGGCTGTTAGTCACTGATCAGAGAACAGCTCTTAGTGGAGTTTTTCTGGGAGAAAATGGAATAAACAATTTCAGCTACTACATTAAAAAGACTTCTTTTTCCAGCCACAGGAAATTAAACTCTGAAAGGAAATCAATACTCAACAGATGAAACAATCACACAGTGTTTTAGGCTAGCCAGCCTATTTGTTGTTACTGTTGACACCATGCACTTTGAAGCGTTTTTCTAACTTTGTCATGACCATTCTTGTTAAAACGAATGAGCATCTCTTCAGGTAAAGACTCATTGGGGTAAGGTGTGGGAATCCTTTAATGTCTAGTTTTTATTGTTTTTATTGTTTGTTCAATTGCTTTGCATTTGATTGACATTGCATAACTTTAAAAATGAACACATAATTTAAAATGTAATTAGATACATTCTTGCATAATTAATTATTTTTCATTCAGTTTAGTTAGTTCATTCAGTTCCCATTAGCTTTAGAAAAGTTTTGAATTTGCAGTTCTTTTCTTAGTTGTTTCAACATGTAAACAACTTGTTTACTGTAGATAGAATGTCTTCCTTTTTAAATTAAAAAAGTAAAAAAAAAAATAATTGAAAAAATTTTAAACGATGCACAACAGAGCACTATGGATGTGTAGGAGAGTTCATTCTTTGCTTTCATGTAACATTAAGTAATACTTGATAAACACAGGAAGCTAACGGCAGGCTAAATATCTCTGGAAAGCTGCAAGAGAGACATTATTTTTAGAATAGTTGGTAGGCACCATTAATAATCCCTTGAAGCTTAGGGCTGAGTCTTTCAGCCAATCAGAGGCTGTGTTTCTGACTGTGTGGCAGTTATAATTTCAAAAACATTGCACAAAGGAATAACACAAGATCAAGGCCATTGTCCAGTCTGCAGATCTGTGCCATCAGGGCAGCAGAGAGAGTAATAGTATTAATTAAAAAATAATATGCTTAGTCCTCAAAGACTTATAATATAATTTTGCTTTTTGTTCTACAAATATAGGTACACATTATTATTTTGCATGTGGGTTTGTGCATTCTTTTTTATTGTACTCTATTCTATTTTATTACATATCTGTTATTTATATGAGCTCTATGTTAACCCTCTGTTTATTTTTTGAATAGTTAAATGTATAGATTTTAATTTAGAATCGGGGTTAGAGAGAAAGAGAGAGACAGACAGCCAGACAGACAGTGTGTAGGGAACAGCATGATAGTAGAATGAAGTGGTAGTATGGGCTGATTCACTATGGCAGTCACAGTGGAAGTGCTGCTCTCTGGATATGTGTGCAGTTGAAACTTCAACAGGCTTCAACAGACGTTTCTTGCCATCAGAGCTCTGGTCATCAACAGCCCACTGGTTGTAAAATTACAGCTCTCAACTCCTCCAAACAGGTTTGGGGAAGCAGGAAATCTCCCGAGATTAGATCTCTTATGTAGCTCATGTCCATGGCACCCCAATTCACATTCATGGCACCCCAATTTAATATAATTTAATATGCATTTTCTATCATTTTTAAATAAAAAAGTTTAATGTGCCATGTAAACATTATTTAAATTTCTAAACATATCATTAATTTGGAAACTCAAGTGCATCAGCAGCCTGTTTTAATCGATTTTCTCTGCATATATCTTTAAAGAAAAATCCACAACCCATAGATTTCAGGGGAAAATGTCATGTTTATACACGAGAGGCAAGGCACACACACACGCTGCTCCAACTAGAACACGTTTAATCTGAACTTGAACACAATTACAGAACCGTAACTTACGGCACGAACAGTCAGTGAGGACGGTGAACGGACAATACTGGGTCGGACTGGCAGGCTATTTGTGAGTGGTTGTCCAGGTGCGGGTGATCAGTGGTGATGATTAAAGGTGCGCGTGAAAGCCCGGTCAGTGGGACCGGGGGCCTCTCCCCTGGCCTGGGTGCAGCGGTGGGTGTGACAGAAAAAATTAGTACAGAACTTTTAATTAAACGCACGGCTGGAAGTTAGGCTGGAGAAAGGGTTTGGTATTATTCACACAGGATTTGTAATGTTTGACAGTGTTGATAGCACAAGCTTTTGTTGTATAATTGAATAACTTATTTGTCTCTTAAGATGAGCACTTAAGGATTTGATGCTTTGTGCTTTGGGAATGAATCATTGGTCAATTTGCTCTTCAGCTAATTGAAAAATATGTTGTGGGGTTTTTGGGTTTTTGACTGTGCGCTCGCTGCTGGAATGAAGAGCGGGGTTTTGTTTGATAGCTTTGTGCTTCCTTTCCCAGCACTTATAATTTACACATTTAAAACAAGGTCGTGATTGTGCTCACTGTGTTCAGAAAGTGAGGTGTGCACAGTGAGTTAGATGCACATGTCTGTGTTATTTTGGGGTGGATTATTTGAGCTAACATTCAACATTTCCTCAAATCAATGCTGCATTACCTGCTGAGAGGGTAATTGGCAGCCAGTGTCCAGTGGGTGACGTTTCCCATGGAGTCAGTGGTGAATTATTCACTAGTCTGCACAGCAAACACAAAACCCTGCTCTGCTCCTATTCAAACTATAGCTCTGTGGAGTTATTAGCAATGAATGAATGAATGAGTATAAAAAATGACTATTTTCTATTTTCATCTTTTTATCTCTCCTCGTCTATTGAGATTTTATAACGTTCCTCTGGTGCGTTTGTGTAGGTTGGGCAAAATTTGCATGTTTGTTCTGTAACATTTTGGCCTGTACTCAAACATTGGCATGCGTCTACGGTACTCGGGTAACCTCTGGGTAACTTTGTAGATGAGCTCATATTATGAGTGATTGAATGTAGGAATAAGATTTTTAAAGTGGAATATTTATGTTTCTCATGGATTTGGATTTTTCTGTCTATGAAATGTTTATGGTTTAAGTATCAAAAAGAAAATGTAATCAAGCCCCCCTTGTCATTTAAAAGTAAACACACTCTTTTGTTACTTTGCAGTGTCTATAGGGTCTATTCTGATTGGCTGGCCTGTCTTGAAATAGTAGAAATATTGAAGCATTTGTTTGATCTTTGACGTGTAGCCGGTGTTGGCAGACATGCTGGTTTTCATGAAAAAAATACGTTTATTTAAAACAGGCAGATTTAAAGCTTTATTTCCACGTATTCCCTGTGGACTGGGGAGTGAGTGCTGCATGTAAAGATTGACCTGTATGAATCTGACCACAGAAGGACAAAATACTGTGCTTTTTACATCATAATGATATCATAATGAACTAACAGCAAATAGTGTAATGATTATGATGATTAAATAACAGTGAATTGCGTAATCGCACTATAAAGCTCAAGATAGTAATAGATTTAGAAAACACCATTGAAATCTTTGGTATGCATGGTATTTCACCATCTGATACAACCAGTTTATAACAGTTCACTTATGAAGGTTGAGGATCAGGTTATGAGGCTGCCTCTCTGCTGTTCTGATTGACGTCACTAGGACTGAAGCACACCAGGCAGCAGGCACAGGTTCCTGCAGGGGCTCTCCCTTGGCGTTTTGTGTTGGTGAACTCTGCATTTACATCCTTCTGCAAGGTCTCTCCAGGGAGCGTGCTTGTAAGCAAGCTCAGAATGCTACGTTATCTCTTTTCTAAACTATGGAGTGCTTTTTAGTAATTGCCTCAAGTGTCTGCTAAAGATTTTGCATTTACAAAGACATTTGACATGATTGGGATTATTTCCCACTTTAGGCCTGTTTTACATGTTGAAGTGTTAGACAACATCCTTTTTCTTTATAGCGCATGCAATACATCATGTACATACATTCTAATTCGGGACTATAATCAATATCAGATGGTAAATTATCGGTTTTCATCATAGTTGAGAAAAAAAAGTGTGTTCGGTTTGGGGAAACCTCATCATTTCCAACTTTTAGTTGTCTTTAAAGTACAATTTCATTGTGGAATTAAGAAGAGACTGGTGGTGCATGGAAAGAAAGATGAAGGAAGTTAATCCTGCCTTATCACGCTCTCCATTCCCTAAGGGAGGACTGAGCTCTAACGGTTTCTCTTGGACGTGCTGTGCTTAGTAATTGAACTTAGAGTTTTCTATATAAAAATGCATGTTCTGTGTCAGTCACCTCTGATCATTTTTGCAACACAACACTGACTACTGCCTTCTGCTGTTCCTCATTGTTAGATCTGGAAAAAAGGGAGACTGGACACAGGCGCACAGGGAACAATATTAAATGTTTTAATATACACTCCCCAGGGAAAAAGAAAGTAAAATGAAACAGTTCGTTAAAATCTGTGCGTTATAGTGAAACCAGATTCAATGACAAATATACAAATAAACCATAGACAGAATTTCAGAAATGCAAATACAAAACAATAGACTGGAAGATCTGGAAGAGCTTTAAGTTTAAGAGACTTTACTGTCTGCTGGTCTTAAAGTTAGGTTTAAAATAAAGTCCCTACCGAATCCTAGCTGTGTTGCATGACTGGAGAGAGGGGCTCAGTCCCCTCCCAACAATAGTCAGTACTCCAGCAATGGTCAGCATGTCAATCTCCCTGACACTCATCAGGACGGCAAAGGTAGAGAATCAAAATAAAGCCATTCTCAGTTCTGACGCTTCCAGAAATCCTTGGTGTGTTCAAAAAATGTCAATAATTGGGTAAGGTCAAAGTTTGAATTGATAGTTGTTACTGAGCAAATATCTTTACCAGCAAAGTAGATTGATTCCTAAGGTGGTAGTGGTCTAGTGGTAGGATACTTGTCTATGGATTTATGTATCAAGAAGTCACAGGTTCAAATCCCACCTCTAGCACTCCCATGATTGGGTTCCTGAGCAAGACCCTTAATCCCGAGTTGCTCCAGGGGGACTGTCCCTGTGAGGAGGACATGGAAGTCGCTTTGGATATGCGTCTGCTAAATGCTGTAAATGTAAACGCAGATGACACCATGTCCCCACTAAGAGACATGTGTCCTTTTCCCTACCTGCCAGTGTTATACTAGTAAGAATACTAAAAAGGATAAAAGTATTGGGACACCTGTCAATTTCACCTGATGAATTGGAAAGAACACTTGCAGTAACAACACTTTGCACATTTCTGGGAAGGCTTTACGAAAGATTTTGGAATGCTGCTCACATTCTAGATCATCATGCAGTGTGTGATGGAGTGAAATCAGGGCTCCCTGCAAGCCTGTCAAGTTCTTTCACAACAAATTCACCTATACATGTGTTTATGGACCTCTCTGATAGAACAGGAAAAAGGGCCTTAACCAACTCTTCCCACTACATTGATTAACTAAAACTGTATAAAATGTCTTAGTATGCTGAAGAACTAAAATTCCTTTCACTGAAATGAATGAGTCTAACCCAAACCCTGAAAAACCACCGCACACTTTTATCTTTCCTCCATCAGACATTACCTGCTTGACTGCCTTGTGCCAACTGTAATGTTCACCTGGCATCTGACATACCCAGACTCAGGCTCTCAAACGCTTGATTGTGCTTGATGATGTGAAGCTTGCTAGCAGCTGCTCGGTCATGGAGCCATTGCATGAAGGACTCAGTGTAAAGTTTTAGTGCTGAAGCTAATGCCAGAGGAAGCTAGGAGCTCCACCGTTAGTAGTTAACTGCATGCTGGCCAGTTTTACCCACTGTTCACCTATGCCTTTTTACTTAAAGTGGTCTGCCAATTCATTGCTGACTTGTTATTATTTTTCCTAAGTACTTCCATTTTGCAATAATACTACTTAAAGTAGACTGTGGAATATATAGCAGAGAAAATTGTTTCCAGACTTTCTCCCTGATTTAGTTATGTCTTGGCCTAGGAGCTCCCACTTTATAGATCCCAAGTGTGACCTCCTAACTTCAAAAAATGTTAACTTATAAAAAGGCTTGTTTGATTTGTTGTGGGATTATACTATGCTGATCGATGCATGGCTAGCTTCGGTGGAAACTAATGCTGTCTTGTGGTAAAAACATCTGTTGATAAAAACATTTATCAACATTTCACATTAGGGTCCCAGGAAACCATTTGATTTTGTTGGCCAGATGTATTCATTGCACACTACTGATTCAGTGAAACCAGCTAAAAGACTTCTTTAAGCACAGCCTTCACAAGGTTATTATGATCTGTTTGTTTGTCATGCTTTCTGGTTTATCATTTTTGCATGGCAACTACTCAGGCAAGAATAATTATTATTCAATAATTTGAACATGAGTCTTATTTTTTCAGTATTATCTTTTGTATCCCATATTTATGTCAAATTCTGGAGGGGTGTGCACATACTCTCTTTGGATTTTTTTATTTTTATTTGTATACAGTACTGTGCAAAAGTTTTAGGCAGGTGTGAAAAAATGCTGTAAACAAAGATTGATTTCAGAAATGGAAGTGTTAATCATTTATTTTCATCAATCAGCAAAATGCAGTGAATGAACAAAAGAGAAATCTAAATCAAAACAATATTTGGTGTGACCACCCTTTGCCTTCAAAACAGCATCAGTTCTTCTAGGTACACTTGCACACAGATTTTGAAGGAACTCAGCTGGTAGGTTGTTCCAAACATGACTGTGTTTCAATCTCCGTGTGACACTGATGATCATCAGCACCTGTTTGGTAAAACTGGTTGATCATACACCGACTATAATCCTACAAAATCCCTGACTTTGTGCAAGTGTACCTAGAAGAACTGATGCTGGTTTGAAGGCAAAAGGCAGTAACACCAAATATTGATTTGATTCAGATTTTTCTTTTGTTCGCTCACTTTGCATTTTGTAAATTGATAAAAATGAAGAATCATTATTTATATTTCTGAAAGCATTCTTTGTTTACAGCATTTTTTCCACACTTGCCTAAAACGTTTGCACAGCACTGTATATGCAAAAAGAATTTCTCTTGGTGTTCCCTACACATTCTTCATAGGAGTTCCAGACCAGGTTACCCCCTCCATCATATGACACTTCCAAGCTTGCAGGGTGAAGGGTAGCACATGCCTAAAGCCAACCACTGCATCT
Source organism: Hepsetus odoe (assembly GCA_017165825.1). Classification (NCBI taxonomy): domain Eukaryota; kingdom Metazoa; phylum Chordata; class Actinopteri; order Characiformes; family Hepsetidae; genus Hepsetus; species Hepsetus odoe. Next base: position 17,035,388 of record CM029367.1, on the reverse strand, counting down.
TTTTGAAGTGCCGCTAACCCTGCATCATTTGATAGCTCAGTTCTCTGATAGATCTCTAACAGTCAATTCTATTAGGCCTGCTAAAAGACACTAGTGTTGGCTAGCAGCAGGATGAATAATAGGGAGATAATTGATATATAGGAAGATATAGGTAGATGTATATGAGAGTGGGGGGTTGAGAGCAGGGTCACAACTGTGCTGATCCATGTGAGAGCGTTCTGCACTCTCTTTTAGACAGCCTGTTAACACCCATCTTATGATGAAACCTGAAACGACACAACATGAATGCTTTCATGCTATATTAGACACAATATCTCTTTAGCACATTCACTTCACCTTGTAATGGATCTCATGTGTATACTTGACAAAACTACAGCACTGGAGCTGTGATGGCCATATACATTAGTGGCCAGTTGTAGTGGCTTAATTAAACCTTTATTCTTTTGAATGTTGTTTAAGGGAAACCCACAGTAGTTCTTAGCTTTTTGTTAAATTAGTGTGATGGTCTGCTGTAAACGAATGTGATTCTGTAAGATTGTTTAAATCTCATATTAAAGTTGATATTCTGTGCATTAATCATAATTATTGTTCATTCAAAAGTTTTTTCATTTTTTCAAAAATTTAATTTGTCAAAAGTATTTTACGCCAGTAAACCTCTGCTAAATTTTGTTAATGAGCTTGGACCACCCCCTTAGTATTTTCTGAATCTAGCTTTATGGCTGTAATTAATGAAATGGTTTTTGTAGTGGCTCAGCACACCGCTAGCACACAAATGTTTCTGGCTGGAAAACTGGGTCAGTTTAAAGATGACTGTCCCAAGCATCATCATCTTATCTTTGGATGCTCACTGCTCAGAGTTTCAGTAATGGAGGATGCTCTCACAGCCACCATGTAAATCCTATCCCTCATCTTGAAAGTGTGTGTGCGTGTGCGTGAGCATGTGAATTCCACCCACCCATCCATTATCTGAGCTGTTCATCTTCATCCAGGCTGGTGGGGGTGCTGGAGCCTATCCCAGTGCTCATAAGGTGAAATGCCGAACACCCTGGACAGGTAACCAGTCCATTACAGGACAATCAATCACATATGACAGATAAATCAAATTAAGATAAAATTGGAAAATACATAATCCTTGTGCACACTTAAGTGCATATAAACAATGAGCTCACTGTGCCCTCTTGTGGGAAAATAATCCTTTGAAGTCATTTTTAGGGAAATGACACAACAGAAAAGGCCAAACAGAACTGCTATTTCACTGTATTCACAGTATATATGTGATATATTTCTTGAGAAGCTCTCGGCACGCATGTTGGTGTAATGGTGGGGGTAGCGTGCAAGTGAACGTGTTCAGTATGCCTGTGTTTATACAGTGTCTCTTATCAGAGACTGCACAGCTCCTTTTCCGTAGGCTGTTACTCATTGGAACTCACCATTGCTCAGACAAAGAGGCCCCATTAAAAATGCAGGAAGGTGTTTTCTCATTAGAGAATGCGAGATATCACTCCAAATAGACAACACTGAAAATAAGTGCCCATGATCATCTATAATGAATGATGCAATCCTGATCTTTAGGAGTCTGTTGTGTAATACTAAAACCAGGAAGGCTGAACTACAGCTGCTTGTAGATTAAAAAAAGAAAAAGAAAGCCAATTTATATGCATCCTGTTACTGGACAGTGTGACACTGCTAAAAATGAGACCAGTACTAATGTACATGGTTGTGTGAGCAAAATATGTCTGGGAAGGGAAATCTGGACCATAGTAACTATCCACACTCTGTAGGTCAGCAGATTTGTTTTAAATAGATGTAAATTCGGCAAACTAATATTGATAGTGACTGATCAGTATAATGTTAAAGGAATAGTTAAGCAAAAAAAGCAAATTAAAATAACACTATTTTCAGCATACCCTAGATTTAGGTGATTAGCAAAACATGTTTTCAAATGTTGCTGCTAAAATGAAGTCTAACAAATACTAGTCAAAGGTCAATATTCAATCAAAAAACATTTTGTGAAAATGTAAAAAAATGTACAGTACTGTGCAAAAGTTTTAGGCAGGTGTGAAAAAATGCTGTAAACAAAGAATGCTTTCAGAAATGGAAGTGTTAATCATTTATTTTCATCAATCAGCAAAATGCAGTGAATGAACAAAAGAGAAATCTAAATTAAATCAACATTTGCTGTGACCACCCTTTGCCTTCAAAACAGCATCAGTTCTTCTAGGTACACTTGCACACAGTTTGTGAAGGAACTCGGATGGTAGGTTGTTCCAAACATGACTGTGTTTCTCCTCTGTGTGACATTGATGATCATCAGCACACGTTTGGTAAAACTGGTTGATCACACACCGACTATAATCCTACAAAATCCCTGACTTTGTGCAAGTGTACCTAGAAGAACTGATGTTGGTTTGAAGGCAAAAGGTAGTAACACCAAATATTGATTTGATTCAGATTTTTCTTTTGTTCGCACACTTATATAATTAAAATAATAGTGAATATTTGAGTTGACAAATTCTTTCCTGTTATTCAAATATTAAGCTACTAATAATATTTATAACAATTGAACTTTTCCTTATTGATGGTAATATATTGGCTAATTAATATTATGCAGGTTTGTTGAATATGCTGCCTTTTGCATATACATAAAGTCATCTGCAGTAACAATGGCTAATCCAAGAACTAGGAAACACCTATTCATTTGCAAAGGCTACTTAAATTACTTGAACAAACTGTGGGCCAAACTTGGTTAAACAAAAGCCTGCAGGTCTCAGGATAGATACACAATGTTAAAGGAATCCAGCCCCATGCTGAATTATTTGAACAGATCCCCACCACTGACCTGACATGCTGTCAACTTCTTCATTGTTGGCAATACAAACACAGAGTGCTGAGCTGCTCACTTTCCAGTGTTAAATGTTTGAGGCTTCCACGCAGTGAGCGGCAGCTCTTTTGGCTTTGGCGAGCAAGCCAGGAGCTCCTTCAGTTTCACCTTTCAGCACATTATCAGGACCTTTCCATTCAGACGAAACTCAACCTTCAGTTGGGAGAGAACTTGTTCCATCACTGCTTAGAAACCCGTTGCCTTTTTCTAAAGCCTTCTTTGATCCCTTTTGAATCACACACTGATGTGCGTTTCATGTCTTTTTATGTTTAATAATGTTTGCAGTAATATTTGTCTTTAGACAGGCTGAAACATGACAACACAGAAGTTTTTTATAAACTTTTTTTGCGTTTATGCTTTGTGGCGGATTACATATTGACCTGCTTTCTTTTTTATGGTAGTTTTGGTAATGTATTTAGTTAGGGGGAGAGGGAGGGCCATCCTATCTACCAAGATCAACTATGTGGTCGACTGTGCTCTCTCATGCTGGCCATGGGTGTTCACGGTGGCCTAGTGGTTAGGGAGTTGGCCACAGGATTGGAAGATTGTGGGTTCAAATTCCTTACCAGTAGGTTGCCCCGAGGTACCCTTGAGCAAGGTACTGTTCCTGTAACTGCTCCCCTGGCATTTTCATAGCTGCCCACTGCTGCACGGTGTTTGTATGAGTTAAATGCAGAGGTCCAATTTTGTTTTGGTTCACTGTGTGCTGTGCTGTGACCTCGCAATGACAAGAATAGTCACTTTCATATCTATATACAGTACTGTGCAAATGTTTTAGGCAGGTGTGGAAAAAATGCTGTAAGCAAAGAATGCTTTCAGAAATGTAAATAATGATTGTTTGTTTTTATCAATTTACAAAATGCAAAGTGAGCGAACAAAAGAAAAATCTAAATCAAATCAATATTTGGGTTACTACCTTTTTCCTTCAAACCAGCATCAGTTCTTCTGGCCCCCACAGAGCCCTGATCTCAACATCATCCAGTGTGTCTGGATTACATGAAGAGACAGAGGGATGTGAGGAAGCCTACATCCACAGAAGATCTGTGGTCAGTTCTCCAAGATGTTTGGAGCAACCTCCCAGCCGAGTTCCTTCAAAAACTGTGTGCAAGTGTACCTAGAAGAATTGATGCTGTTTTGAAGGCAAAGGGTGGTCACACCAAATATTGATTTGATTTAGATTTCTCTTTTGTTCATTTACTGCATTTTGCTGATTGATGAAAATAAATGATTAACACTTCCATTTCTGAAAGCATTCTTTGTTTACAACATTTTTTCACACCTGCCTAAAACTTTTGCACAGTACTGTGTATGTATTATATTATATATATAATATATATGTGTATGTATGTATATATGTATGTGTATATATATATATATATATATATATATATATATATATATATATATATCCCAGATGGTTTTAAATAATATTTAAATAGATAAAAACATCAATCAAATTGTGAACAAATCAGTTAATTAGAACAAATTAAATAATAATGAGGAGTTTGTCAAAGTATTGGCTCTTTGAGTGAAGTGTCACCACACACATGCATCATTTTGACACAGCACACGCACCGCTTAGTATATTGGTGTCTACAGTATAAGTGACCGGAGTCAGGTTACTGCAGGATGTCTCTCTTTAATAGATAAAACATTAGGTAAGCTAAGCTGATGGTGGGTGTGTGTACGTGTGTGTGTGAGTGCATGCTGAGCATAACAGCCATTTGATAGCGGTAGTCTCTCTTTCACATGATCAGGGGATAACGTCCATCTAACGCGCGACGGCTCAGAAAAGATCAAATGATTTGACCTCTGGGCAAAGCGCTCCACTGGACTGCAGCTACTACTGCTGGAAAACCACAGGGCTTTCCTCTCTGTCCACTCACTGACTTACCTTAGTGTGGATGAAAGAGGCGTGTCAGAGCTACTCAGCTGTGGGAGCCAAACCTCTACACCAAACACACATACACAATCGTGTGTGTGTGCGTGTGCGCATATGTGTGTTTTTTGGTTACTGGAGCAGAAACAGTTTTCTATCATATTAACTTAAGATTCACTAAGTTAAGCTGGTTTTTAAAAAACAAAATATGACTCCGTAAACATGACTGAGCACAGCAGCATCTTTTATTAAGCTGTTCGTATACTCTTAATTTCCACTAGTTCATAATGTCCTAATTTCAGTTTCATTGGTGATATTTTGGCTGACCTCTTTAACTCCACTACTGACAGGGTGGAACAGGGCCTTTATGTTTGGTATTTTCTTAAAAAGAAGCGTTTTTTTCATTTGTTGTTGGTTGCTGTAGTTTCTGGAGAATACATACACATTCGTTCTGGAATACAGATTGCTTATTATGTATTTGTATTATCAGAGTAACTGAGCAAATAAAAAGTGGCTGCTGAGCAAAGTACATTCCTATTCATATGTGATACTTTATTACAAACAAAATATTTTTTTTATCCTTTCTTCTATAGCTATGTCATAGTTAAAGTGTTGTATGGAGACTATATCAACATTCCACTCAAAAAACGGCATGGTGCCAAAAAAGTGAAAAAAAAAAGGAAAAAAAATAGGCTTTTAAAAATAGGCTTAAGAATACTGTATATGTTTGTAGTGTACACTAGAGGCTGAAGTTTCTGTTATTTAACCTACACAATAAAGGTTTAACTAAAGGTAATCAAGTTAGGACTTCTATTACTCATAATTAACAGTGTCTGTTTAGGTTTTGTTGTAGAAAACTCATTGAAAGTGTCGACATGAGCAGTATTTTGAAAGGGCTTGAACAGATTTTTCTCTGTAAGATTGATCTTTATAAATGGTTGTGTGTTAACAGGAGAGCATTACTAATGAATACGCTTTTCTCTCTCTCTTCTCCCTCTAGGTAGTGTTAGTCTTTGCGCTCAGTATTGGAGCTCTTGGAATATACTTCATAGACTCGTCTGAGTAAGTATTACACTTTCCTGCCTCTCGAATGATTTTATCTCTGTCCAAAGAGAAGTGAAGCCTCTCATCTCCTATGAAAAAGACATTATTCTCTGTGACTGCCCAACTAATACATGTCATGCAGCACAATGGATGTGGCAATTTTAATTACATCTTAATTTCAAGCTTTGATTAAATAGGTTGCTTACTCTTTGTTGAAAGACCCGTGTCAGTTGCTGGCTAATGCAGCAGAACAGCTAAGTTTTCTTGGCCCAAAGGTTCGGTACACTTCAGCTTTCCAGAAAAGGGCTTTTGTGAATCTGTTGTAAGTAAGGCTTGAGATTAGTGGCTGATGGAGAATTTCTTTGGCTAATTGTGTTACTACAGAGCATAGGTAGGATACAGTCCTATGTAGCAGACTGCTATTTTCCAATATAGGTAGTGATACCATTTTAATGATCCCTCCATTATCTGTTAGAGAAGCGTGGCATTGTAGTTCTCTATCTTTGTTCTGTCCCCAGTGCAAAATAGGACTTTAGATTCAGCCTTGGTATGGCATGATTATTTTGTCAATGGATTCCAAGTGAAACAGTTTCCATGGTTACATCAGGCTGAGCATCTCTGGTGCCCACCCCCTTCCGTTATGCTCCTCTGAGACAGGTGCGCTGTTCGTTTGCCCAGCTGTTGCCTGGGCAACCAGGTATCGCTGTTTGCAAATGGAACTCATATATCCTGATGGTGTGTGCGTCCTGTCGTCTTGCCTTGGGGGAAGCAGTGACTCAGCGGGTAAAGGCTTAATATCAGGAAGTGAAAGGTGGCACACTTGAATCCTCTGTTGGACATCAAGGGATATTAATATGGAACAGAAAGGCTGGATTTTGACTTATTCCTGCCCTGCCAACAAATCCACACTCTCATAGCAACTTTTGCAAGATTAGACTTATTTTAGAAGAGACAAAATCTCATTCAGCCTGATCGATTTAGTTTGAGGTGTACATTTGATAAATAACAAATAACAAACAAAAACCTTCCTACAAACCTGTACTGTGCTCTTGTAGCTAATAATAGCTCCACAGGCTAGAAATTGTGACAACAAGAAAGAGAGTATTGTTGTTCAGTTTTGAATGATTCAAATGGCTTAATGGGTTTAAGATATTACACTTTTTAGAATGGGCTGGATCAGCTTCTCAGTTTCATGAAGCCAGAAACTGAGGTGAAGACTTTTCACTTAATATCTGGATGTGCTGGGATGAGGAAGGTAAATGTGCTGTGATATTATTGGTTAACATAGTTTTTCATGCCTCTTGCTACAGAATGATTACACAGGACTGTCAAACATCATAATGTGTTTGATGAAATTAAAAAGAAAAATATTGAATGGTTCAGAAACTGTATTTACACATAATCAATACAAATTGTGTAAAACCTCATTTTGTTTTTGTGAGGGGTTTCTGCAGTGGAACGCCTACTTTTCACAACGCTGGCAAATAATGAACAATAAAATGATGCCCTGCCCAAAAATATTTCTTGTCTAAAATTCCCTTTATTTTAAAAGCATCACATGAATAAAATTGTGCTCTTTAGCTCCCGTTCAGGTTGACTTTAAGTTGCAGTGAATGCTTAGCTGCTTCAGCATTAAGACTTATTGTGGCTCAGTGACTCATAACCTTAGCAACATTTGTGCAGCTAATCCAGGTGCTGTAAAATCACTGGTGTCACCTCTAGGTTGTTTGCTCTTTAGTATAATAACTGCACTGTATGCAGTATAGGTGCCACACTGGATTCTCTGCTCAATGGGGGGTAAAAAAAAGTCATGTAAAGCCAATGTGTGGTTTTAATCTAAGCTGTGGGCGACTTTTGAAATCATTCTCAGTGTGTGTCCAGTCTTGCATGTGAAGGGACAGATAAAGTGGGCGTCTCTAGGCTTGTTGCTGAGTTGACTGCCTCAGATAGTACTCAGGAGCAATGCTGGCCGTGATGGAAGTTTTTAATCCCCATAATGCGGAGGTCAGGACTTTAGCAGAGCCAGAGGAGCCAGCAAGCTTCTGTGTTTATGCATCATTCAACAAGCCCAAGCTGGTATGTCATTTTCTAACAGTATGCGTCTTGTTATGTGGTACACAACATCGGCATATGGTCCCCAGCTCATTGAGATTACTTCCCCCTATCGGCTCTGTAATCTTCAAAGAAGAAATTGTTGAAGGGTTTTAGGTCATTTTAAAATATAGGAATGATATGAAATAAGATGATTTAGAAAATTCATATGTAAATATTTGTTGATAAACTAGCTTTTCGAAAAAGTTGCTCTTCTTAGTTAAGAGCTTTTAATTGACATGTGACAGACAGAGCCTGGTATGATTCTGTGTGGGAAGAGCGTCCAGTTCAGTCCAGCGCTGTAATTAGACGGGGATTGCTGGGGGTTACAAAGCTTAATCTACATTTATTGCAGAATTTGTGTCAAATAATGATGCAATGTTGGATGACAGGATGCTGTCACCACTTTGCACTGTTGATAGCTTTTGCTGATAGCTTCAGCTTTATTATTTATCTAAAGTGGAAGTATGCTCAGAGATCGATATGCTATCAGAACTACAACAGAACTAGTCAGAAATGAATGAGAGTCCTGTAAACACATTATGTTCTTTTAAGCCCTGGATATGAGGTTGATTAATGGTGTTGTTTACTGGACAGGAGATTGGCGTTAGATATCTGGGTTTAGGGTACACTGTAATAAAAGGTTGTGGTATCTTTAAACTGGGAACAGCAGCTTTTGTCTGTCTATGTTTTTATTTATTTATTTTTTGCATAAACATGCATGAATGGATGTGATTTAACCCTGCTCTTATTTGACTAATGCAAAAAGTAGGACACTTCTCACTGTCCTCCTCACTTCCTTTACCTGGGTTAGCTCCAAATCAGGTTATGCCAGCAGTGCTGGATGCTTGGACCTGCTCTTAATGATCTAAACAGAAGGAGGTCTAGAGGTATGGCCTCAGCCCAGCCCTTTTTCATGGCACCTATAGCCTCATCTCTTGTCTTCACTGCAGAGAAATGTGTGCAAACAACACTCAGCTTCTCACCCTCCATAACTAACTGCGCCAGTGTTCTTCATCTGACCTCTGCTGCTAGTATGACTCACAGGACAATTAATAACAGATCATCTGCAGACATTTGTTTGTAATTATGACTATTTTTGACAAAGTTTGACAAAAACATTTTCTTTTTGCCTGAGTTTAGAATATATCCTAAATGCAAAAGTGGAATATGACAAATGCAGCTTGCCATAGGTGCACAGATAGACAATGTAATGGTCCATTAAAAAAGCCATCAAGGAACAGTTCAAGTTGAACATTTTGAGTGATTCTGAGATGATGGTACCTCCCTAAGGTAACTCAAAATTTGATGAAGGGTAAAAAGCTGTATTGGCAGGGTTGAGGCGGGGGGGCTGTGTGAAGATGAGCTTTTATCTTCGCTTCAGTAGTCATGCCAGCCTCTCAGGGGGTCACTTTACACAGCTCAGTGGATGCACAGCCCTCTCTGGTGGCCAACCAGCAACTTCCCCAGGGTATAGATTGCTGAGGCCAAAATATGGACATTCATGTTTTCATCATTTGCAACTAGTAACAGACATGTTGAATCCTGGAAAAAGGAGTATAAAAATAGATGTAGATGTAATGTTTTGTCATGCATGGTAGGCCCTGATAGGACAGTATCTCTGTCCTTTTGTTTAAAACCGTTGTTCTCACAACCCTGGCTCTGAAAATTTGAAGCCTCTATTGAAGGAAACCTCATAAACGTTTAGGGCCCTGGGTACTTGGGAACTTGTGTATTCAAATAGCCAAGGTATGGTTCATGTAGCACATGGTAGTGAGGTGTTATATAATCTTTATATAACGTTAATGGATTTGCTTATGTGGTTACTGTTGGCTTGAAAAATGGACAAAGTTTGTTGCACAGCTAACTTTAGTCTATGTTAAATTAGCAGTATTAGAAAGCTACAAGGTACTTGAGACTACATAATAGCTTGCAGTATGATCATTTAACGCTGTATTTTGCACAATGCAAATTGGTCGCTGTATAATTCTGTCACTTGTTTGCCACATTGGCCTTGCACTAGTGCAGAAAACAATCCACTAAAACACATCCCCATAATAGATGGGTTGTTTAATATAATATGCTATGCGGTTTTTAAACCAATATGTTATTACTGGATTGAAAAATCGTGTGTTGCCACCACATCTTTGAACGTGCTTCCCCATGTGTCGTTGGATGATTTAGAAGTTAGTATACTTGCAATATTCTTGTGTGTTTACTTAAACAAGGTTTGAAAATTGCTTCCCTGTATACCAGAAACAAGCACAACTGTTTGTGATTTATTTTTTGCATGCCAATCAGATGATCCTGTCCAAATGAACCTGAATTGATTATGTAAAGTGACAAAACACCAGCCTCTCTGGCAGTAGGCAGGTCTGTCTTACAGTATTTTTATTTTTTTGCACAGAACTTTTTGCTTTAACATTGTTTCATTGTCATATTCTTAATGGGAGCAGGCGGTACTTTTCCCCTTGGACACGAGTTTCTTTTTATTGAGACTGCACAGTGAAGAAAGCGATATGTAGGCCAGCAGCAGGAAGGCTCTCCTTCAAGGGATGCCTTTGTTTGTGTCGCATTTGTGCTGTAGTTTGGTTATCACATAGTCTTTGTTTGAGCACCAGTGTAATGTGTATGCGGTTACATTCAATGGCGCCTTTGGAACCCACAATAATAACCTTATTTAGCAATCAATTTCAGAGGTGAGGAAAGGAACACCATCTAACAACCTAAATGAAAAGAAAAATTGGCTTTTGGAAGAGCATTGTGGGCTTATATGAATTACATGTAGGAGAAGAGTTAACCTGGCCTAGGGCCGGCCACTAGCATGGGTGCAGTCTGAGAAGCTTCAGAAATAAGCATGCTGCCACTGCAATGCAGGGATGAATAATCCACATATGTTAATTCTAGTGGAGCATCCCTGTGCACTCAGATCTCCCACACATACTCTATGGAGCCTGCATAGAGTTCCATTTTTAAGCTCAGCCTCTTCAAAAAGCTTTGTGCGTGTGTTTGTGTGCGCACGTGTGCATGCATGTGTGTGTGCAGTGGGGTGTTGACTGGGAAGAACAGGATTGGAAAAACTGGAAAAATGAAAAATATAGTGTAGATATTTTGATGTTTGAATTTGTTCAGGTTTCTCAGAATTTGAAGCTATGAACATGTACTAACAGCCCTATATATTACATGTCTCCTAGTGTCAAACATGTGAGCCTTTCCTTTTAGTGGTTGCTGTTAAAGTGAGAGCACCCTTGTGCATAATAAATGCAACTGCATGTTTATGGTAACTGTTGATCAATCTTCAACATAGACTAGGAGGAATTTTAGCTGTGATGTTCATAAGATGTTGGTTGGTTTCCTCACAGAAACTATTTTCTTTAGCTGAACCAAATTTCTATTGAATTTTAACTTGTCTGTTCCAAAACACAACTTTAATCAGTTCAGATTCAGTTTCAGATTCAGTTCATTAACAGATATCCTGACATTTTCCTGACTTTTAAAATGAGCTAGTATTCATTATTCCTTCAATTGTGGCAAACCATTCTGGCCCAAGTGTATCAAAACAGGCCACAATTATTATACCACCACCACAATATTTCACAGATGGGATAAGGTTCTTATGCTGGAGTGGGTTATTTTCCTTTCTTAAACACTTTTTCATTTGAACCAAAAGGTCTATTGCAGTTTGCCAAGCAATGAGCCCAGAAAAAGCCCGAGACAAAAGAGCCTCCAAAAAGTAGTAAAAAAGAAAACAACCGCTGAAGGTTCAGGATGTACCTTCTTGCAGAAGTGCTTGCAGAAGCAGGACCTCAATCTAAGTATTGCGATTAGACCGCTGCCTATTATGATTGTGGACATTATTTTATAGGAATTTAAAGGCTCAATAAATGTAAATATTGTTAGTTAAAATTGTAATTGCAGCTTCCCCATCCATTCAGTCCATAAATGGAAGCTTAGTCAGAAAATAGCCTGTTTTCACACATTTTATATATCTCCATATTCAGCCCCATTTAGCCCCATCCATTCTTGCTGAAGTTTTTGCTGAAGCAGTATTTCAGCCTAATGCTGCCTTTTAAATGAGCTGAAATACAGGGGAACCAATCCAAAGAACAAAAAACTGCCTGTTTACAAGGAATAAACTGAATTATTAATTATAATTAATTAGATTGTGTAATGATATGCGTATGTCTATATATATATATAATAATAATACATTTGAAAAGGGAATAATAATACATAAATGCATTATGTATAAGAGGCAATGTTTGAAAGTTTTCATTTGTAAGTTCTGACAACATTCCTGAACAAACATTAGAACAAAATCATTTAATTTTTATTACATGGGCTAGATGAAGGTTTATTGTAATTACATTGATGATGACAGACTATCTTTCTATGTTCCTTCTGTCTTTCTTGATAAAGAGCCCTGTAACACCCGAATTTCCCATTCGTGGGATAATAAAAGATTATTCTATTCTGTTCTATTCTATTCTATTAAATTTGACATAACTTATTACCAGTTGTGACAATTGCAATGTTTTTAGATTTCATAGTGCATTAGTTTTCTGAAACATGATAATAGCATCAAATATATATTTAAAATAAAAACATTTACACCCCTATCTGCCACTGTTATCAAACAAAATATAGACATTATGCTTTGTTGTCAAGTTTTCAAAGTTTACCTTCATACCTGCTCATATGCTGTGATACTTCTTAGCGCTCACAGAAGACGTGTTCTTTCAATTATTCAGATGGGGGGAAGAATAGATTCCCTTCTGCCCAAAGCTGACTCAAAATAGCTCTCTGCAGCACCAGGCTCTTATCACTGAAGCAGAGCCAAAGGACAGTCGCTTCTCTCCACAGTTAATCACACAGAGATGCTGCCGAGCAGGCAACAGCAGTCAATGATATTAGAACCTGACAACATGCTCTCAATCAATAGATAGATAAGAAATGGCATTTAATTTTGCTTCGCTGTGTACTTCTCGCAGTTAGTTTGTATGAAAAATGTGTATGTGAAAGATTGCTGCAGCACATGTAGTGCACATGATGCTCAGGTGTATTTTGAGGTATTTCCACAAGGAAAACACTAGGATTTACATCTCATTTAAATTGTAAAATAAGAACGAAATACACATATCTGACCATTTTTTCACACACACAAAAAAATTGCACTTAATATTTCAACGTTCAGTAGTGCAGTAGTGAGAGAAGCTGAACAAAACATTTATGTTCATATACTTCAATGCCTTTTCACAGATCTTGGGTTTACAGGTTTGGGTGCATCAACGAAATTAAGTCAACACGTCAGTGAAGTCAACTCCTCAATGGCACTTCATTTTCTCTAAGACAGGCCAAGATGAAAAATGAAATCATCATGAATATAGTTGACTTTCACAGCTGACACTGATAATTATGTTAATGATCATTTTGAGTTAAAAAGTTCATTTTAGCTGATAATATAGTTATTTTAAGCATTTTTGCTTGTAATTTAATTTTCTGCATAGTGCATATTTTATATAAGAGCATGATATGAGAAGGTGGTCAGTGGTTCAATCTTGCGACGGGAGGTGCAGGTATTGTGTGTTGTGGCTTTAGGCAGTAGCTACACCTTACTCAGATTTCCAGTTTCTCCTGTCAGTTTCATTAAGTGATAGGGATACAGAAGCAGTATTTTGTGTGTTTTCTCCTTTAAGTGAACCACATGCAGAGAGTGCTTCGGGGAGAATCAAAAATGGAGAGGCTATTTTTAGTGTCCCAACTGAGGTTTTATTTGTCTGGTGCCCTTGCAGGTGCTAAATCACTCTTATTTTAGAAATGGTGCCTTGGCCTAAATCAATCACTGCAGTATTAACCTGGCCCCAAAGCCCACCAGGGACATCAGCTCTTTCTCTCTCTCTTTCCCTCTCTTTCTTTGACCTCTCTTTTTTGACCCTCATTCTTTCTTTTTGATTTAATGACCTGGCTAAGACACCTCTGATTCCCGCACACTGCAAGAGTTATTATCTCTTACCTTTCACAAGTTTAAAGCAGTGACAAATGCTATACACACAGTGAAGATATTTTAATACGGTGGTAATGGAGATGAGCATTGAAAACCTCTTTGAATGTTATATAACTGCTGATGAAGGCATTTTTATTCAACCTGATAACAGCAGTAAATGAGGCTAGAAGCATAGTTAGCCTGAAATAGTCCTATCTGTTGTGTGTGTATCCCTCAAGGTGGCGCGGCATCATTGCATGTCCTTAAGAGCCCAACAATTTTCAGCACTTCTTACGATAAGGAGCTGAGGCCACCTAGTGTAAAGTTAAGCCTCAGTGGAGCATCTGACTAGGGTTGAGTCCACCCGGAGCCTTGTACCCCAAGCACTCTGTGCTTGCCCCCGAAATCAGCTGTGCTATATAGAGCCACTAGAAGACAAATGGTCCCTTATGCCACTGGGAGTCCAGCTCTTATGCTAGGACAACACTGAAGGAGGTGGCAGGTGGAAGGAGAGGGCCTGGCCATTGCTATTTTCTGCCTTGATGCCATGTGTCTGTGTAGGAGATCCCATGTGACTGCGAGTGTGTAGTGACATTGATTCTGAAGATCAGGGTGCCTGTTATCATATTGCTCATCATGTGCACACTGTTGCCTGACCCAAAAATGTGATTAATATCCAATTTCAGGCTTGAAGATCTAAAAAACTGATAATATTGAATGTTTTTGTTCACCTTGGCTATTTCTTGTCTATTGTGAAAAATGTCAGGTCTCAATTACCATAGGTTGAACATAAAACAAACTTAGAATACATACAATGATTGAGTATAGAGGTATTGTTGGTTTTTATTTATTATGTTTTACTATTTTTTCATCAATTCTACTAATATGTATTTTATTTCCATGCTTTCCCTTTCCGCGTTTTTCTATTGCCTCTTTATTTTAACCACTATGATGTTTTGAGCTCACTGTTACCCATACGTCTATACATGAAATGTAAGCTTAGTAGTCCTATCATGGTTTGCAGCGCTCTGCTCTGACTGGGCACACCTGGCGCCTTGTTAGGATGTCAGATGTTCCTCATTGACTCAAGGGTATAAAGATCCCAATGAGACAGAGCAGAGCATCGGTCATTCTGGTTTCCGCATTGGGTGACTGTTTGTAGGTGCCACGATAAGTTCAGTGTTTGTGTGAGTACATGTATATCTTCATGTTTAATAAAGTCTTTTTGCAGACTCCCGGCTCCACATTTATGTCCGGTCAAACACCCCTAACCCTCACAAGTCCATGTTATAAAATGAACAAATCAAGGTAAAAACCTTAAATCCTAAGCTTTGAATTATTCCTATCATGATACAATTAGTAGTCATTTGTCAGAATCTATGATAAAGCTATTTCTAAGATTCTACAAATTCAGCAAAACACATTAGGAGCTGTTGTCTCCACTAGGAGAACAATTGGAACGGTGGCAAATAAATTATATCACGATATGCCTTAATATGCCTTACTGAGCATTTTGTGCTATACTCAAAGAAAACTGAACAATTGCATGTTTCATTTAAGAGAATGCATAATTTATCATGTTCATCTGTTTTAGTCATCACAGTGTAGAAATTTTAATTTTATTGCATAAATATGAATTGTATTCATATTTTTTTTACAGTACACAATTGTGGCAGTTTTTGTTCTCAGAAAATAGTTTTGCATTTTCATGATATAATATTTTGCCACATGACCAACCCCAACCCCAACCTCCCCTCCCCACACACACACACACACACACACACTCTCTTCAAGCAGTGGTTCAGGAAAAAGTCAGCATCTTTCAAGATCATGATTTTTATGCAGGACGATGCTCCATTTTATCCATGGATGCTCTTCACGGCATGTTTTGCCAGTAAAGGCCTTAAAGATGAAAGACCTCATGAATGATGAATGATCTCACCTGACCTAAACCCTATTGAGAACTTCTTAAACTGAAGATTTATGGGGACGGAACACAGTCCACCTCTCTGAACAGTGTCTGGGAGGCTGTGCTTGCTGCTGCACAAAAAGTTGATCTTGAACAGATCAGGAAACTGACAAGACTGGAATTATAGCTGTTATTGAAAAGAACGGTGGATATATTGGTCACAGATAATGTATTTATTTATTTATTTTTGTGGAAATGTCAGAAATGTTCACTTAAACAGATAAAACTAAACAAGTGAGATTGGAAAATGTTTGTTTTTCATTTAGTTGTGTAATAGTTCTGCACACTAATAGTTTCCTAACAGTTGTCCACACGTATTCCCCTGAGAATGTTCACGCTCACATTTCCTATGAAAACCATTCTTTCAGGTTTCAGGGTTTTTAACATTTTGGATTGACTGATAGTGTCTTTGTTCAATATTAAAACTAATCCTCAAAATATTCACTTGCCTAATAATTGTGCGCATAGTCTATAAAATTCTGTGGCCTATGCATCTGAAACCATTAGATTTGACATACATGTCAAAATAGAGGTATGAATGGTATATTTACACAAGCTTCCAACATGGCTGGACCAATCAGTTTATTGTATATAAGCTTATAGTTACTTATTTGGCCTTGGTGCAGATAAAACAATGAATTGTAATGTGCTAATTGTATTTATGCAGAATTTTGGTGAAATACACAAATCAAGTTTGCAAACAGTACTTTATCTGCAGTTTTCAAATTCCACACATTCTGCTCTGCAGCTCCACCTGTGTTGGCACAGATGCTATCATTTCTAACCAACAAAGTAGCTAGGGATCAAATCAGCATTATACCATTACACTGCGTGAAAATATGGCTTGTCTGTTGTGTCCTGCAGTTCACAACGTTCATAAGTAGATCACACAATCTGTTGCAGTTGCATGAAATGTATGCCAACCACATTATCCATTGCAAAGTATTTTTGGAAGACCCACAGATTATTGTATTATCTCTTTCTCTGTGCCACAGTTGCACCAACGCTAAGCAGGGCTTTCCCTTTCTGAAGCAGCCATAGCATTATGTCCACATGAATACATTATCAGTTATTCTAGTACTGAGTGTTGATGTGTCTGCAATGAGTGATGCATCTGTCTGGGTAGCATGCTTTCTGTACTATTACTGTTCCTTAGCTTTTAATTTCTGTCTGCAAGAATTCCATCTCCTGACAAATTATATCCAGGTTGAAGGTCAGCAGGGCTCGTTATTGTGAAATGAGGGCAGAATTGTGCTCTGAGGGATACACGGCCCATACCAAATGTTCCTCTGTGCTGTGAAAGGCTGTGCGTGGGTGAAAAAAGCATCTGCCACTGTATTTGAAAACAGTGATTTGACATGGATGAAGAATGCTTGGTGAATAGATGTGAGTGTAGCTTCTCATCTCTCTGAAACAGTTCTGCACATGAGACTTGAAAGAACCAAACTAGCAATATTGTTCATGTCACTGACAAAGTAAGAAGGAAATCGTATTATGCAAGTGATATATAGTGCGAGTTCATTGTTACTAAAAAAGAAAAAATTGCCAAGAAGAAAAATATTCTTTTTCATTTAATTTATTAATAACTTAACCAGAAGAGAGCAGCATGAGTATGTAGTATAGAAATAAAAGTCTGAGAGCATATTTTTAATACAAAGCATTGTGTAAATCATATACAAAATGTACAAGTCTTGGCTTCTTTCCACCAAAGCACAACATTATTTTTCACCAGACGAGAAGGAAGCATTCTCGTCAGAAGGGTCAGTAAGCTAGCTTAAGTGTTCTGACAAACCAAACTGCTGTTACTACCTGAGGATAGAAAGTTCACTGGTTAACGTAGAATGAGCAAACAGTAGTCTTACATAAAGCACTAAAGCTCCTCACGTTGCATTACTATTGCTAGTCACTAGTACATAGCCAAGTAATGGTTCTGTTCAATAAACAAATTGTCGAGTGTGTTTTCCAGCTCGGAAAACAACAGTTAATTGTTAAACCATGTAAAAAAGCAGATAAAATTGCTAAACTGATGATCTATGTATTAGTTATTATATCACTTATTTTAACCTTTGCTTTTTTGGAGCTAAAAATTTTGTGCAGGATGAGAAACACATGAAACAAAGCAACACATTTTATTCACTTAATACAGCAGGAAGGAGAAAACATGTTGAGTAAGGTCCTTTAAATGGCTTTGTTCTTTTAACCATGTCATTCAGGCCTTTTTTGTTTATTTTACAATCTCTTTTTTATTAATTCCGAGGCTCAGTAGTTCATAAATAATTGAGACTTGGGGCGAGATCAATGATAATGCCACTGAAAGGGCAACACTACATTAACCTCGCTTCCGAAGCTGATGGCTGTTTATGAATCAGCGCCTTTTAACTAAATTGAAACTGTCAGTAGTTGTTTTAACTCTTTCAGTTCAGTTCTTAATTGATTAATATGACTGTATTATACATAATTTATACTGACATCATTTATACTGGCACAAAAGGCTCTTTGGCTTTTTATAGCACTCTTTGAACTATTACAGCACGCTGGAAGAGTAGTAAAACATACTTTTTTCACATTGCATATATTTAGCATTGATAATGTACTGCAAGTTTAATATTTTAGTTTGTACTTCTTTAGTTAGTACTTCTGGTAACCCAGCAACTTAACGTTGACACAACCATGGCATACAAATGTTATATGCTCATCATGACGGATTTTCACTGTATAACAGCTTAAAGTTTCCTTTGTTATTAATTTGCATGACGACAGTTACAATGTTTGATGTCATGACAGTTTATTTCACATACTAATTTAAAATATAGTGTCATGTACACCAATTGCTAGTAATGTAAACATTGGAATTTTAATGGACATATTATTTTATGACCGCTAATGACAGCATATCACATCTTCCCAGACGTATTTATGGCATGGCATATCCTGTTTTTATAGTCGGGGTGCAGATTTTTAAAATCATGAGCATAATTTTTTTAAATGATTTTCTCTCTCTCCCCACAGTCCTATAGAATCCTGTCAGAATTTCTACAAAGACTTCACGTTACAAATCGACATGGCATTCAACGTGTTTTTCTTACTCTACTTTGGGCTGCGTGTAAGTACTTCTCTCACAAAAACAAGAAAGAAATGATTAATAAGTGTCAACCATTGTTGTTTTCAATCTGATAATGTTCTCTAAACTCAAAATGGCTGTTGTTGCTTATGTAATCTAATGCTTTGAAATGAAGTACTTCTGAATATTTTACTTTTTTTTCTTTCTCATTCACTTTGTTCCCCTAGTTCATTGCAGCCAATGATAAGCTGTGGTTCTGGCTGGAGGTGAACTCCGTGGTGGACTTCTTCACTGTGCCGCCAGTATTTGTATCAGTGTATCTAAACAGGAGCTGGTTGGGTGAGTCTAACCCATCCCCCCTTGTCCTCCTTCTCCTTCTCTCCCCATGTCTCCCCCTCAGCATTGGAGCCTAGGGCAACAGTCAGTGCCCACTGTTCATCCACAGTGACAGGTCCTTCACCACTGATGCAATGGAAAGATCAGACAGGAGGTAGACAAGAGAGTAGAATGATGATGAGGAGGCAAAGCCGAATGTTAGGGCAGTCCATGTTATTAAAAGGAAGCCTGCGTGCCACAGTTGTTGTCATGTCCTGTCCCCTGAATGGCTGAAAAATGTACTGAAATGCCACCTAATGGACAGACAAATGAGACAGCAGGGCAAAACACAGGTAAATGACAGACATGCAGGCACAGCCAAAAGGGAAGACACTGACCTGGATCTGACTCCAATGGTTCAGGGCTGTAAAAACCAGTGAAATGTGCTAAGCCAAAGGACATAAGTTGTGTCATCATTAAAGATGTCAGACACAGAGGGCATTGCGGGTTGTCTGCAGCTGGAAGAGGAGGAGGTCCTGCTATCAGAGCAGAGGAATAGAAATCTTTTTCAATTATTATATTTCCAGGTTTTATCATGCTGTGTGGGGTTGTGATATCATGTTGGGGAGTAGCAGGATGACTTATCAAAAAAACAAAAAGCAGACCTATACTGATAAACTGATATTAATGTAGAGAGTGAGTGTATGAGTGAAGGGCAAGCACTTATAACAAAGAAAGTCAGCAGAGCTTAGCTCAATGGCTAACGTAATATTTCTACCATATATGTATAAACATTACAAGATTTTAAGCAAACATTCTGCTTAATATTCATAGACAAACTTGTTTTCCATACTCATACATTTTGACTGAGTTGCCAAAGATCTGTTGAAAGTTTTTAAATATTTCCATAAATTTACAATTTTAAAATAGTGCCAGATAGTTTTTGTTGTTGTCTACAATGCCTTCTGCAACACTTTTCATAATTTAGTAGCCATCGACTCTGAAAGTCCCGGAACGTGCTAGGAATAGCAGCAGACAAAGCAGTGAAATACGAGTTTAGAACAGAAATTAGATACAAAATTAATCTTCCAGTGTTGGACGCCCATTTTTGATGGCAAGAATGTGAAGAATGTTATTGCTATAGTGTGTATAGTGTGTAGGAGAAAAATTGAGAAGGGTAGTCAAATGTGTTATTTAGGAGAGGTTTAGAGAAGGTTACTGTAGTTTGATTTGTGAGAATTAAGGAGATGAGTAGTAATGTATATTTTGGGGGAAAAATGAAGAAAAATAGCAATATGTGTGTTTTAGGAGACTTGTGGAGAAGGTTGCTGTAGTGTGTTTAAGGAGACGTGTGAAGAAGGTTGGTGTAGTGTGTTTAAGAAGAATTTTGAAGAAGGTTAGTGTAGTGTGTTTAGGAGACTTGTGGAGAAGGTTGGTGTAGTGTGTTTAAGGAGAAGTGTGAAGAAGGTTAGTGTAGTGTGTTTAGGAGACTTGTGGAGAAGGTTGGTGTAGTGTGTTTAAGGAGAAGGTTGGTGTAGTGTGTTTAAGGAGAAGTGTGAAGAAGGTTGGTGTAGTGTGTTTAGGTGAATTGTGAAGAAGGTTGGTGTAGTGTGTTTAGGAGAATTATGGAGAAGGTTGGTGTAGTGTGTTTAAGGAGAAGTGTGAAGAAGTTTGGTGTAGTGTTTTTAGGAGAATTGTGGAGAAGGTTGCTGTAGTGTGTTTAGGAGAATTGTGGAGAAGGTTGGTGTAGTGTGTTTAGGAGAATTGTGAAGAAGGTTGGTGTAGTGTGTTTAAGGAGAAGTGTGAAGAAGGTTGGTGTAGTGTGTTTAGGTGAATTGTGAAGAAGGTTGGTGTAGTGTGTTTAGGAGAATTATGGAGAAGGTTGGTGTAGTGTGTTTAAGGAGAAGTGTGAAGAAGTTTGGTGTAGTGTTTTTAGGAGAATTGTGGAGAAGGTTGCTGTAGTGTGTTTAGGAGAATTGTGGAGAAGGTTGGTGTAGTGTGTTTAGGAGAATTGTGAAGAAGGTTGGTGTAGTGTGTTTAAGGAGAAGTGTGAAGAAGGTTGGTGTAGTGTGTTTAGGAGAATTGTGGAGAAGGTTGCTGTAGTGTGATTTATTTGATGAGTTGAGAAACCTTAAACTACTTTTTGGGGAATGCTACATTGTTGTTGAGACCTCTGTTATATATGACTGGATCAGGTCAGCTGTTTTGGGACCAGCAGGGTAGCTAAACACTCAATGCTGATTCACTTCCCCAATGTTAGTGATTTTCTGTCAGGCCGTGTCTGTGTCAAAGCTGGGGGTTACCCACAGGTGAGGCAAAAGTGCAGTGTCAGAGGACTTCGGAAACTGCACTTGTGATATTTTTGCCTGTGTGAGAGTGACGGTGAGTGTTTCTGTTTGTCCTTTTGGCAGGGTGGAACTAGGACAGTAACTCTACCCCTCACAGTCTGCACAATAAGCAACACAGTCTACACAATAAATGCAACTGGACCTCGACTCACACATGCTAACCTACACACTTGTGTTTTTACTGGTTATTACCTGGTAATCTCTTGTTCAAAACAATACAACAGTGCAACAACTTTCCAAAATATGTATAAGGTTAATGATTTAATACTTCTTGAAGTATCGTTTGTTCATGTGTGGCATATTCCAGTATGCTCTGTTTTGTTTTATTAATAATGTCGTGTTAAGCTGATATTACAAGGACAAAGATGAGGCAATAATTTGTCATGCAACTGTTCGCTCTGTTCACGCTTCTTAAAAGTCTGAAGCACTGGCTAAAGTCCATTGCACTCAGCTCTGAACCCAGAGGTGCAGAGAATCAAAGATGATGAAAGAATGTGAAATACGTTCTATGTGAAATCTCCAGCAAAGCTGGGCATGCATGTTACATGCAAAGTATAATCGTCAGAGTAAGCTTGTTAAATGAGCAATATGGCTTCCATCACCATTAGATAAAATGGTGAATGTGGTGTTCTAATTAATAAAAACACTGAACAGTTGCGGGGCAGCGATGGCCTAGTGGTTAGGGCGTCTGCCACATGATCGGAGGATTGGGGGTTCAAACCCCTTCCCAATAGGTTGTCCTGAGGTACCCTTGAGCAAGGTGTCATCCTCGTCACGCTCCTCCCTGCGATGGGCTGGTGACCTGTCCAGGGTGTGTCCCCTGTCCTTCGCCCTGTGTGAGATGGGATGGACTCCAGCGCGACCCCGCTTGGGAAAAGTGGCAATGAATGAATGAATGAATGAATGAATGACTGACTGACTGACATTGCAATTTTTTAGGACATTGTACTAATATAATCATAGTCCATCCATCCATCCATCCATTCATCCATTCATCCATTTTCTGCTGAACGGGGGAGTGCTGGAGTCCAACCCAGCTCACTCAGGGCGAAGGACGGGGGACACACCCTGGACAGGTCGCCAGCCCGTCGCAGGGAGGAGCGTGACCTTGCTCAAGGGTACCTCAGGGTAACCCATTGGGAAGGGGTTCGAACCCCTGATCCTCCAATCATGTGGCCAACACCCTAACCACTAGGCCACCGCTGCCCTATATATAATCATAGTTTTTTTAAAACTATAGTAGATAAATAAATAATAAATAATAAGTAATAAATAGTTATTATAAATGATGATATACTATATAGGGGCAAAGCTTGCTTAAGTTTCAACCCTTTCATCTGCAAATCTTGAGTATCAACCCCAGCAATGGGTTAATCTGTGCCATCTGTAGCTGGGAGCCCAAGAGAGCACACGTGCAACCCCTTTATCCAGTCACACATCTCATTCCAGCAGGATTCTGAAGTACAGAATGGGCCGTTTACATTTTACTCCGCTTTTGCAAAGCTGTCCAATGATGCTGCCTTAATGGCAGTTCAAAATGTGTGTTGGCACTTCATTTGACACAGAACAAACATTCTTAGCCTCACTCTTCCAGTGTTGGTAGAATTATGTGATTAGAGGAGTCTTAACTTTTGGATGGAATTGGCCACAACTAACATTGAGTAAAAAAAATGCAGCAACAGTGATAATTCTAAGGAAAGTAATGTGTCTGATTTTTAGAATTGTTTTTTTTAGTTGAATTGAGTTTTTTTAAAGGTCATATAGTGGTAACTGACGTAAATGAACCCAAGAAAACTATGCATAATTCCCAAGGGTTCCAGCACACCTTTCGAGAATAAGGTTTTTAAAAAAGACTTAAAATTGGAAAAACACTATGCAGCAAAAATGCATTTCTGTTTTATGCTCTCAGAGCTGGAAAATATAAAAACATGCTTTTAACTTTTATATATTTGATATTAGGATACATTTTGATATTTATATAATTTATTAGGAGCTGCAAATGACATATTACTTCATGCACATATTCCTGTCACATATTTCATTTCCACCTTTAAGTGGAGACCATTTTCTAATAACACATGTCATGTTAATGCATAATGCATGACAAACTAGATGTAGTTCACCTTGCATTGAAACATTCATGAATTTATTGCAGTACAGTAATCAGGAAAATCACCCCTTCTTAACAGGAAGGAAAAGTTTCTCCATATTGGGCTAGGCCCCCGATGACTGATCATTGGCCCCAATGACTGATCAGATCTCTTTCTCATTGCTCAGCTTTACATGATCACACTAAGCTGTTCCAGTGAACAGAGGGTTTTCCCGAGACTGTGCTCCTTCTGTATCTCTGCTTGAACAAGGCTTTCCAGTAACTTTACCTCTTTAGAAACCGGGCATTGATTAGGATGGTAGAGAAGTATGCCACTAAGGTGAAGGACAACGTCAAGCTCCACTTGAAGAAAATGGAAATTAATCTTCTTAAAGTGGCATGAAGCCAGCAGTTCTCCCAGGAGGACTATGCGGATTAGTAAAAGGTTCTGTTCAAACAGTGCAAATTGCAAGCCATATCTCTTTCTCCACCCAGCCAATTAACGTCAGCCTTATCCCTCTTTTCACACTGCTGAATATGAAATGAAGACGTTTTGTGATCTAAGGCCTTCTTAGAAATACTCTCTCAGCACAGGTCCTTATGGGCTGAGCAGAGTTCAGTAATTACACCAGCTAAAATGCAAACATCCGGGGTAGATTTATAGAGGTTTTCTGGACTTTATGCTCTTTTCAAACCTCCCATAAGCTCTTGACTTTTTGCAGTGATGTTGTGGACTGCAGTATGATGCTGGATTACACAGCCCAGTGTCAATGTTAACAGATAATGGTTATCTTACAATAGCATTACAAACACATTTCATGTGATGTTTATTAACCTACTGGGTGTTTCCCTTCCATTACCTAGTGTGCCTGTAAATATGTTACATAACACTGCCACCTGGTGGTTGAAAGTATCTCCTCGCTTTTTTTTTCCTCTTGGAATAAAGAAGCTTTGCTGGCACACTGCTGGCATGAATAGTCTTCACCCTAGCGACCAGGAAGCGTCTATGTCAAAAGAACATGACCAACATTAGAGGAGGAAACCAATTTATGCTATAAGCCTCTTTCACATGCAGAATCCCAGAAACCCAACCCCCCTTCAATCTCACATGGCAGGCCTCACTGGCAATGCAATACATGACCAGTGCATTCTGGGAGCTATTTCCCCCCGCTGGGAGTAATCCAGAACATTATCCCTCTTTACCAGTGTCCATCTCACGCTGATTGAGAAAAGGAACCACTGGCTTGTAATGGTGTGGCACGTGACATGCTGTGTGAGTGGGAGCTTGTGGATGTGAATGAAGTGGACTAGTGTAGTGCCAAACCTTCAATGAACATCTGTCATTTGTACACATGTGTTCCCTAAGCCTGACCCAGCATGCTACACTGGCCTAGTTGCCTCTGGCCTGATCATCTTCTCTCTGCCTTGTTCACATGGGCCTCTTACACAGCATGTGTCTTTCACACTAAATGCCTCGTATGCAAGATTGAAAGGCCTCGCATACTCATAGTGCACTATGTTGAAAACAAATAATTGCATAATTATTAGGAGTGTAAATTTCCCACAGCTATCCAGCTTTCTTTATTGATTTTTAATGAACATGTGCATTACATAATTAAGTCTCAATTTCAGGGTTCAGCCATGACCATAGATGATTATTGATTATTTAAATATGAAAATAAATATAAAAACATATTGTTTTATTATTTTAAAACATGATCTCTGCTCTCTTAATGATTATATAGTGAGGACAGCCCAGGAGCATGAAGATCACATAAAAATGGCGGGGACGATGCTTCAGTACAGTGGATTTCAGTGTCTCATGAACTCAAAGCAGGATTACGGCTCTTAATTTAGCCTGCGATTACGTTACCAAATATTGTTTATTTGTACAGTACATTGGAAGATTCTGTTTACATAGCCATACCACTTTGGCCCAAGAGAAATCACCATCATCACTATCAGCATAGTGCTTGTGATTAATTTTAGGATTATTGTCTTTTTTTCCCCTTCTTTATTTTTCAATTTCAACTGCTCTAAATCCTCTAAAGCATTCAGGACATGCAGAAGCGGTTCACCTCATGC
Organism: Hepsetus odoe; assembly: GCA_017165825.1. NCBI lineage: Eukaryota > Metazoa > Chordata > Actinopteri > Characiformes > Hepsetidae > Hepsetus > Hepsetus odoe. The sequence continues at coordinate 17,009,643 of CM029367.1, read as the reverse complement.
AGACGTAGAGCATTAGTGTCAGGCGAAAAAAGAAAATCCCATGAGTCCCTTTGGTGATGGAGAGGGGGCAAAGGGGAGATGTGTGTGTGGGCGCTGTAGATTAAAGCGTCTAAAAGATGAGCCTTGCTGCCTCTGCGCGCAGACAGACGTCCAGTAGGCACTGCTACAGGTGTCTGTTTTAGATTGTATTTCGCCCCTGCCGTGTGTTACAGTCTGCTAGTCTTACTCTGGACTGGAAGTCTCGTCTATATCTCAGTGCTTTGCTCGTTTTGACTTGAGGGCAGATTTAGGTGGTTGTTTACTGAAGTTCTAAAGAAGTAACTGGTTAAGAGTGCGTGAAGCTCTGGAGAAGGGAATCAGGGCAGATAATCAGAACCATGATCTCCAGTAAGATTCTAGTATTCCGCAGCCTGAGGGGCACCCAGCAGACTGAGGCTGTCCAGGACAACCCCAGACGCAAGAAGTCGTGTGGAGATCTCTTTCACAATGGCTACCGTGTGAGAACAGGAGAGGCTAAAGAGGGTGATGGCCTCCTCTACTCCCTCTTCTCCTGCCTCCGTGTGCTCTCCAACTGGGGTAAGAGAGCGTGACCAGGGAAAATGTTTTACTTTCACAGAATACAGTAAAGAAATGGGGTTGGCTAGAGGGCTTATTTGCATCAGGTATCTCACAATTACTCAATTAATCTTCATTTTTTTAATTAAAAAAACAGTCGCTGCTAAAATTATTCTTTCTCCATGAATCAGCAAAACCCAAATAGAGCCTAGTGGTCATGCAGATTAAGCTGCATTTTCTCATGTGTATGTGCATAGTTTTTTTTTCTTTTTTTTTTTTTTTTCTTTTTGTTTTTACAGCATTTTCTGATAACCAGTAAAGTTTCTGGAGGCTCCACAACTGTTCACTTTTTTGTTTGACCTTTTGCCATTTTATAGTTTAATTAAGAATCACAAGAATCAATAATCAACCGAAGGCTTGATTGCCAATACTTTTAGAAGTGACTGCCTTAATTTTCTGCTTATTAATGTTGTATGTGTATACACCTATTTGAGGCAAACTCCAAAAATGTGCTTTTCAAGCAGCTGTTGAGTCAGATCTCTGTTGCGCATTGGTGTAAATCTTTTCAAACCCAATGTATGAAAGTCTGAATAGTGTTTGTGATGTGATGTGAGGAGTGTTGAGATTAATCTAATCGTTGAGCTATTCGTGTATGAGTGTGTGTGTGAGAGTGAGAATGTTTGTAATGCATGGCTGTGAAAGCTGGGCTAGATTGATGTTATGTAAGCAGCCTGGTGAAACAGGTGTTGCATTGTTCTTTAATCTGTTCTTTGATGCGTTCATTTTGGCACCTATCTCACACTCTCACACACTCACTCTCTCTCTCTCTCTCTCTCTCACGCACACACACACACACACACACACACACACACACACACACACACACACACACACACACACAGACAGATGCATGCACACATTCTCACACTCTTCATGACAGCATAAGACTAAGCACGTCTCAGTCTTTTGTTTTTCTTTTGATGTTGGCTTCTTGTGAAGTAGTAAGGACTCCACTAGTAACCACTCACGCAGCTTTGAAGTCTGAGTAATAAGTGTCTCTTCAGAGTGAGAACTGAAGTGAGAATATCATTTATTCAGGACTTTATTTTCTTCTTAACACTTTGAGAAGGGTAATTATTGTCACTTTACTCTGCTGTTTAAATGTAAATATGCACTTATCTGATAATTCATAATAATTACATTTACATTAGATTACATTACATTAGAAACTTTCAATATCAGGAGATGAAAAACACATTTAATCAGAATCATTTGGACTACATAAAAATGTCTTTCACCTTTATTATTCATACACTTTCATTCACTTTAATGTGGTATGAATTTAAAGTTTGGAATCTGCATATTTTACTGCTTTGTTCAGAAGAGCTGCAACTTAGAAACACGTAGTAAGAAATGCACACATTTATCATTGCTGTGACAAAAACCCATAACTGTGGATTTAAATATGTTTGAGCTAACAGGTTAAAGTATTATTGAGGAAAACCATGCATTTGTATAAGTTGTAATTGTATACGCATTGAAACATCACAAAACTTTAAAGGAGGAGGGAAAAGCAAATAATAAAAGTGAATTGAAAGACAGTTTTCAATTAGTCCCAGGTCTATCGGTCCATTCATTGTGTCGTTTTCACACAACTTGTAGGTTTTCAAAAATTATGTAAAAAAAATAAGACCAAAATGGAGACACATTTTTGTTTGAACAGTCACTATAAGTAAGTTTGCTTAAGTTCATGTGGTATCCCAGTACGTTCTTCAAAACCATTACCATGTTCATAAAATAACTAAACTATATGGAATATTTCCTTTGTTCTTCCCATTGTTTCATTTAGTTTCATTTTGTTTATGGATATGCATGATTTGTAACCCTATCTCTCTTTTTTTTTATAGGTCTGAGATTTCTAAGGGCCTTGAGATTGATACAATTCTCAGAAATATTACAGTTTTTGAATATCTTAAAAACAAGGTAAGGCCGACCACCTGCTCTCCAGTGTTCCTTTGTTGCCAAGTAATGACTGTTATGGTAAGACTTTGGTTAAAGGTACAATAAATAGCGATACATTTCGCTTTTACCTGCATATGTACGGTAATCACACTGTACAAGCTAAAGCAAAAGCATTTTCCTACAGTCTTCCATGAGCTTCCTCATTGGGTCACTTTGTAATCATCTGAACCTGATGCCCTCAATCTCACGTTCCAACAATTAGACTCATTTTTCTTATTGTACCTTTACGCTACACAGAGTTCACTCAGTAATTTCCTCCTTGCTCTCCACATCTCCTCACTCTTTGTGTATCTCTAGTAGTGATCCAGCTGTCTCACAGAGAGCCCTGTAACCTCCAGCTTTCACCCAGATGTCACACAGAGCTTAAAGCTCAGCAGAGTGTATTGATGTTAATCCCACACTGTATCTGCTTTTAGCGTGCTGTAGGTAAGAGAGCACAGTCCAACCAGATGAATGGAAACACCTGGAGCTGAGGCTCTCTGAAAACAGGCCCTGATTGATTCCTTCTCCAGCAAAACAGACAAGGGAGATGTGCTCACTCTGAAACTGTGGCATTTTGATGCAATTAAGTTGAGGAAACCAGAGAGGAAAGGAAAACACAGCATGCTTTTTGAGGTTGTAGTACTTATAGGGTTATTTCCACTGCCACCTCAGAAATTGTGCTTAATTCCTTAAGTACAGTGGGTAGCTTCTGTACTAGTGAGTCAGAACATAAGAAACTGCTGAATTGCTCTCACACTGAGGGCACACAACTCTGGTCCAAAATGGCAGGTCAGGGCACACTTTGTCTTTCACTTTAATGACCCTTGTAATTGTGATTTGCCAAACAGAGCTTAGCTGTGAGCACGTCTGGGATTCCTGATGAATGCCTTTGCAATGATCATTTTGTAATAACCTATGCATTTGCTCCCAGTAAGCGGTGAAGTGACGGTGTCCCTGGCCAACCCCACCATGTGTGTGTCAGGCTCAGTAGATGACTGATTAATCTGTACGTCAGTGCGATGAGTTTCACTTTGAGAGGTGTGATGTAACTCTCGTCTCTCACAGTAATTCCATCAAGCTGGTGAACCTGTGTTCCATCTTCATAAGCACATGGCTCACAGCTGCAGGATTCATTCATCTGGTGAGTGAGAGAACACACACGAGCCCCAACAACCCCCCCCCCCCCCCCCCCCCAAAAGAGTAAACAAACATCTGAGGATAGGTAACAAATTGTGAAGAGGAACAAATCGCCTAGCAAAGCCGATGCCTTCATTAGGAATTTGTAGGTTTTTTTTGCTGATAGCAAAGATGCTAAAAAATCAGTTTTTCTTTCAGGATATGCCAGAGGACATCTGTGCCACTAGATGGTAGCAGAGACTCTGATCTACAGTAAAGCCACCTGTTTGGTTCCTCTCACAGTTCAAGCACGTAAAACCCCTCTCGGGTGCCCCACGTTCAGTGGTGGCTATAATCTGAATAAACAGTAGGTGGCTGTAGAGGATCAGGCTTAGAGCTGTACTCAGAGGCCTTGACTCTTCTCAGTAATGCTGTTCATGGTCTTCCCCCCGTAGGTGGAAAACTCAGGGGATCCTTGGGAAAACTTCCAAAATTCTCAACCACTTTCATATTGGGAATGTGTGTACTTACTCATGGTCACTATGTCCACGGTGGGCTATGGAGACGTCTGTGCGAAAACCACCCTCGGCCGCCTTTTCATGGTCTTCTTCATTCTCGGCGGTCTGGTAAAAAAGACTTTTCTCTCATCTGCACTTTGTCTGATGACCCTCTCCACACACATCACCCGTCAATCCACCTAGATGAAGACAATCATTCTCTATACAGAGCCCATTGCTGTCCCCTACCCATAGTCTTCATAACATCCCAATGAAATACTTCCCACTATGTATATTTCCAGTGTCTTTACAATGCCTGTTCTCCACTGTCAAAGATCTCTCCTTCTGTTTTGCCACTGTAGCACATGTAGATTTTACATGTACATGTATGCTGAGTTAAGTTTTTATAGCAAATAACATTGCTCTCCACCTCTGATCTTATATGTGTTATATTCATGTTAATTCTAGTATGTAAGAAATGTGAAGTATTTTGAAAATCTGTTAATGTTGTTGCTATTCTTTTAAAGCAGTTGCGGTTTCAGGAGACCCCACCCTTCTGTGTCCCTCCCCGAATTCCAACAAACACAGTGGCAGGAGGATGGCCCATAGTTCTGTCTGAGTGTTACCACAGCAAGAGCAGCCCTAAAAACACTGCTTATTACCTTCAGTTGGAGCTACACATGCATACCAGTCGAGTTGTATATGGAGACCTTACAGCCTTCAAAGTAGTTTACTACTATAACACAGACAAAAGCAATAAAACCAAACATATACAACTTACAGGCTACAATACAGCCAAAATAATCATAGCCAAACACAAACAGAGGTTACTTTACAGCTCAAGCACATTGAGAGTTGCAGTCTACAATCCAGACTACATCAATATAGCCAAGCATATAAAGCTTACATGAAGCTTACAACTGAACTACAGTACTAAATCACTAAAGCCATACAGATTACAGATTATATTACAAATCATAAACACACGTCATAAGAAAACTTTTAAAATTAAGGCCAGCTGCCTTTCTCATGTAAAGTTTTCAAAAAATCATTTAATTTTACAAATACATATAGTACATATCGCTTTTTCAACACATAAACTCTTAACAAATATTAATCAAAGAGTCTTCAAAACAACAAGCAATGCAGAAACCGTCCATACAGTAACAGTGTACGCAGATAAAGAGCAGATTGAATACAGGTCACACTGAGCAGATCAGATATAGACTGCAGTCAGATGCAAGGCAGATGCAGGCGGTCCTGAGACACAGACAAAGTCCCAGCTGTCATGGAGTTACCATAGCAATGTGTTCTTTCTTTGTTTCGGAGAGGCCTGGAAGTTATCATAGCCCTGTTCCCTGCTTTCTATCAGCAGTCCAATTAATGACTTCAGTATGGAAATGTTGTAAAGCGTCAGCTCTGATCAGACAGATGTCATAATTCATTCTGGCCCTGGAGAGCCGCAGCACAGCTGAGGAAGGCCTTAGACAGGACAGGGATCCACATTTAGGAGGCGAAACGGAGCAAAGCTTTCGTCAGGACAGGGGGCTGCGAACTATGCAAAATGCATCCAGCTCATTTCCAGCCACACTAATGAGTCTTAATGTGTTTTGCAGCTGTGGGCGCTCAGCCTGGACTATTCAAATCAACCTGCCACATCATCAGTGTTTGTTGGACAAAACATGGCACATAGGTTTTTTCTTCTTCTTCTGCTTCTTTTTTTCCTTCTTCGTGAGATGCTATCACAATGTGATGGATGATCTGATACATCTCTAAACTTTTTGCTCTGAACCAGTGGCCCTTTAATTCAGCATTTTTCTCACTGATTTTTTTTTTTTTTTTTTTTTTTTTTACTTTGGAATAAGACACTTAAATTTTCCCCTGATTAAAACAATGCAGTATAAAAACACATTTTGGGGATTTCTCAAAGCCCTTTTTCTCTCAAGGCTCCTAAATTTACATTTTTTTAAATAATGATCTTTCTCTACCCCCCCCAGTACTAAACTCTCCAATGAAATCCTTATGTTTCTCAAAAACTAAGTGACAAAAATTGACAACCAGCTCAATGTCTCACTGAACAACCTGTGCTCTCCTCAGACGACGGTGGGGAGTGTGTGTGGAGAAGCGCAAGCCCCCTTGGACCAGTCTCTCCGCTCTCTTTTTTAGTCTCTGCTTCTGTCTCCTATCTTCTCCTTAGGCCATGTTTGCCAGCTACGTCCCTGAAATCATAGAGTTAATAGGAAACCGCAAGAAATATGGTGGTTCCTATAGTGCGGTTAATGGCAGAAAGTAAGTATTCCAGGAGGCTCTGCTGCCTCGGCCGCAGTAGAACCCCTCTCTGCATGCCCTTTTCTTTTTCTGTTCCATGCATGTAGGCCATGTTTGCTCGCTACGTGCCAGAAATTGCTGCTCTCATCCTTAATCGGAAGAAATACGGAGGGAGTTATAACTCGACACGAGGCAGAAAGTAAGTCCAAATCCAGAAGCAGGTGTGGTTGTGTGACTCAAGCACGCCCCTCATAGAGGGGTTTAGTACAGTGTATGTAGGCTGTGTGCAGAGACATTAGAAATTAGACTTAGAATTAAAAGAAAAATGAATGTCACACTGTGACTGGAGACCTTGGCCATGCAAGCCACATATCCATGCCCTTTGCTCTGTGTCTGTGGCTTTATTCAACACATCCTTGCTGCCTTTTAATTTCATTCCAATCTCTAGAGCTTTCATGACTGCTGTTGTTTTTCTCATTCCTATTGTGCTAGTATGAAAATAAGATTTGATATTATGTTTCCTCATGTGACTTTATTGTATTTTCAGTCTAGTCAGCACATGTCAAAATCTTGTAACTTTCTGAAAGAGTCATGAAAACCCTATATATAGCTTATGAAACTACATTTTTGCAATTTGCACAGATGTTAAAAAACATGCTCAGCTATCTAAGCTGCATCTTTATGGTTTTTTGTAAAGATTTATTTTCATCCTTTTTTTGTTCTCTTTCTGTTCTCATTTTGCTTTGAGTTGAATGCTCTTCATGAAAACCATCTCTTGCATGCTCTCTGTGCTTTGGAGGCGTGTTTGGCTTTTCTCGATGGCCATGCATGTTGCCGTGAGAAAAGCATTTCCTCGGCTGTGTGTCCATCACCTCATCTCTGTCTGACATGACTCTGGCCCTGATCTTCAGTCAGTTCACACACCCTGAATGCCTGGATGCCTCCGCTCGTGCACTGGAGCCACTCAATTGCACTTGGCTTGCTTTTTTTTGCCCCGCTTGGTACTTTATTATGTCCCACAGAGTTTTGTTTTCGTTTCAATGTTTTAATGCCAGAGGTTGCCCCTGAATGTGAATGTCTTGAACACTCACTCGTTTCTGGCTCAAACACGGCCCTGTCATCAGCACAGCGATTCTCCCCGAGTGCTCGCGTTTAACATTTTATTTCCTGCACAGTGAAGCCTCTCTCTCTCTCTCTTTTTTTTTTTGCTCTTTCTCTGTCTCTTTTGCTCTCTCTCTGTCCTAATCTCGTTCTATCTGTCTCCTCTTTCTCTCACTCTTTCTTTCTCGCAGTCTCAACGTGAAATAGGCGCACGGTCATGACTAGCTTTCATCATCTTGAGTTTTAGGGCAAATACTAAGCGGAGAGAGAGTAAAGCCATTAGGAGTCTCTTTGTTTGATGCTATTTCCCTGTCAGTGAAACAAGATTGATGAAATGTTATGTTTGGCCCCGGCCCTGTGGTTGGATTTGGAGCCTGGTGTTGAGAGAAAGGCTTGTCAGAGGAGAAGTTTCTCTCTCTCTCTCTCTCTCTCTCTCTCTCTCTCGCTCTCTCTTTCTCTCTCTCTCTCTCTCTCTCGCTCTCCTTGCTCTCTCTCTCTCTCTAGATCTCCCTCCCTCTCTCTCTCTCTCTGTGGCCAGGCACACATGTGGTTGCAATTAGCGGTGGCCAGGATCCAGTTTTGTCCAGAAAGACAGGCACCAGGCTTTGAATTATTGTTTAAATATGTATTTGAGTGTGTGCTTATGAATGGACACATCAAGACACATATAAATAAATGTGTCAGAGTATTTATTTATTTCTTCTTTCAGCACATTTGCTACAAGCTCAGGGTGGGGCAAAATCTGTCCGATTTGCGACAGTTTAATAGTGAATTAACACAAACCTTATAAATACAGTCATTTACACTCAGTTGACAGTTTATTAAGCACATCTCCCCTAACCCTGACCACACTTCTACCAAAGAAATTTCTACTGCCCTGCTGCTACTTGGTAGGGTTACTAAAGTGATCCTATAGTGGTCTCTTTTTGTTGATGGATATGGTAGTAAGTGGTTCAAAAACAGATGGGCTACAGTCAGTAACAGTATATGGTGTGTGCTCATGATAAAATGGCCTTTTGGGGCAGCTGCAACATAAGTCACTGAATAAATTTGCAACAGATTTCTGTGGTCATGGCTATGGCTGCTTCATAACTTTATATATACATATAATATGGTTATAATTAGCACATTGTTAATTGTGACTGAGCATTGAAAATAATCAGCATTATTGTTTTTGTGGGGCTTTTAAAGCTGTCATATAAAATAGATTGATCAAAAGTAAAGATAAAAAAGAAAAAAAAAATGTGGTCTCTTCATTGGTCTACATCTGCAGCCCATACTGTAGTCATGTCGAAGTGGAACTATTTACAATGTGGCTATTTCTTCCACTATCTCAGCATTGCAAAAACACTTCTTTCCCTGTTTAAAATGTCATGTGAAATGTGATTAAACTCTCTCTGAACGTTTCTATATAAAATTGGCATATCCACTTTGGTTCAGCATTCTACATGGAGGTCCCGACAATTATTGTCTTCTGAGGTCAATCAAGTCCAGCAGTGTGCATGGGTGCTGGCTCAGGGAGTAGTTTTGATGTATAATCTCTGCTATTGAAACCATGCCTTATGCAGGGGTCGTGGTGGCTATGGATGCCAGAGTGAGTGCAGCGTAGCGTTCAGCCATCAGAACAGTGACAGAGCTGACGCTGGATGTATAGCCGTAATAAAGAGCAGTGCTCTGCTGGCATGGGTTTGCCTCTCTGTGGTTTCCATTAGAGCAATGCTGAAGCAGAGAGCAGCATAAACCCTCCATGAACTCTGAGCTCATACACCTCCTCTGAGCGTGTGTGCTGCCTCGCTACATTGAGAATATGGAGCCAGAAGTGCCCAGACATGCAGGCCGACGTCCGGCTCATGTGTGCCTTTGTGTGTGTGTGCGCATATGTGGTGGGTGTGTTGACTGTACAAAAGAAGGTTATGGCATGTGTAAAGGCCATTACTAACATGGCTCTCATAGGACATTAAAGGCAGTATGATCACACTTGGTGTTATGGGATAGTATGGGACAGTTTTTACTGCTGGACTTTTCCCTAAAAGCTTTTAGGTGAAGGCATCTTTTGTATACCCTTATTCATATTGAGAGGCATCAATTGATATTTGTCTTGTATACATTTTTAAAGCACGTATCCATAAGCTTTTAGAAGAACATAAGACATAAGAAGAACATCTAAGACTCATTCTCAATTTTCGGATCCTATGAATGCCTTGATTCACTTAAAGAATACTTGTGATTGGTCAGAATGCTTACAAAGAAAGTCAGTGATTGGCCAGATAAGTTCATATCATTATTTTGATGTCAGTATTCTTATGCACTTCTAATTTAATGATATGTATTTTTGGACCCAAAGTTTCTTGATGGAGATGTAAATGAGAAATGTTTCAATGTAAAATTAATTTCCTAACAGGGTTTACACCCCAATAAAAATGGCCCTTATGCAAACTTGTGAATATATGATTTAACAGAAACATAATATATTGTATGCATTAGAAGGTATGAAGTTAAATGCTTTTACAATTTTAGTTTTTTACAGTAAAACTAACATGACTTGAAACTTGGCAAGATCCTATTTTTTATCTTTTTATTTTCTGCAAGGCATCATGCAAAAAGCTGGAATTTGATTAACAAGATTATAGTCTATGAAGCTGATTATGTTGGTTTTGGTAGGTTTAGCTCTAGAGAGGTCTACACTTCCCAAATCCACTACACTCCTCAAAAATCCTCTTCCTTATGTTGACACAGCTTTTCCTAAATCACTGGTGATTCATTTACAACAAATAATGAGTTCTAATGTTGCTGTCAGTGAAGAATCCTGCAGTATCAGGGCCCTCCCAGTAGACTGCCAGGGTTTGACCAGTTTAAGGATTAGAGCAGTAAAGATGGTGTTGCTGCTGATGCTGATGTTCGAGCTTAATTTTTTTGTTGATTTTATTTGTTTAGTTTTTTTTGACTTGATTTCCATATTTTGAGTGGAGTTTTCTCTGCATGCTTCACAGTGCATGCCAGATGAATGCCCTTGTGCAATTGCTTGCTGAGTCTGTGCCGTTGTTGGTTTTTTTTCATCTTATTGTGTATAACATTTTGTTGTTAAACCAAGTGTTCTCTCCACTGTGTGTTGTTCACTGTATAGTGTTGTGTTAATGTTTAGATTTCACATCAGTTAACTCACTACTTTCAGACTGTTTTGGAATATTGTATTAATTTTAATATGGTACACAACTAGGACCCGACCAGTATGTCAGTTATATCTAATTACATTATTAGATCAAGTAGATTTATCAGGATTGTTTTATATTGTTAACAATTGTGTTACAACTCAACACAAAAAGACACCATCCTGGCTACAGCATCCAAAAAAAATTCAACCCAAACATAAGGAAAAGAGAAGAGAAACTCACAAAAGCATTAAGAACCCACTTGCTGTAAAGTGAGGTTAAGTGTGGCGGACTACCAACTGACAGTCCATCGACTTACAACTTTAACTTCTTCCCATATAAAATGATACCAGCCCACATATCAGGCTCTTTATCAGTCTAAAAATGAGCATATTAGTCGGGCCCTATGAAGTACTGATTAGTTGTTGTTACTTCCAGATGTGCTGCTGTGAAGTGTGTTTCAGTTAAAATTTGTTTGAATGTTGTAGATAATACAGAGGAAAATTCCATTGCTCTTGTGTAGTGAGAATACACACCACCCTCTTGATGCTACTGTAAGTCTAACACAGGAAAAGTGAAGAGGCTTTTGGCAGCCTTTCATGACATCAGGCTTACCTAATGCTCTCCCACATGCCCCTGTTCTTTTATTATAATTGTCAATATCATCTGCATTGAGAAAGAGTGTATCCACGATGGTGAAATACAATCAGTAGCTCAGTCACACACCACTGGTATCTCATACAAACATGGAGACAGGATGTCTGACATGAGCTTGGAGAGCCTTTAGTGCTGTTACTAAGTAAGACAAAAGTGATATCATTGTCACACAAATCCTTCAGATTCAGTTGAACCTCTAAAGAGGGTGTTTTGGAATGGGACCACGCAAATAATGTGGTCCTTCTCTGCCAGACATGGCTGACTCCTCCTAATGCCATCAGCCCAACAGAATCCTCTCATCTCAGGACAGCCAAGCATGCAATTACCACTGCTCATTAAAATACTTAGAGGGATAGAGGCAAGATCTGTAAAGGTCATTATGTTCAATAGCATCCAGACACTGCTGCAATAAAAGCACATTTTGTCCACTCCCCTCTAGCCAGATCCTCCTGCTGCTTGGCAGGGTTAAGAATTCTGAGCGCAAACAGATGCTTTCAAATGGGGGAAAAAAAAAAAAAAAAAAGACAAACTCACACCTGAAAATAAACACACACAGTTACAGTTAAGACTTGAACATATGTGTTCTTTGCCCCAATATGAGGACAGTAGGTTTTCAAAGGGGAAGCCAGAGGGACAGGTTTAGGCTGATGATCGAGTGAGCTTGGAGCTCATCAGACTTTGACCGCAGCAGCTCTGAAGAGATCCAGCAAGGGATCAGAGCTGGCCTGCAGACCTCATGCATGGAAATTTGGTTAACAAATAAAGCCCTGTTATTGTTCTCTGACTTTGCTGAAGATTTTTTGAGAGCCAAAAGTGTGCCAGCCCTGTTTTTGAACAGAGTGATATAATTTGCCCTAGGATATTTGCTTCTGAGAAAAAATCGTAGTAGCCATTATTCTGTCAAAACTGTAACAATACACTTAAATGCTTTTGGACAACATAATAGGCTTTGGTCTGTGTTTATTCTTTAAAGAAATGTTTAAACAATAGATCTAAAAGTAGCATTTTGACCAGTCATAGATGACCAAAATTTTGCAACATTTATTATAGATCAATCAGTAACGAGAATGAACCAATTGTTTACAAAAATCATGAACTGCTGCAAGCAAGTGAAAGCCTGGGAGTTTCCTTTAGTTAAAACGTCTACTGCTCTGAAATGGAGTTTTGGTCGCATGTGCCTATCCTTCCATTAAAATATGGCACGTATCCAGGGAGAAAGGAAGCCTGATGTCATGGTTAGAATTCTCAGCAGCCACAGACCAAAGAACACTATAGTGGCTTTTAAGCAAGTCAGTTTGGATTGACATACAGGTCTTTGTCAACATGCTTTCTCCCAAGAGGGTGGTTTGACTTTAGAGATGCATTACACTGATTCCACTGTAAGGAAATAGCAATGTATATGACTCAACTTGATATTATCTATGCAGAATCAAAGTGTAATTTAATGTTTTCATGCTGTGTGAGAGCATGTTTATAGATAAGAGGAATTTGGCAATCCAAGAAAAAGGCTGTATGTTTGAAACTTTTGACATATATTGTTGTCTGAAGTGATTTTTTGTTTATTTTGACTGTTCTCTTTTAACATGCCAAGATTTGTTTATCACATTTTGCACTATTAAGCCATATTTTCCCCTTTTGCAGGCATATTGTGGTCTGTGGTCATATAACACTTGAAAGTGTATCCAACTTCCTTAAAGACTTCCTACACAAGGACAGGGATGATGTCAATGTAGAAATTGTTTTTCTCCATAAGTAAGTAGATTTCACTTCTTTTGGTGTAAAATAAAAGGTTTGAAGCCCTTAATGAAGCTAAAAAGTGTGATGGGATCACAAGATTATGAGAAGCAGATACCTGCACATCAAAAACTACATCTATGGAAAAGATTTTTGTTATATTAACACATTTTGGCAAACAATTTGAATTCCTAGCAACACTTTCATGTCCTGCTCTCAACCTTTACCTCCATTTTCTCTAGTATTTCCCCTAATCTTGAGCTGGAAGCCTTGTTCAAACGTCACTTCACTCAGGTGGAATTTTACCAAGGATCTGTTCTCAACCCTCACGATCTGGCTAGGGTCAAGGTAACATTCTCTAGTGATTGCACATGAAAGGCTCCAAAATGAGTGGTTTTCTAGTTTTTTCCCCCAATTTTTTAAAAAGTTCATTATTTTTACTTTCTCAACATAGAAGATATAAAATATTTTAACTGTGGACACATTTTTAAATACTATTAACACCAAATACAGACTTACTAACAATGTTTGCACAGTGTAGCATGATGTGAGTGATCGACCAGCTTTACTGTACAAATCCAATGAGCTCAACATTTTGCCCACAAATCAGCAAGTATTTCCTCATCTGCACCCCCAAAAGTGTTATAATCTTTTGCGTAGGAATTGGTCAGGCATCCTTTAAAGTAGCTCTGGAAACACTTTGATGAATAGGTCATTTTCTGTTATAGATGTAAATATGAAAAAATGCAGACCATGGAATTGAAGCTAATGGTAATGATAGATGATGATGATAAATTATGGGAGATGACAGCACTTAACTCATATTTACAGATGAATGTCCATGTTTGCTAACATTCTTATTCCTTGCTTTGTTCCATCACTGAAAACTGTAGATTGAGTCAGCGGATGCTTGCTTGATTCTTGCAAACAAATACTGTGCTGACCCTGATGCTGAAGATGCCTCCAATATAATGAGGTCAGGTCCTTTTCTTTTTTTTTTTTCTGCATTCTTCCTCGAGTCCTAGAAAAAAGGGCCATCGTTAGACATTTTTTTGGATTTTTCTGGCATGATCATCCAAACAACCAATTTCTTGTTCACTTCACTTTAAATATATGGGTATCTCATGTCTATGGCAGATTTTCAGTGATGTTTGGAGAGTTGAGGTCTGTCAGGCCCCTCTGCAATGAAAAGGAGGTGTGAAAGAAATACTTAGAAAACTCCTGTATCCAGCTTTGCTAAATATCTAACACCACACATCTGGCCTGCCCCCAGATGGAAAAAAAAAACTCACAGGAATTTCCTCTCCTCAAAGTTGGTTAAAACTGCTATGGGGGGGCACAGGCAGTCAGGCACCCATTTTTCATTTCATTCAGGTCGTGTGCACGCTTTCCATCCAACCTTGACTTGCTAGGAAAACTAAATATTTTTTTAGGCAGGAATGTGAGGGCTCTTCAACACCCTCCTCTTATAAAGACCTAATGTTGCATAAAGCAGCTTCATATGCAAATAAATTCCTCACCTTCTTTTTATGAGCCTCGAGAGAGAGAAATAGAGCAGAGTTCAAAAGGAACACTGCAATCCCAACTCTCACCTCACTTTTTACAGGCACGGCTGTCAAAATGGAATATTAATTCGGTTTAGTTTGGAGCTGTAAGTTGTCTGTGTTTCTTTCTATTACAGAGTCATATCCATCAAAAATTACCATCCAAAGATAAGAATAATCACTCAAATGTTGCAGTACCACAACAAGGTAATGCTCCACCAATCCACCATTGTTTCTGGCCGTGTGTTAAGATGTGTAACTACAAGACCGTGTTTTGCACCTTGCACCATGATTCCATTTACTGATATGATTAAATTGCATATCCATGGCTCTGTATTTTATCAGACAGGGTATCTCAATCTTCTAGACAAATAAGATCCCCCTCTAAAGTGGAATTAATTGCAATGTTAATGAGAATTCTGCCTCTGTAAAACGACTGTAAGCCATTGCAAAGGGATCTTCAAGAATTCATCTTGTCCTCTCCCGTGTGTTTTTAGGCCCATCTGCTAAACATTCCCAGCTGGAACTGGAAAGAGGGTGATGATGCGATCTGCCTGGCTGAGCTAAAGGCAGGCTTCATTGCCCAGAGCTGCCTGGCACAGGGCCTGTCCACCATGCTGGCCAACCTCTTCTCCATGAGGTCATTCATCAAGGTACTGTCAGCTTTGTCCTCTGGTTCTGATAAAAAAAGGAAAAAAAAAAAAAACCTCACAGCCATCCTTCCTCAGCCTCAGACAGTAGAATCAGCCTCCCAGTCCATTCCCACTGCAGCTCAATCACTGGGGCCATTATGCTGTGATGTAAATCATCTCCTGAGCCCCAGCGTCTCATTTGGGACCCACTCAGGACAGCAACACAGCAATGCTGTCACCATTATGAGGTAATTTATATGAGTCAATGGCACTGTGGAGGCGAGAATGTAAATTAGTGGTTTTTCTCGTGCTGAATTTACTGTCCCCCTGCGTGCTGATATAGCAGGGAAATGTGAACCATGTGTCTGTTCCATAGTCAATGAGCAGCACCCCAAAGCAATCCGTATTTATAGTCCAACTGAGCCAGACTGGTTTAGTACACACACACACACACACACACATAGCTCTGTCACAGGAACTATCCTAATGGATGAGAAAACATCTGATCAAAATAGTGTGGTCGTGTCGATGACAGGGAACTGAATCACACCAGCCTGTCTCCAGCTTGGCTGCGGATTTGTGGGTTTAGAATGAATGGGTGAAGGTCTGAGGATGAATGAATGAGTGTTTTAGGGGTTTTGTGGGTTTTTAAAAAGTCTTAAATTTAATTATATAAATTTAAGGACATAAAAGTCTTAAATGGTCCATAATAAAGAAAGATGAATTTCCTTTGCTTGTTTTTAAAGAAATAAAAGTCTGATGAATAGTAGAAACATGTTCAGGTTTCAAAATGCACCCTTTACTGGACAGCTTTAAAAAACCCACATTGAAAAAAGTAAGCTTCATAAAAAGCCAGATTTAAATGAATTGTGTTTTTGTGATACTGTAAGAGCAACATATTTACCTATTTATCCTAAAGTTTCATACCAATGTTTCTCAACCAAAATGGACAATATTGGGCAGCCATTCGGAACAGATGTTTTTATGTGTATAAGTTTTGAAGGCACACTAATAAAAACAGCCTGTTTAAGTTTAAGGGTAATGGAGGGGAATGTAAGGGAGGTTGAAGAATGGTTTTGTAAAAATGAATTGTGGCTGTTTTTGGTAAATAAAACCATATAAATGTCATAAGTGCACCTCAGGGAAAAATGCAGGAAAACTGTAGGATAAGCACTACTGTTACCACTTAATACCAGTGAGTGAACAGTGTCAGATGTGTTTATCAGCAAAAATAATATTTTACCAAACAAAGGCTTACAATCAGTTGTTATATATATATATATATATATATATATAGTGTATATATATATATATATATATATATATATATATATATATATTATATATATGATTAAGATTCATCAGTGCAGAAAAGTATATATATATATATATATATATATATATATATATATATATATATATATATATATAGATAGATATAGATATAGATATAGATAGATATGCACTGCACTGATGGTCTTGTCTTGTATTACTTTTTGTATTCTGTATTACTACTTTACTAAAAAGGTTTTAAATGGACTCTAAATCAATTCAAAATAAATAAAATTATAATACATTTTTAAAAAATCTTAGTGCTTGGTGTGAATGAGTAATATTGGGGTCAGTCTCAGGTGAGAAGAGTCTGATTCAGGTGTAGAGGAGTTGTAGTGTGTAGTCACACAAAGAAATGTATTCCCTACTCCAGCGGGGCTCTAACGTTGGCTTTGATGTGTGGACTCAGCTCAAGCTCTTAACAGTAAGGTGGAGCTTTTCTCTTTGAGAGAAACATTCTCATGTCATAGAAAGATGAGGAATAACTCTATAGCGACTGTAAAAATGTGGTATGTGTGGAAACATCTGCAGGGTACATCATTCCGCTCATAAAAACACTGAAGACAGGACCAAGACCACCCAGGCCAGACTGCAGCATACCCGCATGCACTTCCAGCTCTTAACGAAAAAGGTTTCTCGCTAAAACATACGGGCACTAATTCAAACAGTCTACCGTAGTTCTTCCTGCCTATCAAAGTGCTACTCTAAATCTGTCAGGAGAATCATTGAGAATGGAAAAGAACAGGTCAGTATAAGCTCATCTACTGTTAACCCTACTTTTGAAACACAAAAAACAGGTTACTCTGCATGTTCAGTGGCAGTTTTTAAAAAAAATTGAAACATCATTTGTAGTCAACACTTTTTGATGTCTTGTGTTATTGCAAGAGCGGTCAGTGTAGCCTTATTGCACTGAGCACAGAGACTTAAACGCTCTTGTTATTTCCATTGGTTTAGAAGAGGAATGCATTTGATGCATTTGTCAGACTACAAGTTAATCATACTTAGAAGAAAACCACAGACTGGGAGGCAGCTTGTCCCCAATTCATCGTGACCTCTTTTGCAACTAAATGTCAGGATAATGCTGCAAGTAGACTCTGTAATTTTGAACAAACACACAAAGCCAAAATGTTATATTTGAACCAAAACCCTCATGTTTCTGATGATGGAGTGACAGAGGAAATATGGAGTGTATTATTTGCATTTTCCCTGCAATCTGCAGCTGCCAGAAAAGAATTATTACAAGTGAAAGTGAACATACAGGCTACAGCAAAACATTTTTGCAGGGTTTGAAAAGTAAATAAAATATCCTATAATTGTAAAATGTCATCCTTTCATTTTAATTGGCAAAAGTGCAGTAAGGAAACTTCCCAACATTTTATGTGGTGCATGGCTTCTTTGTTTGGTGTATCTGAAGAAAAACAGTGTTTCATGAGAAGTCAATTTCCACAGCTTTTGTCATTCAACTAAACACATTGCATTAATTAAAAAGGCAATTAGGAAAAATAGGTCAGCAGTGGCACGTTACACTCCTCACTGAAAGCCCAACAGGACAATGTGTGAGAGTGCATCACCAATCTGTCTCATCCGATTCACTCAAGCAGAAGGGCTAGAATAGACTGCTCTGCTGCCTGGAATCAGGGCTGACTTGAGAAGGCACTTGGGAGACAAACTAGAAGAGCATAGAGAGGTGTTAATGAGACACACACACTCAGAATTGTCTTACTTCCTGTGTTGAATATAGCATATGTAGTACTTGTAGAACAGACCTTTGGAAAGACCATTAACAAACTAGAAGGCAGTAACTTGGCTTAAACATTAAACCTTTGTCAGACCTCTTGCTTTTTAAGCACGGTAAACAAACTGATTTTTGACGCAGACAATCAGACAGTGTTCCTTCAGCTCTCTGGAGGAAACCAAGGAAATAATTGTTCCCTCGCTGGAAAAGCTCATGCCTGTAGCATTTTCATCCAGCCTGACAGGCCTGACAAAAACGTGTGAGGTAATTTAGGAAGGCCTAAGTAAATGGCTGCCATCTCTTCAGGGCGTGATGACAAGAGCCCTCCTATTAGTGCAGTACTTAAAGCAGCTTGCCCGAAAAAGAGAGTGGCTCTCAGCCTAGCCGACACAAGGGGAGCCCTCTTTAAGAGTAAAGCCTGGCTTTGAAAGCCTTGCTCAGCCTGGCTGTCAGACAGATGCTGGCTTGGAGATGGCAGAGTAATGACTGAGGGTTTGCCTAATGGCAGTACTGCTTATCAAAGCCTAGCCCTGCCCCTGCATCTTACACATATGTAATGAGGGGAGGATGAAGAAGCCAGACTGCAACACTTACTGTATACTTTACACCTCATACAGCATTCCTTCTCACTCTGCTAGACTCTGTTATACCTGCTTTTCTTTCCATATTGAAATGCTTTGAACTGCATGCTCATTTATGTTTTCTGAGAATTTTAGATTTCGTATTGCAATGCAATATATAAGTAGTTGGGGACTGTGAGATTTCTTAGATGTCTGAATATGACGTTAAATAACAATGTTAGTAACGAACAGATAATTATTATAGAACAGACGATAATTATAATGACCAAATGATGACAAATGACTAAATGTAACCTCCCCAGTAAACCCCAAGATTGGACACTTGGTTACAGCTTACAAAGCACACATGGAGTCACTTTACCCTTTTATACTGAAGATGAATTCAGTTTACTAAAGACATGATTTCTATCCCTTGAGAAGGATGGAACTGAACTGAGAATTGTCAGAGAATATTCCCAGCATCTGGTTTGGTCAGACTCTTAGACTTTAGTTAATAAATGATTGCAAAGATAATTCCTTTTCATTATTTTACATTATTTTATTTTTATTCAGTTTCATTACAGATTTACAGCCAAAAGGTTGATGTGTCTGGGTCCCAAGCAAAGTAATGGCTGGAAACCCTTGTCAAAAATGCGTCTTACTCGAGTCATAATTGAACTACTCTTTTTTTGCCTCAGGTTTAATGATGTCCTGCATGTTGGGCAGTCAACATTTATAGTATGAGCAACAGTGTTGAAGCATTTTAATGTACATTAAATTAAATGACACTTAATATTTGGTTGCACATCCCTTTGCAATAACTGCATCAAACCTGTGACTTGAACAAGTTGTTGGTTTTGTTGGATTCTTTGGTTATAATATTTTTTGTTCTGGGAGGATATAAAAGTGTATATATGGGCATACATATGGGTGTATATAAGGCTATGCCCTGGATCAAGCACGTGATTGTGCTCTGCCACACATGTGACTGACTCCATCAGATCCTTGTTCTTTTTTTGCTGCAGATTGAAGAAGACACATGGCAGAAGTATTATCTGGAGGGCGTGGCTAATGAAATGTACACTGAGTACTTGTCCAGTGCCTTTGTTGGGCTTTCTTTTCCTACAGTTTGTGAGTAAGTAAGACTGTTTCCTTAAAATCTATATTAATGCCATCCCTTTTGGCCCATATAAAAACATACACAGTTACATTAAGATTTAAACAGCAGTTTTCCAATAATTAGTTTCACAAGACTATGTTCTGTACTTCTGTACACATTTTACAATGTGGTTTAATGCTGTTCACATTTTCTGCTGTAATTATAAAATATCTGAGTATTTTTTTAAAATAAGGCTAGTCACTATAGTATATAAATTTTACTACAATAAAAAGGCATTTTTATTTTACATCTGTTGTAGCTAGCTCTGATTTAAGGCACTAATCTTTTTTTTTTTTTTTCTTTCAGGCTGTGTTATGTGAAGCTCAAATTGTTATTGATCGCTATTGAGTACAAGTCAGAGCAGAGGGAAAGCAGGTTTGTCCCCCTTTGGCCCTCCTGATTCTTCACAGCACACTTGAGCAAAGAGGGCCAAAGCAGTTGTGTCCCTCGCTGGTCCTCTTCACTGTCCCATACCAGCACTCTCCCTTCTTCCCAGCCCACATTGATAAGCACTTTAAAAAGAAATTTCATTACAAAAATTTTCGATTAAAAGATTTGGATCAAATTCTTTACTTTCAGAACACAAGGTTTGATGTTCTACAGAAGACAAGCCTTTTCCCCTCTGTAATTTGTTATTTGTTTGGGAAATAGACTTTCAGTCTGAAATCTTGAACTGCAGCAGCAGCATGTTACAGCCTCAATAAACATTGGAGTATTGTTTAGATTCCTGGAGGACGTTACCCTGGTTGCAACTCTCATTGTAAAACCGATGATGATGATGACTGAATGTATGAGTCAGTGTGACACGATAGAGCCATGACATCTGCTCAGACTCACTGTGACCTATTGATGAAGGCTTTACTCTCACAGTAAAGGGCCTCCCATCGATAGCTCTCTTGTTGCATTTTGTTAACTGAATCATGTGAACTAATAACATGAAGTACTCTGTCTCAGTAACCTCAACTTGCCAAATCCCACCCCTCCCACATCCACAACCTGTCTTAAGATGTTTTTGTAAAACTTCTTACTAATACATTTTATGTATTTCACAATAACTAATGAGTGTGTTTTTATACTGGCCTAAAAAAAGACTAAACAAAACAACAATTTGACATAAGTTCCAGTTGGCCTTGATCATTGGTGCTGTGTGATGTGAACAGTAGATTTTGTAGATTCGGTTTCTGGCACAGCCACTTTGGAGCCTCTGGTTACACCTAAATCACATCTCATTGACAGATATTCACTTTTTAATTGGCCATTTTGTCGTGTTCCTACACAACTGCAGTTATGCCCACATGTTTGCAAGTTGTAGAAAAATTTTCAGATTAAGGTTTAAACTTCTTTTCAGTTGAATCTGGCCAGCTGAAGCTTTTAAGACTAGTCTCAAATAGTGTCACTTCCAGTACTTTTGTGCCAATACACATACTGTGCTTTTTCAGAAGTGAAAGCAGAGGACTTTTCATTTATTCAACCTGCCAACCTTATTTATGTAGTTGGCTTATATCAAAGGCTTGCCACAAAAGTGTTATAAGTCTTCTTTTCCTTGCTTGATTTTATTGTTGTACAACATTTATAGAGGGCAAAGCAAAGTCCTTCATTGTGTTCTTGGAGATAAACTATGCACACACTGATGGATTATGTTCTTGCAATGCACTACAGAAAACTAAGCATTTTATTTATTTTTGCCCAGCACCACTTTTTTTCTTTAAAAGGTAACTGAAAAGTAACTGTTTTGCCCTCTACTGTAGTCCTACTTTCCAAAAGCAGCTTCAGTTGTGGCACAGATATGACTGACATCACCTCCTTTTCTTAAGTCCGTGGCATCATATAATAAATGTGTGATTTGTAATGTTTTCTTGTTGTTTGCAGAAGCAGAAAGCGGTATGCCCTCTTCCTTATCTTACCCCTCCACACTTTAGATCCTCTATCTGTTGGATAAAACTTAAGGATTTTGTACCGACCCCCTGCTCAAATCTGGCCAAATCTCTTACTTTCTTATTGTGATCCTTGTGCTTAATGCACTAACTTCTTTGCAGGCAGAAACAGTTGCTATTTATCATTTGAGTCACTTGTTACTTTGTTTGTACTGTTTACGTATCATCTCCATGTCTTCTGATTTTCTTACTTGTGTTTTTTTTTTGTTTTTTTTTATTCCCCTCCTAAGTTCTTTTTCAGTGTTCGTCAAGCTGTGCACATATCTGCTCAAACTAATGAGTTCTTTCCTTCTGTTTCATGCGATTTTCTCCATCGGAACAGTACTTCATGTTTTTAAAGTTTCTTCGGACGCAGAGAGCATCTGTTGTGACACACAGAATAATTGCTCTGATAAGTCAATGGTCATATGGAACATTGACTATTTATGATAAAAATGACTCTATAAACATCTTTTATTGATACATAGATCTGTGTATTTGACTGAGTTGGGAAATTGTCCCGTCAGGTCACATTTGAACTCAAAAGCTGTAAATTATCAGTTAGTTTTGTACTTGTTCTGATTTAACAAAGCCACTGTCCAAAACAGCCATCTTTCTTTAACTGTCATTGCCACTCTAACACCTTATCACATGTGCATGTGTGTGTGTATGGTATGTGTGTCATTGTGGTGTGTGTGTGTGTGTGTGTGTGTGTGTGTGTGTGTGTGTGTGTGTGTCTGTCTTTGCAATATTTGAATGCAAGTTAAAAAATGAAAGAGAACGAATGTGTGTGTGTGTGTGTGTGTGTGTGTGTGTGTGTGTGTGTGTGTTGGTGCGCTTGCGTCTCATTGTACGTCTTATGGATCTGTCACTCACCATGTACCCTATTGCCTGTGCGTCTCTGAGTAGATGTTTATGAAGTGAGGTCACTTCCTGTCAGTTTGGTGTTCTATACAACAATCCAACTGCACAGAAGTTACTGCAACAGTTTGCATCTACGTGCCACTGTTCAGTGGCTGCACCTGCTCTCTCTCTCTTTAGATGTGCCGTTGGTTGTGACACTTTTGGTAATCGCATGCCTGAACACACTCGTCACGTGACACATGTGATGCTTGCCTTGTTTCCCACAATGTGAGGTTTGATCAGTCTACAGGCCACTGTTGCCAAGTGACTGGAGCGCTTGCAGTGCTTGGAACTCTCTTACACTTTGAAGACCAAGCATTTTGAAAAATCTCAGATTTGGGGAGCAATGTGTGTGGATACGTTGGTGAATGAGTCGGTTTGTTTACTTTGTCATCTGAACAGCATGCAGAATGTGCGGCTTGTTCTAAGACGGGGGGAATTTAATCATATGAAGCTCAACAAGGACAAGCTTTGCATTAGCTTACATGCTGCAAGCCTGTTTCTTTGTTTATGAAGTTGACTGTTGCTTTATTATGTATTAAATCCCCCTCTTTTTGGTCTTCATTTCTGATAACATGGTTGTTTGTGGAGCCCAGAGGAAAGAGCTTTGACAACATCATATCTACACTCATATGCATGTATAAGACTGCAGGATATCTCTTTGCTCCAATGGGACTTAATGGATTAGTGGGTGGCTGCGGTGCCCAGCTTTTCTTTCTTTCATCTGGGCTCTGAGGCCTGCTCTGGCCAGGCCGAATGTCTGTCCAGTGTAACAGTCACCATTCAACTCATTGATGACTCCTATCCAAAGGCAAGCATTAATGACTGTGTTGTGTAGTCCCGTCTCTGTCTAATTAACGGGGAATGATACAGTGGCTCAGTAGTGGCTCTGTCATCACTACTGAAACTCTACATTGACTCCTAAAATGGGGCTAAAATAAGTGCAACTAAGTTTGGCAAGACTATCAATTCAGGAAATTATCCCCTAAAACCATGGGAGGTCACACTGAGACATCTTTGACTGTCTTTGACTGGAATTTGCCTAACCTAATGAATGATTTTGTTTGGAATGGGCTATATGACTCAAATCCTGGAAGTCAAACTTTTGGAGAAATGTACATGTTAAGTGTAGTTTGCTTTAAGTCATCATTCCACTTTACTAGTAGAATGAAATTGGCTGGCATTTCTGATGATTAAACTGTGCACTCAAGAGAGAACATGTACATATCTTTGAAATTTGACTGTGTAGGTCCAGGCGTCTGTAAGTCAGGAGTGAATAACTGCTCTTGAATCAAATGTTCTGCAGTGTTAAAATGGTAGTGCTCAGGTTCAGGCTCAGGCTCAGCCCATTCATAAGCATGCCAAAGCTTATCAATGTCAGATTAGAATTTTGCTCAGAGCGCATCCCTAATTCTAAAAGGCCTGGTCATTCCCTAACATTCCACTCCTCAGTACTAAAACAGGTGAACCACGGCTGTATGGAAACACACCTTCTGACCATCTGTTTCAGTGTCATTCGGAATGCTTTGACTAAAACCACCCCCATGAAAGCAATTTTAATTCTTTCTTTTATTTCATCCCACAGACCAGCCTGAAACTGCCATTAGAAAAAAGAATTAAAATTGACAATCTGTGCTACTGTGTATTTTGCTTATTTGTTTTGGATATAATAGAAAGGGCTGAAATAAGCAAACCTATCACAATGTTTCTTTGTGCAGAAAGGATTAGCTCCCCATCCTCCCAGCACATCAAGAGAAAAAAATCTGTGGCAGTACAGTGTAGAGGCTCTTTTGGCCCATTAGTTTTCTCTTAAGGGTGGAGAAATGTGTGTACCATTCCTCTTGATTAGAGCTTTTGACTGTGCAAGCCTTATTTGCTTCCTTTTAACACTTGTGATCCTCTTTCTGACTTAACAGCATTTTGATCAACCCTGGGAACCATGTCAAGATGCAGGAGGGAACCTTGGGATTCTTTATTGCCAGCGATGCCAAAGAGGTCAAAAGGTATTGAAGAGATTCCATACTGAATGATGATTAGCTGTTTTTAGGATGCACTGATAGAGAACCTCTGCTGACAACGCTGTCTCAAAATAGGTCCCTTTCACATTTCTGTGTTGCCACTTGAGTTTCTAAAATCTGGCAAAAAATATTTTGTTGAACTAAACACATAGTAAAATCACCATGTAATGCTTTCGGATTTGTCCCTTAGAGCAAACTCCAGAAAAAAGAAAAAACACACACAAAAAAACACTCAACATTGGAGTCTATATGGGCCACACTGTGGTCATCGTTCACGTGATTTGGATCACAGTTAATCTTAGCAGAAGGTTATGTAAAGTAAGTGACCGCTCATCTTTGTAGCCCAGTTTTATTTCAGTTCCACATAATATTCAGTTCTGTATAATATAACTTTTGTCCCATAATAGGATGGGGTTGGGCTGCATGTGGTTATGGTCAGTTGTTAATAATGAAATTCTTATTTTAAGCATGTGACAGTTGCAGACATGAACAAATAACTTGTTTAGAACTCTCTTCTCTTCAAGCAGGTAGAATTCACGTAGAATGTTTTCATTTGGTGTAATTGATGTAATGGTTATTTTTTATTTTATTTCAGAGGAACTGAGGCTAACAGTTATAAACTTACATGCCAGGGTGTATTAATATTTTCTTTTGTTTGACAATGATATTCATAGCATTTTTGTGATTTTATTATTTTACATAACTTGAAATAACACACCTGCAGTGTGTTTACCAATACCTGCATGTTGTACCGTTTGTGTGGGGTTGGGAGACTAATAGATCATTTTAAATAGTAATCTTAAAGCTTACACTATAGATTTTGCACATTTCTACTTTTCTACACATTTCTAAAATGTATTGCACAAGGACTTTTATTAATTCATTAGTAGATATGCTTGGACCAGACAAACAACCTCTGTGTTAACAACTATACTGTTCATGTCAAAGGAGTTGTTTAAAGAATGGAAGTGCCCAGTACGGTACAAGTCAGTGTGTGCATAAGCACTAACATGGTTGTTACTACTGGTGATTATTTTTCAGTAAAGAATGATGATTTTTAAAAAATTAAGAATTATTTTCATGTTATTGATGAGGGAATATCTATCACAGATGTTTGGCGAATCCATAATCAGTATCTCTGTTAATGTAGTTGCGTAATGCTGTTGTGTCCTTTATGTGCTTAATGGGGGACTGCCGTTCTTTCTCTCAGAGCGTTTTTCTACTGCAAAGCTTGTCACGATGACATCACAGATCCCAAAAGGATCAAAAAGTGTGGCTGCAAGAGACGTAAGTACACCAGTCCATCCCACTCCCCCTGTCATTTCACTGGCTCTCGACAGGACCTAACTAATTTTCTTTTGTAAGCACTTTGGTTTCAGTTTTGTGTAGGATTTGATCATAGTTCCATGCAAAGTAATTGCTTAACAATCACACAAATCTAGTTTTTTTTTTTTTTTTCTCATGTTATGTTCATGTTTATCCGATTTTTCAAATTTTGTTTTCATTGTTTTTATTTCAGTTGTGGGTAAAATTCTTTTTTGTATCTGCTTTTATAAACTCTAAAAACACCCCAAAGATATTTGGAAAGCAGATTGTCAGGATGACCTTTAAATGAGCAGTAAAAATAATGGACTTTAAGAAGGGCTCAAAATGACATCAGATAGGTTCAGACAAGGAAAGATGGAGAGGTGCACATTATTTAGAAAGTGAGCAAAGAAAAGTGTAGGGGGGGGTCAATGAGTGATGACATGAAGTGGGGTAGAGACTGTGGAAGAAAAAAAAAAGGAGACAGCTAGTCATCAACATGCTAATGACGGCACGAGAGGGAGAAGGAGACAGAGAGGAATAGAGACGGGAAGAGGCAATGACGTGATTAGCGAGGCTGAAGAGAGAGGCTGTCAGCCCACACTAGCATCAGTGGGGAGAGATGCCGAGATAATGGCACCAGTCAGGTGGAAAAACAAAAGGCAAAAAGCCCCGGCCCACCCTCGTCACACACACCGCAAACATACTCCTGGCCTGCGATCATTTTACTAATCATATCCACCCTGTTTACCCCTGGTGCTAGCGCTGCTCAGACTCACCACTGTCATCTCCCACTTCCTCGGCCCAGCTGGAACACATTCTGACAGGAAAGCATTGAAGTAGAAAGGAGATAGTCATGAAGATTTGCATTGCTCAGTGTAGAAGCCCAGGCTGCTGACTATTAGACTCGTTGTCAGCAATTATTACAGCGTAGATGCATAGTTGCATACAATTAGGTGTGTATATAAACAGGTGTTTCATTAGTTTAATTCAGGAGCTTTATTAATGACAATCAAATAAAGTGACATCTTGACTCACAGACCCAAACGTATCTAGTTAGATATATTAGCATGAAACAATAATGTTTAAACAGAGGGAGGATTAACATAAAGGAGTAATAATGCATTGTTATCACCTGACCTATATAAGCACTTGTCCTAACCAGTTAGCCTCGAAATGAATAATTCAACTAAACACAAAGCAAGATTGGCGATAAAGCCAATCTTTCAAAGAAAACCCTGCATTTGAGGCTTTTGTTTCAAGTCATCTCAATAGTTTTAATACAGATGTGACCTGCTGGAGGTTACTGGTGATGGGGCTGAAAAAGAAGGCGCTATATTCTAACAAATCTACTTTTTTTGTACGTTCACTTTTGTAGGCTTGCCCCACTGCAGGCTTTCAGAGTAACTGACTAATGTTTTCAGATTAAAAGGGGTTGTTTTAAATCTGCCGCACTGAGAGAGATGACCTTTTCCATTGCTGTAATGGAAGCTTGTGTTATGTTTTTTTTTTCTTCTTTTGCTAGTTTTTTTTGTTTTGTTTTTTTTACCATTTTTATGACCATTGACAGATTTTTTGATGTATTTCCTTTCTTGCTGCCCTGGAATATGCCTCTTTATTTAAAACCCTCACTGGTAGTGATACATTGTGAGTAAAAATGGGTTTCCTGTGGCCCAGAGTGCAGTCTAACTGTCTCTCTCACTCTATCTGTCTCTTATGCTCTCTGTCTCTCTTCCTCTCTCTGTTTCTCTCTCTCTCTCGATCTCTGCTGATAGTATATATCTATGTTGCATGTACCAGTCTAGCTGCTGCATCCTCCCCATGCCTCTCATCTCTACACTGTCCTCAAGCCAAACAAGAATATAGCAGAGTACAGCCCTGAGATGACCAAGCCCCACTACTCCCGATGGTCCACCCAACACCCTTATTTTCTCTCTCAATGACCGTGATGTGACCCAAACAATAATTTTGTGGACAAACAACTCACTTGACCTGTTCATGCTCTGCCCTCACAAATATATTCTTTCTTTTCCACTGTTGCAAGGCTGGAAGCACAACTGAAATAATCTGTAATTTCAGTGCTTGACATTAATAACTTGGGTATTTTGGAAAAAAAAAGTTTTCATTCTCATTATTTAGAAGGGGCTCTGTAAATCTTGTCCAACTTTGCAACAGCCGTTTGGAAAGAACACATCTGTGGTCAGAGCATGGCTTGGTCAGTTTTCCCAATGGTTAACCAAATGGCTATAGACTCAAGTCAATGTCCAATGGACTTTATAGCATATCATATTCTCGGTCAAAATCCATCCCAAAGCCCTGGTGTCCCATCCCCTCTACAAAACTCCTAAAATGGATGTGGTGACAATCCAAAATGTCAAATAGATTGATACTGGTTACACTAGTCATGGACTTAAAAGAGCCCAGAGGAAAGAACATATCCATCTCTGTCCACCTCCCTCACTGTCAGAGGCAATTTTTGCAAGATGCTGTGTTTTCAGAAAGTGGAAAGTGTCCTGTGGGAAGTTCTTCAGATTCTTAGACGTAACAAGCATTGTCTCCAAAACACAATCAAAACAATGTGGTTCCCCTTCGCTTCCACTCTCCCCCCCTGGCCCCAGCTGCCCAGGCCCTGGCCAGCTTCTCTTCAGCACACACCACTCATCCCTACACCAAGAATTGAAATGATCCAGCTCTGCATTTCAATTCTCTTCTTATGTCTGCCCTTTCTTTACTCCCTGCCAATGATTAGAATTCCTCTTCTTATCAGAGCGATGGAGGATTAAGGTTGATCTAGCTGCTGTACAGAAAGTGGCCTGCAGATGGCGGAACAACTCTGTAGATGAGATAGTAGTAGACTGGAGCACTGATGCCCTTCCAAACCTGTTTAGCAAGAATGCTGACAGCAGAAGAGTTAGTTTGGAGTGAATAGAAGGTTTTTTCTCACTTGTCACTTGTATTCTTTTATATAAGTCTCCATATAAGAATGTGTGCTTTGTTATATTTCTCTCTCTCTCTCTCTCTCTCTCTCTCTCTCTCGCTCTCTCTCTCTTTTCCCTCTTGTCTTTCTTCTTGTTCATTTGTGAACATGTGCTGCTTGTGTTTTTTGGTAATGTGCATCATTTGTTTAGGTAAATAGATGCGCTTACTTAAGCTTTTCTTTTGAGAAAAGATCTTTGTGATCTGCATTGCCCTGTTTAGGAATGATGAAAAACCATTCTCTTAAAAATCACAGAATCACAGTAGTGTACATTAATCATTGTCCTTCTTTGTTTCGTGGTGTTTT
The DNA here is from genome assembly GCA_017165825.1 of Hepsetus odoe. Lineage (NCBI taxonomy): Eukaryota > Metazoa > Chordata > Actinopteri > Characiformes > Hepsetidae > Hepsetus > Hepsetus odoe. Next base: position 16,980,178 of record CM029367.1, on the reverse strand, counting down.
GCACTCTTTTATGCCATGGTTTGGAAGGCTATTATTAGGAGTGAACATACAAGTGCCTGCAGCATTCTTGCTAAATATGGCTTTGCTGTTTAAAAGGCTTCAGTTAGGATCTGTGTGTAGCTACGTTAAGCCACTCACATCGTCATGTTGTCTTGTGTCTCCTCCTCCTCCCTCCATGTCTCTCTCTGACTAACATATCCACATGACTTATGCTTTGATGAATGTCAACCTCAAATCTCTGAAGTGACAGATTTCAGCATGACATTGAAGTCTCACGGCACGACAGGGCACCGCCTTGAACTGTTTCTGTCCTGCAAACAGTTGACTAGCCTCCACTCCAAAGCTGAGACTGCAGCCACCTCCCTCTGCATGCTTATGATGCCTAATTTCAGCTCTTATGCATGATCCTATGGGGAAAAAAACAGTCCCTGAGGTTAATGTACCCTATTCTCTCCCTGGCATATTACTGAAATTGGCCTCTTAATTTAGGCTAATGTCCTCAGATGGAAGCCAAAAAAGCAGGGTTTTCCCTGCAGGCCGGAGTGCCAGACTTGATTATGATCCGTTAACACAGCGGCACCAGGAGAATGAGTACCAGGGACTGTTTATTTTGAGTTTTTTTATTTTTATTTTTTTATTTAGACAGGATCTCAGCAAATAATACTGCTCTAGCCACTCACCACCACTCCCTCGAGGCACACACACTGACACACATATTCTCATGCACACTCTCCCACATACATTCCACATACATTCCTACATGTTCACACAAAAACCCATGAGCTGACATACCCTATTTAAAGGGCCCATGTTGTGGAAAAAATAATAGTTTTCCTTGCTTTTTTCATGAGTTTGGTCTAGTATGTTATCCTAAAAAATGTACTTTCTTTGTACCAGTTCAAACTAAGAAAATTAAGCTACAAAAATGGCCCATGTTAAAAAAAAACTACTTTTTGTGATGTCACAAAACCTACTGCTTTTAAATTGATTCTGGCCTATAACAATTTGGCCTGCCTGTTCACTCTGAAATGACGAATGAATTTTAGCCTGAAAAAAATTCAGGGATGCAAATTAGTTTGTTGTTTTAAAGTTGAATTAAAATGACTTGAAGCATGGTAACAAAAACAGTTTCTGTCTAAGTGATTAAAAGAGGTATGAAAATCATTTTTTGGAAATAAATTATGATACAATTATTATTTTGATTAATAAAATCACATGTTGTAGGTGGGTAGGCCTCCAGGAAAGGATATAATGCAAGAAAATGTAGGATATTGCCTATTTTTATCAAAGAAAACTACAACATTTAATATTGCTTCATAATTCCTTTACACATGTAATCGCTGTAGGCGGGGGCATGGTCTGGTGAGTTGGCATTTGAGTGTAGTAAAAAATAAAGACTGATGCCCTTGGTTAGAGCCTGTAGTATAGTGTGATGCCATTGACAAGGCCCTGCTGCTGCATGATGGGATACAGGTACGTGATCCTCTCCTTTAGACATAGAGGATGCAGTTGATGAAGCAAGCTGCTGCTGAAAGCATTCACTCATTCCTCTCTGCCTGACTGCCCCTGCCCCTTATCCCACTGATCCTACTGTCATATTTAACTTCTTTGCCTTATGACATACTTAGCCTTAGGGCACAGCTTGACCCTGGTGAGATGACTGTTTCCTGCCAAAACCATAGGCCCTAAATGAAGCATCTATCAGAAACATCCCAAACTTTATTATTTAAGACATCTTAAGTGAAATTGGCCACCCAGAGTCTTTTCTGGCAATAAAATAGTAGAGTTTCAATAAGGAGTTTTCCATGCTGTAGCTGGCTGAGCAGGAGATCTCATGTTCCTCACCCATCGATGGGTCAAGCCTGTGAGAGCTTGCTGCTAAGGCTTCACGTTTTGTTCTTTTAATGAAACAAAAGAGACCAAGTTACCTTCAGACATCCCTGGTTGATGAACTCTTTTTTTCCTTGCCATTAACCTGCTGCTTCTCCTCTCCTCTCATCCAACACATGACTGTAGCCAAGATGTCCGTCTACAAGCGAATGAAACTGGCATGTTGTTTTGATTGCGGGCGCTCTGAGCGCGACTGCTCGTGCATGTCAGGCAGTGTACATAGTAACATGGACAGCCTTCAGAGGGCCTTCCCACTTTCTTCTGTCTCTGTTCATGATTGCTCAACCAGTTTACGTGCCTGTAAGTTCGATCGCCAAACCACACTGTTCTTCCATGTCTGTGACCTGTGTTCGTGTGTGTGATGTCTTCCATGTGCTGTGCTTTGTTTTTTGTTTTCTTTTTTTGTACTTTCAGTTTCGTGCCTCCATTTTTATCCTACCTGTGGCGTTTCTCGTGGGTGTTGTTTGCTGAGTGTGGTGGTTTATTGATGGGTATGATTTTCTGTACAGTGGTCTGGTGGTAGTGGTATTGCTGTGGCTTTTTTGTGATGGTGACGCAATAGGTGGTAGGAGTGTGTTGGCGCATGCTGTGTTTTAGTGGAGCACTTGTTCAGTGCTGATGCCTTAACAAAGTCACTGTTTGGTGTTAAATCTACAAAGGAACTTTCAATTTGATCTGCCCATGTGTTCCAAAGAAATCTGATGGACTTTTTGTTTGATGCACCATGTCGATGTACCATGTTGATATTGATGATGTTGTAATTGTTTGGTGGATTGTGATGGTCCTTCATATTGAGGACGATACAAATGACTTAACTTTCTTTTCCCTTCTCCTTAAAGCAGCTTCGAGCACCTGGGATAATCTCCAACAATAATGTTATTCTATTATTTCTAGTATGGGGACAGTAACGAAATATGCGAGCCATATTTAATCAGTGAATGTAATTTCCAAACAAATGTTACTGAAGAGCTCTGTCCATTTGTAAAGATCCTGTTGATTATTTACTCATTGAGAATAAACGCCTTGATTGATATTTCAAGAGAAGCTATATGCAAACCTTTGAACATTCCTGGGCAAATAACATGTAAATATGTTTAAAAAATTGGGAACAAATAAAATGTGTTAAAAATTTCTCTATTATTTTTTCTTAATATGTTAAATTTATCAACTAGAATACTAATGTGTGCTAAAGTTGACTAAATTCTCATTTCTGTAGAACACTAAAGCGTGTCATTTGAACAGGGTGGCCACATTTCTGCACATGACTGTTTATGTACTTGATGAGTAAAAAATCATGATGTCATTACCATGCATATTTTTCATGTCACACAGTATGTATTGTTTCAAAAGGGATCTTTACTCAAAGTGAATGTCCATAAATAGCTAAGTTCAAGAGTGAGTTCATATTGGAAAGTCTCTATGTGCTTCTATTCTTGGACAATCATGTTTTAATCATAGGCCACTATGCCTTCATCATTTCCACAAATTGAAAGAAAACAATTTTCCTACCAGGGAATTTGCTTTTAATGAAGTACACAATCGAGTGGGCAAACACAGAGCACTCACTGCTTTGCCATGGGATTGGATCCACTCCCCACTCAATGCTTCCTCTTAGCCAGCAACTGTGGAAGGAAAAAGTCAATGTCCTTTATTTAATGCCTTGTATACCACAGTGGGACTGTCTGGCTCAATGTAAAAGTTAAAAGGAGATCACCGGCAGAAACTCAATAGAGACGGGAGTGATTGGGTCCGAAGGAAGGAGTCAGATGATGGACACAGTTAGCTGTGCACAGCACAGTGCTGTGGAGGGCCCTTCTCATTAAGCCCAAGCAGATCTGAAATACTAAAGTGTCTGTCTGTTTGGCCTGGCAGTAGCATGGGCTGCTTATCAAAGCAGGGGTCAGTTCAGACGATTGCGTTTCTTCTGAACCGCTCTCTGTCCGCTAACCACATCTTGTTAGATTAGTGTCAAACACGCTATGATGAGTTTGGCTTTGTGTCTTATGTTTTGGTCAGGGGGGTTGATATCCCTGGATACCAATTACTGGCCATTACATTGTTACTGATCTCCCCTCGCCCCATCATCCCTTGTTGGATTTCAGGAAATCCTTTTGCTGCCTTAGTACGTTTTTTTTTTCGTCTCCCCCCTCATCTCACCATTTCTGAATTGAGCATGTGTTCAGTTAAAGCTTCAGACTTCTGACAGTTGTTTGAGCCAAGGATTTGCTTTGCTTTTTCTCATCGGTTTTATGTCAGAGCTAACATAACGTTTCTATGATGAGGAATTAATTCTAAGCCTCCATCTGACTTTGATTTCACTCGGCTGAATAATTGATTTCTGTTGGACTGGATCTTGAATGCAGTTTCAAGTTCAGCTTTTACAGACAATGCTCGCACCTCATAAATGCTCAGCGCAATCTCTACAGTCTTACATGGAGTTGAGTTAGTTAGCTTCATCTGCAGTCTAAGGCCTGCAGGCTGCTGGTCTAGTTGAAGACCGTGAGCCGGAGAGTAGCATCCTGTAAAATGGGAATTGTGTACTCCAACCTTTCTGCACCTCATGAGTCAGAAAACATATATATTAGGGTGCACCTACGTTAAGCATGGTGCAGAAGAGTTATACCTTCACATTATATGAGCGCAGTTATTGCTGAGATAAATACAGCTCCCATGGACGCAGTAATTCTGTAGAGTGTGTGAAACATGTGGCAGTAAAGGCACCCTGTCTTAGACAAGCAGTGTTGCATCTTCAGTGCCTCCTATGCTCTGCCCTGCTGCTCGCTGCATTGTTTTGTGCGTTCAGCCGTCTGGATGCTAATACTTTTCCATGCCAGAACCAGACAAAGAATTATTAGTATGAAAATGAGATGTATGAGAGGTAGACAACTGCATCTCTTTAGCTGTTAGCTGCAGCCGAAGCTCATAGAGCGTTTGACAAGGAGCCAGGAGTGGAGTAGCCGTCATTACAGCTGTGGAGCTCAGCACACCATTAAGAGGTGTTTGATACCAGTGAACAGTGTGAGCCGCAGGAGGCACGTGCATGCTGCCACTGGCTTAGGCGCTTCTGCTGTAAGTTACGGTGACAATTACGGTCCCTCTGCTCTACCTGCCGAGACTTATCCTCTCATTACAGCAGATTTAAGGAGTCTAAAAGGCGCTCCAGATCTCAGAGGGCATTAATTCCTGTTTTGGACATAACAGAGCTTCCACAATAGCCCAGGCCATGGCTGTTTTGTAAACAACAGTGGCCAGTCTTTGAGAAAGAGAGACGGCATGGAGAGGTCAGGGGCTTCTTTTCTGCACTCGGGGGCATATGTTTTTTTCCTCTGTTCTTTTTTCTCCTGCCGGCTCTGCTTGGTGTCAGGCATGGGAGATAATGATTTGGGAAGCCTGGGCAGGGCTGGGTGGAGCGGCCCTGAAGAGCGGAGTCTCCTGTCCGTTCCTTGCAGGGCCGAACTCAGCTGAGCCGCCCCTTATGCGGCCTGACACGGAAATTATGTTTGCATTTTCATTTTCCCCAGCGCTGCTGGTGCGTCAGCAAACTCACCCTGACAGTTCCTTACCACCAGGCAGGAGCAGGGGCCTCCCGCCCCCCTCCGCCTGGCCGGGACAGATGCTAGCCAGAGCGGCCATTCTCTCGTCCCGTGCCCTCAGATTGCAGGCGACAGATGCCAGGGCCGGCATGAAGACCCTGCCTGAGCGCTCGTGTCATGGCCCAGCCCTGGGCCTGTGCTGTGACCTTTACAGCATTGGATACTACAGCTCTAATGAAGGATTAGGTTCTGGATACAGAGCAGGCCACAATGGAGGGCACTGTGAGGTGGTGAGCAGTGGGTATATGCCATGTTTCCTAGCAGCATCACATTCAGGGATCTGAAATTAACCCCTTCAAGTGCCAACTGCAGGTTATTCATCTTAAAATTTATTGAACAGGAAATACTATGAATTATGCCACAACAGCAAATTCTATGTACTGCTTGTTGTAACTGGCCTGCTTGCTATATATATATATATATATATATTGCTTGTTGTGATTGGCCAGTGCAATTCTGATATAACCGCGATATGAAAATAAACCCTTCAACCAATCACAGAGTTCTTTACCTTATGCATCCTGACCAATCACATTGATGAGTTTCTGCCTGTGTTATGATGAATCAATGCCATAATGCACTCTAAGTTTAGTTATTTTGAGCAAAATAATGTCTTCCAGGCTTGTTATTGTTATTCAATTACTGTTATTATAACTTATATTCTGTTTAGATTGGGCAGATTTTGTAACTGACACTGATATGGAAATTAAAAGAATACATTTGTATACATTTGAATAAAAATAATTAATTAACTGATATTATCTCTTCAATTATAAGATGATTATTTAAACAAATAAAACATCAGCTTGTTTTGATATGGCTAAAGTTTTAATTAGTCCAAGCTTTAGTCTCTATTGCTCTATAGTTCTTTTATGATCAAATTTACTAATCTTAATTAAAAAGAAAATACTTTGAAAATACGCCGAAACTTGCCTCTTCACCCAACACTAATGTAGTTTATTAAGAAGCTTATCCTTTTATTTTGGTTATATTTTTTATGCCATTGACTGCTTAGCCTTCCTGATGAAATGTAAATGTTTAATCCAAAATTGTGTCCTGAAAGCACACTTTTATCTTTCCATTTAAGGGGGTATTAATAATGTCATCGATATTATCAATGTCTACACACAATGTAAATTATATATTTACATATATCATGGAGTTTTGACTTTATAGTTTTCAGAAAACAACAGAGGCCTACGAGTCTTGTCTTTTAATTATGCTTTCAAGAAGTTGTAAGTCAATATATATTTTTTTAATTATAGGGATAGATAAATGATAGACATTGATCACAACAACCCAAACTTTGCCATTCATTTCATGCAAAATATTTTCCCTGCTTGGCTTGTTGTGACACGTTTCACCCCATCGCATGGTTATATACCTTAAACAATTAACAATGTATGACTGCATTAAGTCCTTAATAACAGAAAACACAGTTCACTTCTCAAATATGCTGTTCATTAAGACTTAGCTGAAAGACCTTACCACATATCAGGCATAAATAATTTTTAGTCTGCAGCTTAAGATAATTGATTTTGTCTGTTGCTTGGAAAGTTTGGATCAAACCAAACGGATGTTAATATGTGGAATTCAGAACCATTTTTGCAGCATAAGCACTGTTAAACTAATATTAAGATTCATATCATAATGTTAATCCTTAGAGGCTTTATACAGTCAATAGCCCTCTATAGTTATTAAGGTTAGTGCAGTCTGTAGGCTTAACACAGTCTATAGGCTTATAATAGTCTGCAGTCTTACTGCAGTCCGTTGGATTATTGTAGACTGTAGGTTTAGTACAGCCTGTAGGCACCAAAGCAGGGGCCGTTGCAAGAGTGTCATCTGATTTGCCAAAAGTGCTACATTTGGCTGATTTTCAACTTCACTTTTTTCATCTTCCCATTTTTTACCATGTTTTTTTTTTTAAACTGTCATAAGCATCAACATCCTCAATGTCAACATATTTGTTTTTATCATTGCTCTTTGTCTGAAATTCTGTTTAAAGGCTGATGCATTTAAACCATAAATCTCTTTTCTATCTTATATACATCTGATTTGTTTGTTCTGTGTTTGTGTACTGTTTCTCACCCTCATTCTCTCTCTTTTTCTCTCTTCCTCCCTCCTTTCCTTCCGTCTCTCTCTCCTCATAACCTCTCATTTGTCTCTGCACTCTCCTCAGCCAAATATAAGTATAACGGATATGTCCGATCACGTAAGTCTGCTCCTCTGTTTTCCACATTCCTCTTCTGCTCCACTCATCTAGCTCTCCTCACGTAACCTGTCTGCCATGCTTGTGTGGTTTATGTGATCTTGCCCCCTGAAGTATTACACTACAAAGCTGCCATCCTTAGCTCTTTGTAGAGGGCTGCAGATTGATAGGAGCCTGTGATGACAGTTCTTCAGCCCAGGACTGTAGGCAAATGCATGAGAGTGGCTCTCTGTTCTGTTACTTTAAAACATGTGTGAGGGGAAAGGTCAGGTGCTGATGGAGGAAACCTACACAAAATCCAGATGCAGAATAAAGAGCAATCTGTCCTTGTGAGAGATGATTTAAGAGCTAGTAATGCTATCAAGTTCATAAACTGCGCACATATTCAGTTTCAGTGGTGTGTTTGCATTGAACCCAGCAGCAGATGGCGCAATAACACCAGGGAACATTGGATGCCAGGAAAAGGCTCTGTTTAAAGGCCACTGCATTTCAGCTCAGCCTCTCAGTGTCCTGGGCACATAGATAGACTTGCTTTATCCTACAAAGCCTGCAATATAAATTACATTTCATTTAATCTATGCATATATTTTTTTATTTTATTAAAATTATGCATTATTTCCAGGATTAGCCTGTAATATTCTAAGCACGTTGTTTCATTTGCAGCTATGCGTTATGTATTTTGTGTATTTTAATACCTTATATATGTCATACTTTTTAAAAACCTATATCCACATTGCACACTGCACTATTAGAATTATCATTAATATTGATATGATTAATATTATCATAAACATGCATATCTTGCCGGCAAGCAAGTTTTTAAAATTGGGTCGAGCCATAGTTACATATTCCTCAGTTCCATGGCCTTGATAAGAGTTTTGCAATCAGGCTTCATCACAGCATTTGCATTTCAGGAAGGGACAGTTGCCGTCTGGATTATTGTAAATCCACAGTGAAAGTGCCATGGCGCATGTTCGCCTTGTAATGCTGCGCATGTTTGACAGGGGCCAGATGAATCCAGGAGTTATCTGTGGCGGCCTTTAAATCTATGCGGCAGCTGACGGCAGAAATAACCATCTATTTATTGCTCAGAGCTAGGTTTGGGGAGCAGACGGAGACTGCTTTTCCACTTATACCACATATTGGTTAACCTCTTGCCTTTCATGTAGATGCCATTAGGTTGTAGTCTCTGGATTCTGGTGGCAGGCGGTGTGTTTTAGAGGACCCACTGTGAAGCAAAGTTTGCCTTATTGGCATGCTTCACCATTGTTCGAGCTTAAGCAGGTCAGATACAGATACAGAGATGCAGTTTAAAGGATGTGCCGTTCACTGCAGGGTATGTTAACTATTTTAATGTCTGGTTTGTGTGAGAGTTGGCTGTTGGGCTCATTAAGAATGTAAAGCCAGCACAATTACAGATTCTGCAGACGCCGCTTTAAAAATACTGTACATTCCTACCTGCTGTCTGAGCTGATACGCTCAGACTGTTATCATGTCTAGTGTGAAGTGCTTTGTTCTGCTATGTGGACGAGTGAGAGGGAGGAAGAGTACTTTTAATTAATTCATGCTTAGTAGCAATGGCAAAGCAAATGTCATATTGAACATTTCACTTTAAGTGCATGCCAAGTGGTTAAGTGGTATTTAATAAAACCAAAGTGTCATCGTCAATTATTTAGAAATGCAATGGCAGCCTTTGTGGTACAAAACCACAACTCTCTGAGCTTAAATAGTAATCAAAGGGGAAAATAAATGGTCCAGCAAAGGAAATCACATTAACTTTTATTTTCAGACTTAAATATTTATTGTTCAGCATGGCAATTAATAATAGATAATAAAATGTTTTAATCATATGTATTTTGAATCGCTCTTACTTACAGCAATAATGGCAGGTCACTTCAGCACAACTTAAGCACAAGTTAAATATTAATTCCTGTATTTATATTAAATGTATCCTAATGCAGCAAAGACATTATTTGCATTTGTATAATATTTGAATTTCTGTGTGTATATGTTGGTAAAAAGGCACTAGTCCTCTCATTGTTTTTATCTTCCATTGTTTGACAGTAAAGGAGGAAGTTAGACCCACTTTTCAAAATCGCACAATTAAAGTGGCCAACAGTATGGCTGTCCCGAATGCGCTGCCCAATGCAGTGGGCAGCAGCCCACAACCTACGTTGGAGTGTTCTGTGGTGGCCTCTGTGCCCCTTGTTAATAACCGTAAAGGAAGCCTCCTCCCTCCTGTCCCACCCTCGCGCCGACGCCTCAGCCTGGCTGGCCTGAACCGCGCCCGCAGCCTGCCGGGGAAATACCGCTACCATTCCAGCTCCTCTGCCCTGTCTTCCACGCTATCCTCCTTGCGCTCCCCCACACCCTGTAGGTGGCCCCTTAGCAGCCTGCATCAGACCCCCAGACACCTCCCTCCACCCTGCAGGCTTGAGTGCATGCATGTAACACAGCTTATAACTAGGGCTGTTACTGATCACCCCAATAAACAAACAATTTGCATGATCATAGTATGCATTTTGAGTTCTCCTAGTGGTCTCTCTTACGATATGAAACAGGGCCTGATAGACATATTTGTTAAAAATTTTTCTCATATTAGTTTATTATTTATATAAAGTTTTAAAAAAATGTTCTCATTTAAAAAAGAATATTTTAACAAGTGACAAGTCTTTCAAGGTATTTTTCCTTTCACGTTAAATGCATTAAATTAATCACTAAAAGAGTGACAACTATACCTGCAACCTGGACTGAAGAAGCTCTGGAGGTGCAACTGAACAGAGATTAAATCACACGTTTAGAAAAGTTGCATCAGCCTGTCGTATAGCTGAACCAGTGGAGGTGCTTAGTCAAATTGTCTTGACCACAAAACATAAAGAGCAGCAGCTATTGATGCGCATGGTCTGGAACAGCGCTTTCACTCTGCTGGACTGATCCTGTTTTGATTGAAGTTGTAAAAAGTGCCCTAATGTAATTTGGAACAAACAGGGACTTGCTGAAACGGCCATGCAGCAGGTAGAGGTATTTCATTGTTAAGCCTCTTTCCTGAAGGGCAATGCTGTAGCTCGTAAATCTCTGAAGCCTAATTTGGAGGAGCAAGGGCAGCAGTGTTGCCCAAGCTTAGCCCGGCCACTCACTCCTCACTTATAATAGGGAAACAAAGGGCTACACCAAGGCTGACTTGCCGGGAGTGATATTTTGAAAGTTGATTAGTGTTTCACATTGCTCTCGCCATTGTGTAATTGCAAATGTCAAACGATGGCATTTGGTATATACCTGCACAGAGCATTTTTAGTTTGTCCTTTTTTATGAGTGCAATTAGTTGACAGCAATATGAGAGGGATATATAGGGTGTACATGTTACGTTGGCACTGCTTGCAGCGTATGTGAGTTTTTAACTAAATACATTGCTGTGGTTGTGAACTCTAACTAAACTGTTTTTGCAGTGAATTTTGTTTTTCAATATATGTAACATCAATGCCCCAGGTTTAAACTATTTTCTATCTGCTCTTAAATGTAATTACACACTGAAAAATGCAACAGTCTCACCAGATACACAATCCAGGATAAAATGGAATAAGACTAATCAGATTTTGCCACGGGGTTAGTATAGCCATAACTATAGACCTTGGAAATACACCTTATGCTGTTTGGCTTGTACCGTCATATGCAACAGCTTGGCGCCCTTGTCAAATGACATGTTTTAACGAAAGTGAATGAAAGTGCAAACAAGCACTTTCCCTGCAGAGAACAAAGGTCTGCGCATATGAATTACTGAATGACACCATTACTGATTTTTAAAAATAAAATGTTTAAAATACTTTATTTTTATTGACTCCCTATAAAATAATCTCTTCAAATAAATTGAAATTATGCACTTCCTTAGGGAAATTGTTGTATTTAAGTTTGTTCCAAGTAGGGGACCTTTAACTTTTAACTTTTTTTTTTTTTTTTTCTTTTCTTCAAAGTGAACATCAACAACAGATCTGATGGGGGCGTTTAGACTTTTGCATGTGACTGTACTATCCCTTGAAGAGTGATGAGCTGATGTTGACCTTCAGCAACCTCTGCTCTTGTGGATTCAGTGTGCTCAGTAGCAGGGGTTCTTGTAACTCTGAAAAGCCCCTTAGTAATTTCCTGTTAGTGGGGTATTTCAGCATGAGATGGGTGAGCTCAGTGGGCTTGAACCATGCTTGTTAAGTACTTGTGGCTTAGAAGATATACAGAGAGATGTACATAAAGCTGCCCCCACACATCACTTAAAGCTGTGATGATGTGAATTGATTGTGCCGTACACTGTTCCATTAGAAAACATGAAAATGACTTTCTGTTGTTTTGCTTTCTTTTTGATCATGATCATTTTTTCAGCCCATGTTCTCCATACAATGACAGAGATACAGAGCAGAGGATCATACACCACAAACACAAGCACACACACACACACACACACACACACACACACACACACACACACACACACATATATAAATGTACTTTTATAAAAGGAGCGGGAATGGCCCAGTAATATTCAGGTTCCGTCTTAATGAGTGTCCTCAGTGACTTTTCTTGCTTTTCCTGAAATGTACCTTTTGTCCCTACTAACGGTGTTCTCTTTCTATTTTTGGAGGTCTTCTCTGACTCTTTTGCCGTGATTGATTGAGTGTTGGCTTTTGTGTTCTTTAATATGTCATCTCCAGCACACATTACAATCCCTGCTGTCCACAGTCTGACACTCTTTGCATGTGTTTGCAGTCGAAGATGAGCATCCATCAACGCTGTCACCCAAAAAGAAGCAGCGCAATGGAGGCATGAGAAATTCACCCAACTGCTCGCCCAAAATGATGAGGTAAGACATTGATTTCAAGACGCTCCTCTCCAGCCTTCAAAAAGAGACAGAGAGATGGGGAGAGAGAGGGAATGTGGTGGAGAGACAGGAGGGATGGTGGTGGGATGGTGGGAGTAGGAGGAGTGGTAAGGGAGCGAGGGAGAGAGGAAGTGAGGGAGCGAGGGAGAGGAGAGGAGCCCTCTAAGGCTCAGGCGTTTAAGCTGTCAGCCTGTCAGTGCTTAATGATAGAGCTGAAATATTTCTGTCATGAAAGAGGCTATGAAAAGCTGTTTGAAAAATACTCTCGCTTTAAAGTCTCAGCTGTCACCCCCCCAGTCTTGTCCACATGTAGTTCTTAAACAGCGGTGGCACTAATGACAGCGCCAACCAATCAGAGACGCCCGCATGGTTACTTAGCCTCAGGCTCTTCATCTATTGTAGGAGCCCCAGTGAGTACTGTTTTTGGTACTTAAGGCCATATGTGAGATGTATCATCGCAATCAAAAATGAATTCAAATATTACCTTCCTTTTATCCTGTCCGGAGGAATTATAATGCTGCTAATTGATTTTGACTGATAAAAGGGCTTGCTTTCTGCCCATGTGGCCAGGAGACAGAGACTCATATGCAAAGGCTTTTAAAAAATGCAGAGACAAGGTTGTCCATTTCAGATTAGCTAGCAAGAATGCAATGCTAGAAATTCAGGAGCACAATACAAGTCACTGCAAAGCTACCCTCCATAAAGTTTCTCCTGATGGTTCTTTAGGTTCTCAGATGTAATTGATGAGCAGTTATTGTTGTGTTTGAATGAAAGAAGATAAAGATAAATTACAATCAATCTATGCATTGTTTTTTTTGTATGCCTTGCTCAAGCCTCACCTAAAGCTCTAACCCAGACATCAGCCAGGCACCGGTAGCTATACATGCTCATCCTACATGACTGATTCTCCTACAGATCCTTCCCAAAACGAACAATTACAAAGAACGTTAGTAACAGAAAACAGTCAGATGCACAGACGATCTCACCTTTTAGTACGTTTTTTTAAGTGAGAATGTTCAATATGCCCTTGCTTATAAAGACTGAAGCGGAAAAACAAAGGAAACGACGAACAGACAGAAAGAGAAGGAAAACCTGGCACACTTCCAACGATGTGCCTGCTTAGAAGGATGTTTAGTTTTCAGTTCTTAACTTAAAGCGCACAGCAATTTTTTTTTCTCTGTGCCGAGCTGAAGGTCCCTATTTGCAGTGTAATGTATGCATCTCCTCTTTGATCTGTGAGTGATAATAATTCTTGGGAGTTATTTACCCTGTTTTGAAATGCTTCAAAGCGGTGTCAAAGTTTTCTGTGCTTTAGGGTGCCTCTGTATTCGTCTGGCTCTTGGGTACTGGATGACAGGTCCTCTGTTCTAGGTGTAGCTTTTCAAGTCATAGCCCTGCAGCAAAACATCAAATTACCAAACGCAGTCCTGTAGACTTCCCCTACCACTGCCCCTGCCGTCCACGCACCATATATATTAAATGCTTCAGTTTCTAAAGGTGAATTTTATGCACAATGAGATGGGATTGTTTAAGGTAGCCTTGGGGATACTTTATTCTACAAGCAAGGGAAGGAAAAAACAGCAAGTGTATACCATATCAAGTATGGTTTTTACAGGCTTCTGCGCCTCCAGGCCGTCGTAAATAAATAATGATCAACAGATTGGCTGTGGGTTTTTGAAAAGCATGCCTTTGTCAGTTTGCATGATGGAGAAAATTTTCAAAGCAAGAGGCTTCTTTCATAGGCTGCTGGAGAGGGATTGGGGGAGCCAGTGACTGCCAAGTGATGGGCTAGAATAGATAAACACTGTTTGAATAAAAGCAGCTAGCCCAGCTTGGAGGGCAACTTGTGCTTTGGTTAAAACGGCCTCTCCCCCGCTTTACTAAAGCACATATAGGCCACTGCTGTGGACACACCAATTAAAAGTGTAAACTTGCTTTCATTTTGAAGCTACAAAGGGGTTTTTTTTGTTTTTTTTTTTAATTTTCAACAGAAATCCTCTCTTCTTTTTACTAGCTCAGACAGTTTGGCACTGTGCATTCAGTGTAGGCACTGAGCATCAGAGTCTTTGGGCTCTAATAGTGTAAAAGGGACCCAGTTCAATAGGAAAGGACTGAGTGTTCTGTTTCTTTTGTGTAAATACAGCCGTGTTCACAATCCCAAAACAATACATAGCTTATGAACAGCACTTGGATGCATCTCGACTCATGCTTCTCAACAAAATTAACAGTGTTCACACAGAGTTTAAGATTGGGTACGAGACATGTCTAATTGTGGGAAGTCACAGAACGTTTTCCATGATCCCTTAGCTGCAGTAGTAATGTCATGTTGCTAGCTTGGAGTGGCGTGGAGCAGAGGATTGTGCTGGTGACTGTCAGGCTGTGCTGACAGTGGGTGAGACATAGCTATCTTGGCAGAGGTGCGCAGCGGCAGTCAACGCGCTGAGGGGAGATTGAAGTGACAGGGGTCCGTAGAGTGAGTGGTGAAACATGCAGCATGTAATGAAATATTCAGTCAGGGTGTAAAAGCACTAAATGCTTTCACTGTTATTAGCACCTGCCCACAGCCTCATATCGTCTGAGTAAAGCCAGCATGCTAATTGACACATTTCTGATGTGATATTTCGACAATCAAACACCGTGAAAGGGGGAGGGCTTCAAAGAAACATCACTGAATGAATCTGCTTGGGAGAAACAGAGAACGAGACAAACAGACAGATAACAGTTCTTGTTTTTAGTGGCAAAACTTCTCTAACTATAATTAGTTTTAAAGTAAAACTCACATAATTTCTACCCTGAGCATAAGGGTCTGGTTTTAGAACAATGTAGGTAGAGTGTGTGGGGTTAGGTATTTATGTATTTATGTTTAGTATAGTATATATTTAGTTTAGTGTAGTGTGTGTGTGTGTGTGTGTGTGTGTGTGTGTGTGTGTGTGTGTGTGTATATATATATATATATATACTCAGTATTCAGTGGGTGTGTATGGGGCTATAAACTCTTAAAGATTCATTGAAACAAACATCAGACAGTAAATGTAATAGTTATTGGAATCACTAAATTGAAGCAATAAATGCTTGGACTGCTTGTACTGATGCAATTCTCTTAGAAATATATTCATCTGCTTGAATATTAGCCCTCGTTATGCAAATACTGAAGGCGAAGACAAGTCTCATCATTCATTAGCATAGTAATTAACAAGGGAGGTCCTAATGTAATTTAGAATCTTAATTCAATCCATTGTTAATCATGATATGTATTAGTGCAAGGCATGAAAGATAAAACTTTCATGTCAGTTGAAGACTACCAATTATAAAGAATAACAGAATGGAAAAAAAAGATTGGACGGGGAAAAAGCAAATTTTGGATGCAAATACATATAAGAAATCAATTACCCCAAAAAGGGTTTAATAGTGACAGTTAATTATTAATTTAATGTATTATTCTTTGAATTGAAAGATCTTATTTTTCATCATTTGTTTTTTTTTTTTTTTTATGAGATTCTTATTTCAGAAGACAACATTTTAAAAATATATTTTTAAATTGTCCTCCAACAAACATTGGTGTATTTCTGGGATGAAGACTACTAGACACTATTGATATCGCAAGGAATTCAACATTTTCAGCTGTTTGTTATGCTTTAAAAAGATTATTATTTTTTTATTTGCTCTACACTAGTAGAACAGTTATTGTATGGTTAATTGTTTCATTCAGGTCACCAATTATACATTTTGTACTACAAGTTTTTGCGAGTCTTCTGGCTTTGCTCATAACTACTTTGCTGTAGCACTGCATTGAATTAGACGTGGATGTACATGAGGAAAAAGTATTGCGGTAGTCCAGTCTGCTGGTGATGAACTCTCCTTGGCACTGACTAATGTGCATTTGAGGGAATTACTGATGAAAGCTGTGTGTAAGTGCTCTGTGGAACAGCTGAGTACGAAAAGCATGTTCCCCTGCAGCCATGAAGCAAAGAGGAGGCTGCGCGGTCAAGCCTCAGGCTATTACCTCAAAGGTAGGCTTTCAGACCCATTCTCTGCTCCAGTAGTGGACTGCTCAGAGGGGTTTTGTTGACGTTGTTATGGCCTCTTGACAAGTGTCCTGTGGAATTTCTCCCAAAGTGCTCTCATAAATGATAGCATCCCTGAGAAACATCTGATACACATTATGAGACTGCACACATGAGAAATGCCTTATGCTCCCCTAAGCTTTAGGAACAATAGAGGTATTGTATGTGTGGTAGGTATTCTTGTTTCAGCTGTTACAGATTTATTAATAACTTATCAGTTATTAAAATGTTTATTTTGCCTGCAGGTAAAGTGCATCAAGTGCATTGTGTAGCTGTCAGGATTAGTATAATCTGATAGTCTGATCTGGAATAGTCTGCTCGGAAAGAGTGTGTGTACTGCTGATTGAAGGGTATAAACAATTCATAACGTTGAATCAACCAAACTACTTTTGCTGGTATTAAAAGAGAAACCAAATTTGTTTAGAAGCAAACAAAATAAACAGGTCTCTTGCTAAAGTGCTCATATTTGTTTGGAGCATCCTTAAAAGCAAATACAACTTAAATCACTAAGAAATGATCACCAGTACTAATCCTGTTTACTCTACAGGTCGCACAGACATTGTTGTGGTGCATGCTGTTGCAGAACACCCTTAAAAAGGGCTCTTAAAGGTTACTGCTGGAACCGTGAACACTCAAATAACCATTTCAGATGCTTAAAAGTAAAAATTGGTGGAAGCAGTTGGAAGTTGGTGGTGTTGTATGTAGTGGTTCCATACAAAAAGAAAAATTATTCTATATAGCACCAAATTATAGCACTATATTGAACCCGGTCAGGTTCTTGTCTGTTTGCCATTTACTTCCAGTTGGAAACGGCAGTAATTGTAATCATTTTGGAATGACTTAAATGTGATACTATGATTCTCATTGGGTTTAATGCCACATTATATCATTAAACTTGGAAACCATCCTGTCCCTTGTGTGTACTCATAGTTGCTGGTAGATCTATTTCTTTGGTTTGTTTATTTATTTATTTTTTAATCACTATGTGCCCATTACATTGTGTGAACACTTCATAATGAAAGGGCCATTAGAAACTGTGCAGAATTACTTGGAAACCTTGTGTCAACTTAACGTAATAATAGTGTAATATTATTTGTAATAAATTTGTCATTCTTCTGTTACCAATTTGGAGGTCCTATGAATATTTCTTGACAATGACGCTCATTATTTTGGGTAAGTATGTGGGGGATAATCTTTATGGTCTCACACATATTTATTAAATACTATTTAATTTGTGTATTTCATTCGAAAAAAAAGCCGTTATGTGCGTGCATTTAAAAATACCTCTCTAACGCCCTAAACAGTAACCAGTTTCACGCCGCTGATATATATATATTTTTTTATTTGATTTTTTTTTATTTTTAGTCAAATCCAACTCACATCAAATGAACTGTCCTCATTCAGGAAAGCCTATCTCCCTTTTGCATAGAGCAGCTGCTGGGCTTCAAGGAGTGCTTTCAGGAGAGCCCTGTCATCTCCCATGCTAAATGTACGCAAGTGCCAGCTTTAGCGTTAGTGCCAGTGGAGTAGCAGGACCTCTTTCACGGTCAGTGTTCCTCCAGATCAGCTTCAGCAACCCAGCCACGCTGATATAGATTAGCCTGTTTGGTCGTGACACTTTTCTGAAACATTAATGGCCTTCAGTTCGGGAGAGCACAATGTGATTGGGCAAATTCCTAAAATATTTAAAGTGCAGCCCTGTTAAAGCTTTTACTGTAGGGGCAGCTTCAGGAGCGGTGCAGGGTAAAAGCCGGTAATCGACGTTCCATTCTGGTGCCACTCAGTCAGCGTTCTGCTCAAGCTCACTCGCATCCACTCTGCCACTGTCACCAGCAGAGGCACTCTGACGGCAGCCAAGAAAGAGCAGTCGATCGGACAGAGTCCACTGCACAGATCTACTCAGACTGTGACAGGCTCTGTCACCACACAGCTAAAGGACCTTAACGCCACAATTATAACATATAAGGTACTGTCTTTAAAGAAAATTGTTGTACGCAGTATTTACAGCAACTTTCATCTGGGTCTTTGGTTGAAACTCTTGCTAATGAAGAGGCATTCGTGAGGAAAATGCACAAGAGCATCCAGTTACATCAAGTCATTGCTCACCTTCACTGTGTACAGCCGTCAACAGCTAAAAGCCTGCATAAGCTCTGACACAGTGACATCAACTTGAAAACGTTTCCCCTGTGTTTATAGCCTGGTAATTCAAATTAGTAGACCAAGCAAGCTGCTGTACAAGAGTGCTAGTGACATCAGAACTCTTTTTTTCATTATAATGAACAGCTATACTGTAACTAACTGTCAACCAAGAATGGAAAGTGACTAATTACATGTGGTTATAGTTATGTTTCCTTGTTTTACGATATAATTATATATACAAGAATATGTTTATTTTTGCAAGAGTTAGATATTGTGCCTATTATGCCTTATAAATCAAGATAACATTTACTTATTAGAAAATAAAAATGATTTTTTATTAAGAAATTGAATCAAAATGACATATACTCTCTAAAATCTCTAAAAGCTAATTTTAATTATTTTTAAGGAATGGTACATTAATATATGTATTAAACTGCATAGTCTTTAATAGAGTATAAATCATTGCCTTAGATGGGAGATTAATTGTAGTATTTTTATTATGTTGAGCAAATGAGCCTGGAAACTTAATCACTGAAATATAAATATGACCAGATTGATTATGTAAAATGTATATGCAGGCTGATCTTACTGGCTCATTTTTGGTCTAAAAGCTGATCATTTGATCATGTTGTGCTTTGTGAGCCTTTGCTTGCATTGCTACTTGTATGGAAATGTCTGTAATGTGGTTACATTTTGTTTAATTTTCTCTTCTTTCCTTCTGTTCAGACATGACCCCTTACTTATTCCGGGAAACGAGCAGATTGAAAATATGGATGTAAATGTGAAGAGATATGACTCCACTGGAATGTTTCACTGGTGTCCATCCAAAGACATAGAGAAAGTTATTCTGGTGCGTATACACACTCCAGAGCTGAAATTGCTCTTTTGCCATTTTTAACAACACCTCCGTGCTGAATGAACACAACCCAAAGACCACCATGAACAATTGTATCACACACCATAAGAAAATAATGGCATAATATAGTTATTATTAGAATAAAGAAGAGAAATTATGCCAGAAGTACATTCTACGATATAACAATTACATTAAATCACAATAAATTACGATGCAAAATTATGGAAATACAGTTAAGTAATGTAAGTACAAGTAAATACACAGCAATACCTTTTCTTCATGCAGATTTATTTTCTTTTAGCTTAAATTTGCCCCTTAAAAGAGATTCTCTCCACAGACAAGGAGTGAGGCCTCCATGACGGTTCTGAGTGGACATGTAGTCGTCTGTATATTTGGAGACGTCACCTCTGCATTGGTGGGGCTGCGAAACTTGGTGATGCCTTTAAGAGCAAGTAACTTCCATTACCATGAGCTGAAGCACATTGTGTTTGTGGGCTCACTGGATTATCTGAGGAGAGAGTGGGAAACCCTTCACAACTTCCCTAAAGTTTCCATCTTACCCGTGAGTACATTGCAGAAACATTAGGATAGAAATTTCAAGGCATTAGACATGGAGATGGCATGATATGCAATGCTGACTTGCCTTCCTTCAACAAGGTAGTTCCACAGTGAAAAGGTTTGTAGTGAAATCGAAACAGCAGCTTACTCAGTATTGTTACGCTACTCCAGATGTGACTGAAGTCCTGCAGTATTAGAGCTGAATGGGTTTTTCTTAAGCAGTGTGCTAAGTGTTTGTCTACACTGATGTTATGCTCATGCAGCTTGTGTGAAACATTGGCCCAGCTGCCTGCTTTAGAGCTTGTTAGCACGGGCTTGACTGAATATTAAAAGTGAACCCAAAACGCTGCCGTCAGCGAAGGCTACCCTTTAGATTAGACAACATCTCCATATCCCCCAGTGCTTAGTTACATCAGCTGAATGTCACTGCCTTTAGAAAAAAAAAAAGAATACTTGTTAACTAATTTCCCAGAACTCCTCCCTGGCTCATTCTTTAATTTGTTTTTCTCCATTTCATCTTCTTCTCTCTCTCTCCCTTTCTCTCTCTCTCTCTCTCTCTCTCTCTCTCTCTCTCTCTCTGTGTCTCCCTCTCTCCCTCTCTCTCTCTCTCTCTCTCTCCCTCGACTGAAGGGTACACCATTAAGTCGAGCTGATTTAAGAGCTGTCAACATCAACCTCTGCGACATGTGCGTTATCCTGTCAGCCAATCAGAACAATATCGACGATGCTTCACTGCAGGACAAGGAATGCATCTTGGCATCGCTCAACATCAAATCTATGCAGTTTGATGACAGCATTGGGGTCTTGCAGGCTAATTCCCAAGGTAAAGAGTGGCCTAGGATGCTTCAGCACTGAGGCCTGAGGCGACGGAGATGGCAGAGAGAATATTCCTCTGCAGCATCAGCGTGCTAGACTATAAAACATGCTGATTGCGGATGCGCTTTCAATGACAGAAGGGCCTTCCCGTTTACTAGGATGCCTCAACAAATAAATGAATGCAATAAAAAAGCCAGTCCCAACAAGCAGGAAAGAAAGAAATGAATGGTTACAAATGGAATTTGTAAAATGCTTACAAATGTACAAATGCAGTAGAAGAACCACAGTTATCTCAATAACCCTCTTTAGTACATGGTTCTTTAAAAGAAATAGATGAGATCTGTAAGTGTAAGGCATGTTTTAAAGAGTCTCTGTATAATGCAAAGGTTCTGTCTCAGTTAAAATTTTAGGTTAAAATGATCCTTTTTAAAGTATGGGAACCAAAAGGGTTCTTTGCTTGACACTGTAGAAGAAGCACTTTTAAGGTCCTAAGAAGTCGTTCAGTGTATGGCTTGACAGAGAACCATTTATAAATGATTTGTTTGAAGAGCCTCCACATAATGTAGCTGCTCTGGTAAAAAAAAACACCACATCTGCATACACCCTCTTTAATATGTGAAGGTTTTTCAAACCCTAACTTCTTTATACTTACAGTTCATTACACTCAAAAAATGTTCTTCAAAAAATGTTCTTCTGTCATCAAGCAATACGTTTTTTTATTGCGTCTTATTATTGTGTACATTCAGACGTTCAAATCCACAGCCATTGAAGAAACCTTCACTATTCAGAGTGGAGAAAGATCTTAATGAAAATTTTTAAACAAACACTATTTCCTTTAACACCATACTTTATCATACTCCTCATCTTCCTTGAAGTAAATAGTCCTTTTTGCTCTTCTCCTCTCATTTTTTACACATTTCTGCTTAAGTACAGTACGTGTGTATGTGGTGTCATATTTGCTTTAATCAAAGCGTTGCTAAACATCCCAAATATCATACAGCAGGCCGTGCATTATTTGCCTCCATTAGTGGGGCTGTGGCAGATTTGTTTGCCGACAAATTGAGTTGAACAGATTGTTTATGCATTCAGATAAACATGTAACCCTCTTGTGCCCATCAGGATTCATCATCATTAAGCAGGCAGTACAAATCAGCAGCACCACTTCTTCAGCTGCTCTTCATTACGCAAATTACACAGCCCACACAAGCTGGCCCACAACAATTAAGATTTCAACTGTTATTGAAGAGCCACTTTTACACAGAGAAATGTAGCTGGAGTCTTGAAATGACAGCAGACGGGAGAGACATGTGCAAGGCTAACTGAAATGCTCTTTATTACTCAGCAGTGATGGTTCATTTGTGAAGAATAGGTTCTCACAGCATGGATGATAATAGACCTTTATCATTCTCTGTTTGTGGGAGAGACACAGGAAGACAGTGTGTCATTACTGCTCCCCATATTCATTCATCTAAACATCTGGCACCATCAGCTACAGTGGAACATGGTAGATAATGTAGATTTATTTCATTATACATGTCGAGAGGTTATTAGTTCATTACTAAGGGTTTTATCTTTTTAATGTTGAGTTTAGTATGGAGAAAGTCGTTCTGAATAAAAAATATACTGTGTATGAATCGAACTGCACAAGCAGTACATGTAATACATTAAATAATTTACCTGCAATTAAACTGTAATTAAAATGGCAGAATTACTTTTAATATAGAGAATATATCTTCTAAAACAACATCACCCTGCACCATTTTTCTTTGCCGCTGTCAAACCTCTTAGCATCTCAGTGTAGGGCGCTAAATTTGGAGGAGAAGGTGTAAATGACTAAATCAGCTAGCCTATTGCCAGGGGAAAGGTATAGACAAGTGCAAAATGAGTAGTGCCTGGGGGTGTCTGTTTCAGGAGTCCGCATCCTGTTCTTCTACAGCTCAGAACAAAAGAGTGTTAACTGAAGCTTCTTCATAAATTCATGCAATCGGCAAGAAACCTTTAATCCCATCTACAGTTCCTTAATAGCTTTTGTAACATTTTTATAAAGCTTGATTTAAACATGATTATTTACCCTTCAATATTATTAAAGATTAAGGTACATATTGGTATATATAATAAAAATGCAAAGAATTTTTTAATATAAATGCTTTGTGAGAGACCTTTAAATCTAATTGTTTTTTATGTTAATGTTAAAGCTTCAGCATTGCTGTATTGTTAATATTCGGTATTGCAAGATGTGAAAGCTTCAGTCGACGGAGGTTAGGAGTAAATTAATCATATATAGAATGAACTGATATGTAAAAAACTAATAATTAAAAGTGTAACAGTCACGTTAGAAATAGAAATATAGAACAGCAACAAAACAATAATAATACTAATACCACCACCAGCAATGATGATGATGATGATGATGATGATGATGATGATGATTATTATTATTATTGTTGTTGTTGTTGTTTTTATAACATGCATTACCACTGATTTTCAGTTATACTACCCAGGGCAAATGGCAAAAACTGGATATACAAATTATCATCAGTTAAGAAATATGTAAACAACAGTCAAACAAAACAAAAGAAAATGAAGTTAATCTTAATTAATGGCATCTTAATCTTAATGTCTATGAAAATGCCTTGCTGTTTTTTTTCTCAGTGCTATAAAACTATTGCACACAGCCTGTGCATACAGAACTGTTTTTCCTTTTGGTAGATTTTAAAACACTTTTTTGAATTTAACACAAGAACGGCGCTCCATATTTTCTGCTTTTGCCTAATGGAAACCAGCACAGACATGATGTGGCTGTTCTATGTCTACGTTTACCAGAGGATGCAGAGCTTCATGTTCAAAAGTGTAAATGTTAACGGTGGTGCTATGCACCTGTCTTCTTAGTGAGAATTGAATGTCATATTTCATAGACATTATGAAAAGGATCTCCATTTGGTATTGTTTCGATTTTCAGCGAGGAGCCTGACTCGGACTGTCACTGTTCATGTGATGTGTTAACAGAGTAAACAACAGGAGATAGAATGATTTTGTTCAGAATCTGAAATTTGTGGAAAGTGGGGAAGTGTTAGTGTCTTCCTCCTGCTCTCGCATCTCTCGGCTGAAAAGAAGCGAAGCGAGCAGATCCTGCGTTCCTTTTAAAACTTTGTGACCTGAATCTATTCCATGCATTATCTTTGCTACTGTACAAAAAAAAAAGACTATACGCTTGCATTTTTCTCTAGTCAGCACTAAATGATGGATGTCAAAACAGGCCTGCTGCATTATGCATATGGCATTATTGATTTAAGGTGTTTACTTGTCAGCTTGAGGAAATGCAAAAGTGTCAAGTCATGTGAATTCATAGTCCTGTCACTGCTGCTTGTATTTCATGGCTCAGAATCGCTTTTTCACATAAAAGGTTTTCAGGATCCACTTCACCAATTTTATGGTAACAAAATGAACAACATATAAAATTTATATCCTCCAGTTGATGGAAGGCAGCAAATGCTAAATATGTCTGGTCTGACCCCTAAAAGCTGAATATCCACACTGCAGTGTTTTAGGTTGGCATCTCTGGCCTTTCATCCTTTCTTATCTTTGACACTGTCTGCCTCTTATAGCAATACAAAGGCACTTGCTCCCCAGTCCATAGCAACCGTAGTCGCAGGGATTTTTTCTTTACTGTGTAAAATAGTTCTTCTTTTGGTGCTAAAAAAATTCATATGTGTGCTTAATTTAAAGCCACTATGTAAATAAAACTATTTAAACCATAGTAGCCCAAGGCTATGGGTTATGTTTATGTTGTACAGGATCCTTAAACTACTTATAAACAGAGCTTGAGGGGTATTTTACTTATCTGTGGCTGGACAAGCTTTACAATGCAAAAATTCATTTAAACCAAATGAAAAATTAATTTTGTCAAAATGTCGATATTTAGAATATGATGCTTATTTGTTATGTTTATTTTGAATTTGTGTAGGATAGGTTTATTATAATGAGTTAATTCAGCAAACATGCCCATGGTGGCAAAAATGTTAATGTTTTTTACAGTCTGTCTAATATCGGTTATCATAGCCCACATCAGGAGCTTTGCATTTTAAGCCAGAAATGTAATATTACATTTACGGCATTTAGCAGAAGCTCTTATCCAGATCAACTTCCATGTCCTAATTACAGGGACAGTCCCGCTGGAGCAATTCAGGGTTAAGGGTCTTGCTCAGGGACCCAGTGGTGGTAGTGCTAGAGGTGACCTCTTGAGCCATTAGTCCATAGGCAAGCACCCTACCACTGGACCACCACCACCCAGCAAATTACATAGCAAATCCAAACATAGGTCATTTATGTTGAGTGAGATTCTCTGACATTCTTTTATAAAGCTTGACCAACCTAACAGCTCTGTCAGTTACTACTTTAATATTAAGAATTCCTGTCTTTTTCTCCCTTTCCTTTCCTTCAGGTTTTACACCTCCTGGCATGGACAGGTCATCTCCAGACAACAGTCCAGTGCATGGCTTGGTTCGTCAGGCTTCCGTCACCACTGGCTCCAACATCCCAATCATTACTGAACTAGGTGAGTCCTGGCTACAGCCAAACGACAACCATGTCAAAGTCAGGTGTGATTAGAATCTAATCTACCAACCAGGAGTATTAACAGCTGTGCCTTTTATGTCAAACAGTGTCTGGCATGTTCATGCACGGTGTGCTGGAATATTCAGCCGAACAGGTCAAAGTACATGTGCTTAACAATGTCCCCTTTAATGCACAGCGCTAGGAGCTGGACATGCAAGGAGGCAAAAAGCATGTGTTGTAAAATGGGTCCATTTATTAATAACAATGATGGTGGCAGTATTCCCAGAGCAGAAGGACTCATGAAAGTTTCAGTTCTCTGAGGGCATTAAAGCATGTGGGACTGGCCACTCCAACTCTCCACTGACCCAATTACAGTGCACTTCAGAGGAAGGGCCTGCGATGCAACAAGCATCACACACCTCGCACACTTGAATTCCAATGGCCCCTCTAGACCAGAGGAATCAGATACGACCCATGAGGGGCTTCCAAAGGCCCACATCTGAGACCCTTAATCTCAGTGCAGTTAGAGAAGCCAAAAAAGCAAGAAACACAAAACACAAGCTAAAATGAACATTTAGCGGTTTTTAGGTGTTCGCCTATGTTCGCCTTAATCCCATAGAGTGTTTTTCTTTTCAAATACCTTGCCGATACAGCAATGAAAGCCTAAAACCCACATGTCGTGGAGGCAGGCTCTGTTTACCAGTTAGACACAGATGTCTGGTATCTCGCTCGGCATTTCCAGATGCTGCGCCCCTCTCAAAACAGATACTGTACCTTTAGATTTCTAATCCCACTGTTGATATGGTACTCTCATTTATGCTCTTCCTTTTTGTTTGCCTTTGAACTTGTTTCAATAACAATCTCCCCTCAACGCTGTTTTATCATCATTAGCTAAGCCTGGCAAACTACTGCCTTTGGTTTCATTCAGTCAGGAAAAAAACAGTGGAACCAACATACAAATGATAACAGAACTGGGTAAGCTGTGCCTTTGTCCTCCACTACACTGATGCTCTGCCTCCTTCATCGGCTTGTCTTTATTTCTCTGGCTGCAGATGAGGCCTGCTCCCATGGCATCACTTTGAACACATTTTTATTCTTGGTTCTGGTTGAAATTGACTGTCTTGTTTTGGACTTTTTTTTATGATTTTTTTTTCCCCCCTCTCTCAGAGCATCGCTAGGCCTTTGATCATGCTAGTCTGTCCTTGTGGCTGTTTCCATAGCATCTCCCTGCAGTTCATTTCTGGAGCCCAAGCTCTTTTTCATCAGCAGCCTGTCTGAAAGACTGACATTTCTCTTCCACAGCTCACAGGAAGTCTGGGAAGAAATCAAATTTCAAAAAAAAAAAAAAAAAAAAAAAAAAATCCCTCCAGATAAAACCTTCCTTTAAGCTGTTTATTTTTATTTATTTATTTTGGAGCTGGTCCTAATCTCTAAAGCATACATTTTGAAGAGGGGTGAAACAAAGATTTGTATGAAGCCTTGTTCAAATAGAACTGGATTTCAGGGCATTTTCTCCAAACACTGGCTATTCAAGAAAACATTCAAAGACACACTGCTGTAGTGGAAGTGAATGTGTGCATTTGTTTGGGCTGTTGTTCTGAAAATTAATGCTTGTATTCGTGACCTTTTCTTATAATTACTTGTCTTCATTATGGGATGATTAATTAAATTATTCCCGACTCATCACACACAGTATTTATACTCATTATACATTTTAAACTGCACCTGTGGACAATATTAACCATACAATTCATGTTGGTTTTCACAACCTTTACATTGGCATTTAAGGTACACCCTTGTCAGATTTGTTCAGGTTTTTTTACTTGGATGTGTTAACTTTATATCTGTTTTGTTTTTGTCTGACTGCATGATCTCTGACATGCATGGTGGTTTACGCTCTTTTTTAATTTCCTGTTTTATCCTAACACATGAGCACAATATTTGCGACACAGCTGTTTATGTTTTTATGCAGCGTTACAACAGTTTTACGGTGAATAATTTCCCCCAAAAAACGATCACCTAACTGAAGACATTTGCTGGAAATCTTGGCTTTTTTTCTGGAAGAAATTGTAATTGTGTTTCTCTGTGCCACAGTGAATGACTCGAATGTTCAGTTCCTGGACCAAGACGACGATGATGACCCGGATACAGAGCTGTATCTGACTCAGCCCTTTGCCTGCGGGACCGCTTTTGCTGTCAGTGTGCTGGACTCGCTTATGAGCGCAGTGAGTTTAATATTGATCGGACACATATATAATACATAAAAATGTTTTTCTGCAGGTACTAATACAGATTTATATAATGATGTTCAATACTTTAAACATGCCAGGAGAATAAAGACCTAATGGAATCAAATTTGATCCATTATGTATGTGTAACATATCCGTGTATATAATTGTGAAAAAAAGAACAAAATGCTTTCTCTGCATTTAACCAATCACACACCATGTAGCCCGCACCCAAGGAGCAGTGTTGGGGATGGTTCCTTGCTGAAGGGTAACTTAGGGCGACCTACTGGTCTGGGACTCAAACCCATTACCTTCTGATTAGGAGGCCTAGTGGGAGCCCTAACAACCAGGCCACCACTGCTATTTCATGGGTTTCTTCCAATAGAGTATTAAACAATTGAGTATGTTGTTAGACTAGTAAACATCAACATTAGCCAGCAAATAGTAACCATGTAGTAACAGGTAGTTGACTTGATGTCAGCCCATCACATCATTACTGGATGCTGGAGCCAATCCAAGAGCTCTTAGGACAAAAGACAGATAGACACCAATTTTATTTTATTTTCTAGTGTTCTTCCTTGAAAAAAATCATGATATTCATACATATTAATACTGACTTCTGTTAAGCCTGTCTCAACTTGTTTTTAAACCACAGAAAAATGATTTAGTTTAATTGCCAGGCACTGTGATCATACGCATTTTCCATATCACAAACATTTTTTTTCATCTTTTTTCCGTCTATAATAAAATAGAATTTATAGATGGAGACAGAAGGGTTTATATTGTTAAAAAAAATTTACGGTGTTTTTCAATTTTAATGAGGTTTATATGCCTGCTCTGTTTTATAGCTTAATGAAGAAGCAAATGAAATAATATGTTGTCATAAACTTTGTCACAGCTCCAGTTTTCTCCCATCATGAGGGGTTATATAGAATTACACAAAGTTGTTTCGTGATCTGTTCTAGCTAATACTCTGAAATAGTGCATAGGAAAGAGGAAACCTCAGACTGTGGTGTGCTCAGATGTAGGACTGGAGCGTCACCAGTAGGCAGAGGTTCATAAATGAAACGCCACATTGATCAGACACTACCGTCAGCCGTAGTGACATCAAAAGGAAAGTTGTTGCCAAGACTCCTCATATAATGTGTCATGAAATGAACTTTCAAGAGACTTATTAGATCTTTTAACAAGGTAAGTGTTCGAGTTCTCTTTAATGGCATGCCTTGACACACAAGGTGGGCTCCTATGAGGTCCAAAAGCTTTAATCTCCAAACAATGTCATCTTGGGTAGAAAAAGGGATAAGACTTTCTTCTCCTCTCTCTCCTTCTTTCCTTCCATTTTTTCCCCTTAACTACGACCATTTCTACCCCCCCCTCCCCCCCAACCCCCACCTTATCCACAAGATGGCTTAATTCCAGTACCTTTCACTTTAAGTGAAGTTAGAACAAAGCAGCCTTCAAGTGCGTTCCTCTCTGGACAAAGGTGAAGCTGGCTAATAGACAGCTCTCATCCATCATTCAGCTGAATAGTGCTGTCAGGGGCCTAGAGAGGTGTCACTCCAGCACAAAGTCCGAGTCCCACCTCCCTCTGCCACTCACGCCAACGCCTGACACACTGAAGCAGCCGTACACACACATACCCACCCACACACAGTCCCATATATAAACAGGCGAAAAGGACCTGGCTCGAACAACAACACAGAATCCGACCACACAATGATTTTTTCCTAGTAAAGTCCTCTGCAGAAAACAAACTTCTGCACATTTTATATAAATGTTATAAAACATAAAACTATGACAGCAGCACATTTGTATTTACTGTTGTACTCATCATGTGCTATAATGTGTTAACTTAAATAGAAATTAAAATGGTGCATAAAAAAGTGTTCAATGTAGACGATCTAGCTTCTCGTTTAGAAAACGATCAAAACATAAATCTGGGTGTCTTAATTGTGTATACAACTGTATATTTAGCATGTTAGAATGGTATATTATATAATTTAGTATAATTTTATATGAAGTTCTTTGAATAGCTCTATATATCTTTATTTAAACTGTTTTGTATGTATTATTTTATATATTTTGATGTGTACCCCACTGTACTTTTAAAGAGGTCAGTGCCCCCTTTTCATTTACATATGTGCCTGCACTGTGTTTATGAAAATAATATTAAACTTTTGCTGAATTGGATAAGAAAAACTACCTCAGAATTGACCATTGTAAAGTGATATAAATGTGCAATTACACTTTAGCTTACTCTAGCAGAATAACTTATTTTACTATCAAAGTGCAATTTTTTTTATTCACAATGAAATGTGTATGTTCATATTTATTATTATTATTATTTATTTATTTGTTTGTTTATTTATGCTAAAACTTAAAAGACTTAAAATAAGGTTTGAGAGCATTTTCTTGAATAATTGTGAAAGGTAACTTATTTTTGGATTTTAATTTGGCACGCATTGATAAAGCATGCATTTCGACTACAAAAATTAAGGAACAGAGTGCTGTACATTTGCCATAACAGCTTGCCCACTGTCAGCATTCAGATCCTTATGAAGCTCTAATTAGTTCTAGTAATGATAATTGATAACAGAGAGGTCTCCTGGTAATAGCATGTGTGAAATGCTCTCCTGTTAAGCATGGATGCTGATATCAAACGAAGACTAAAGAGGGAGATGGGGGGTGAGGGGGGCAAAAAAAACAACAACAACAGCAGCTGGCTTAATTGCATTCCCGTGTCTCTTCCCGTGGTGGAGAGCACAATGTGACGAGACAGCTCAGGGTCTAGATAACAAGGCACAGGATGGCTTGGAAAAAGTCTCTGTGTCTTCCTTCCCGTCGCGGCTCTAATGGTGCTCTCATCCGTATCCCCCACCTTATCTCCTCAGACATACTTCAACGATAATATCCTCACGCTGATCCGGACGCTGGTCACGGGAGGCGCCACGCCGGAGCTGGAGGCGCTGCTGGCAGAGGAGAACGCACTGCGCGGAGGGTACAGCACACCGCAGACTCTGGCTAACAGGGACAGGTGTCGGGTGGCCCAGCTGGCCCTGTACGACGGGCCCTTCGCAGACTTGGGGGTAAGTGGGATGCTTAAGAGGAGCTGACACGTTTTGTCACTTTCCCCAACAGCGTGCGGTCCCCTGTCCCACGCCTCTGCTGCCCGCTAATTCAAACTGAACACACCGTGCATGCAGAGGAGGCCCAGACAGAGAGCAAGGGAGAGAGGCTGTGTGTGTGTGTGTGTGTGTGTGTGTGTGTGTGTGTGTGTGTGTGTGTGTGTGTGTGTGTGTGTGTGTGTGTGCGTGTACAAGAGGCACTTGGGTGGAAAAATAAGCCTGTCTCAAACCATTCTTCGCATTTTTTCCTGCATTATCAGCTGTGTAACACTGATCCCTATTTTTTAGTCCATGTCACAATAGTGCTCGGGTTACGGAGAGATGATACAAATTCTGAGGATGTTTCTCAGCTTTGCACACCCCTACTGTAAAGCTTTGTATAACAAGTGACTAGCTATGTCATGCCTGTACGTTTCTGTGCTTCTCTGAGAAGTATCTCACTGGTAAAAGCATTTCTTGAACTTTCAACAGCTGCTCAAATACTTTTTTTTTTTTTTTTTTCTGTCACTTCTCCTTTTCAGGATGGTGGTTGCTACGGGGACTTGTTTTGTAAAGCATTAAAAACGTACAACATGCTCTGCTTTGGAATCTATAGATTAAGAGATGCTCACCTAAGTGCACCAAGCCAGTGCACAAAAAGGTGAGATTTCATTTGCAGACAAAGAAAACCTTCTTTTCACTTTCAAGTCAGTTCCTAGTCTCTATTGTTGTGTTTAATGGTTAGTACAATGACTATATTGTGCACATGGTAAGCTGACGCTCTATTTAAACGATACACAGAAAGAAAGATGATACATGAGTCCTGATAAAACAATAGGTTGGTCAAAAGTAATCAGATGTAAACAACTTTTAAACAGGCTGTTTTTTCTACGGGGTCTTGAGGAGTGATATATTTAAAAGACCTCTGTTCTGATTGGCTGCCTTGGACTGTATTTTCATTCAAAGACAGTCTGGGAACACTCCTTATAACATCCTTTTGAGTTATTCTGTAAATCGGGTTTGTTTTTGCAACATCACAGCGACACTGAATTCAAAGCAGGTCTTTGCACATGTGTATCCATATACGTATTATGTGGCTGTGGGAAGTTTTGATGAAGATTCTGAAGATTTTTTTTTTATATTGTCTCTTAAACTCAATATGCAAGGATGTGATATGTGCAAAATTTAAAAAGCATAATTCACACACAAACGTGCATTGGCTGATCTGGAGAAAGATGTGTTAGCAAATATAAACAGTATTATTCATCAGATGATCACGCACGGTATGAATAGATATAAGTGGACCATTTAGCAAATGTATCATATTTACTGATGATTCATCATCACCAGATCATTATGAACATTCTAACATATTTTTACCTCCATAGATATGTAATCACCAACCCACCCTATGAGTTTGAGCTGGTCCCCACAGATCTGATCTTCTGCCTGATGCAGTTTGACCACAATGCAGGCCAGTCCCGAGCCAGCCACTCCTCTCATTCTTCGCACTCATCCAGCAAGAAGAGTTCCTCGGTCCATTCTATCCCGACCACCAACAGGCAGAACCGCAGCAGCAAGGCTCGCGAGGCCAGAGACAAACACAAGTAAGACTGGCCTTTTCCCCTTACACTGTATATCTGTCCTCGGTGTATGTTTCTGTGTGTTTGCTTGTTGACTGCTGTCTTTGTGCATATGTTGTAAAGAAAGATTAATGTATATCTAACACTCCTTGTTATGTTTGTGAATTTGCTCTGTGGTCATCTGCATGTGACCCTTGCTTTGAGCCCACATTAGAACCATTAGTGCATTGCCTCATTTCAACCACAACACAACTCGGGACACCAGCACTGCACTGCATATGGCTGTTCCATTAAAATGATGCAGTAGAATTCCAGGACAAGGGGTTTGATTCTCCAAAACAGGCTTTATGAAAGGATTACTTTAAAGTGATGGTTTATTCCAAAGGGTATTATTGCATATTTTTATCCCACATCAAGTTAATCAGTGGAGGAAAAAATGTTTTGTTGTGAACCTGTTAACTATTAATGTCCATTTTTAAAGAAAAGATTGGAATAAAGTGTCAAAAACTATATATCTATTTCAATTACTGGCTGCATTAGCCTCATAACACCTGTGGGAACCCAATGGAGAAAAAAAGCATCAGTTTAAACCTTTGTTCCAACCATTGCTTTAATCGGAACTACAATAGTGTCATTTCAATAGTGTGAGTTGATTATAAAGTATATGTCTGTATTAAGAAGTGTCTTTGTATGATGTATTAAGTATAAATGTATGAGTGTGTTTTTCTGCACTGATATTTTTATATAAAATATATATACAAATGTGACAAATGTAGTTTGTTCAGTTGTTTAAGTGCTATAGTTTTATGTGACTGTACACTTTCTTGACATGACCACGGTCCTTATGTTGATGTTTAATAGAGCAGGAATAGAATGCAAAGGATCATTCATTGCCTTCCTCAGTGTTTTCACTCTCATTTGTCACTGTATGTGTGATTTGCGGTTGCATGTCCATGTTTTAGTCTGTGTTGCTTATTTTAGCAGTGTTTCAGTAAGTCATGAATTGGGATGTAGTGCTGGTAAGGTAGTCTGTAAGATTTCACAACATTCTGAAATACCTTGCAGTTGCAGGAACATTGGATATTTTCTTTTTTGGAGGGAACAGTTTGCAGAATAACAATGAAAGTTATGAAGAAAAACTTGCATTTCTAGTTTAATTTAGCTCCTTTGCAAACACCTGTATCTGCAACGTATTGTGAGGATTTAAATATTTCACTTAAAGAAACTGAAGTCTATTCCTTTGGTAGTAGAAAAGGAGATACATTTTTATAATGAAAGCTAAAGAGATAGATATGTAGCATAATTATTAAAATGATCACTTATAAATGGAAAATATGTTAAACTTAGAGCTACAGAAGTTCACTATATGACTAAAGATTAAATGATATGTTATATAACATATATGTAAAGACATCATAGAGTTATAAAAAAGTCATAAAAATAAAATACATTTATAGTAACCTGAAGGCAGTAATGGCAAGGAGCGTTTTTTTTAAAATACTATCTAAATTAAAATATATGGTCATGTCAGTCAGCGTGTTATAGACATGTTACTTGCCTTAAGGACTGTAAAACTTACTTAGACCACTTCTTTTTCTAAAGTGCAACAAGGATGAATAGAATGGGCCAAGGTATGCAAGTTAATGATTATGCATGATATAGCACCTGTTGTGAGATATCTGAATCATAACTTTGTCCTTGTGGAGCACTGTTATGAGAGGGGATGTTGATTTACTTTTCAAAGGAAATCATGCCTACATTTCACCATTGCTTTCAAATAGAAAGCAAATGGCTGCCACTGCTGCCTAACTCTTTGTCATGCTTAGGATCATCTGAGCACTGCATGTGGTTGATCATCATCCTCTGCCTTTTACCTCTATACCTGAGTTCATCTGATAAGTTTCTCTGGATGGCCCCTTCTATTTTTATTATTATTTTATTTCCGCTTCCATGTATGTATCAATTGGTTTGGTTTCTTTGTCAATCTTAGACAAATTGCCTTGTGTGAGAGCTCTTTGTGTTTACACCTTTTCCTATACATCAGTCCAATGGTTTCTGGTTTCAGATCAATGGAAATAGGCTCTTTGCTAGGACTGAGCTGTACAGTATTATAAATAAATTACCAGCCATGATTGGCAAGCAGTTTAATTGCAGTGGTTAAAAATAAAAAAAGCTCATTCAATAAAAGAGAACATGTGGAGAATTGTTTATACCAAAGTTAATTTTAAACATCGCCAAATATTAATACATACTTTTACATAAAGGTTTGGCTCCTTGGGCAGAGATTAGGGCTAGTCCTGGACTACAAATGTATGAAAGAGTGATTCTCCACTGAAAGAAATATATAGTCCCCGACAGTTTTAACCCCTCTATGAGAAACCAACCAGTAATGCTTTATTCTCTTTTACTGTTATTGACCAAGGATTCTTAAAATGGATTATTGCATTAATAAGTCATTAGGCTATGGTAGAGAAAATTTCCCATTGTCTCTACTGCAGCATACTTTGATTTGCGACTTACTGCCTGAGGAAAATCCCAAGCATTTTCCATACAGCTAAGCACCCCAGTGGTTTGGATGAGTTGTAAAATTATGAAAATGTAATACTTCATAGATTCCTGTGATGATGTATAGCTGAATTCCAGAGGGCCTCCTCTACACTATAAAAAATGATTTGGTGTTTTAAGTTATAGTATGTAGAACATTAAACTCTAAAATCTGGATTGGCTCGATCAGAAACTTGCTCATCCAGACCAGAGAAAGTTGACAGCTAAACGTTTTCCTCTTGGCAGAAGTCCCATCAAAAAGTAAGAAAGCAAAACATGATGAGAAGCCCAGTCCCTCTGAAATTGGTTCTCTTAACTCTTGCCATGCCGGAGGATGTCTCAGGGCAATATGAGTGCCAGTATCAGTAGTGAACTCAGGGGAATAGAGCGAGGTGGCTGACTCCTTGCACCACCGCAGGCACAACTCCACTCACATCAAACGCCTGTGCTGTGACACTCTAGCCTGCAGGCCTTCGCTGCCTGACACTCCAAGCTCTGCACACACTTTCACATTGAAGTCAGAGTTAGAAATGTCGGAGTGCTAGAAAATGACACTGCCTGTGGGAAGTTGAGCAGGATGAGGGCAGAAATTCACCCCACACATTGACTTAAAGTCTGTAATTTGGCACGTTGTGTCTCATTTCCCAGATTTTGCGCGGGTTACAGGGAGAATGAAATGTAGAGCTTCTGAGCACACCTGACCCTACTTCGATAATGAATGCAGAAACACAGCATGATGTACCCCATTTCTTTACTCTACACTGTGTCCCTTGATGTCTTTAGAGGCTGTAAATGCTTTTAACATACAAACATTTTGAAAGCTTTAGCATTAGTACTATCGGAACCACAACCTGTATTTTCACCCTGTGGTTGTTGAATGTGAATGTGGATAAAGATAGTTTTTTCTTTTTCCTTTTATTGATAACTTTAGGGAAGGATCTATGTTAATATGTGCAAGCTTTTTGTACTAATGCTGTCCTTTTCATCTTCCCCTGCTTTTCTTCTGCCCGGTTGTCTCCCAGAAAAGAAATGGTTTACAGATGAACCAGAAAATGCCTACCCAAGGAACATTCAAATCAAGCCGATGAGCACTCACATGGCCAATCAAGTCAATCAGTACAAATCCACTACCAGCCTGATTCCACCTATCAGAGAAGTTGAAGATGAATGCTGAATCCCTGGCCTTTGATGACGTGGAGGGCGTTGGAACATCCTGTCATAAAAAAATGATGATGATGATGACTATGATGAGATGGTTACGATGATGACGATTCACTGTAATTCCCTTGAACCACAGCTCAAGGGTTTTGTTGCGATCATGGACACTGGAAGGGACCTCTTATGTGTATACCTTTAATGTTACTTCCATGCTTTTGGAAATGTTTAATTTATAAATGTATACATAGTGATGTACATAATGACAATCAAGTAAGGATTGTACAGCCCCCTAGCACTTTTTGAAATTAAGTTAAAATGGAAAAAAGTACTTCCTCTAATTCTTTGCAATATCTCATGTCTGTCGTGACCTGACTCTGTGCAGAAGAGTTCATCTTATGGAGGATGAGGGTCAGACTCATTCATCTCATCCTGACATTACCCAAAGAACCTTATCCGAAGTCCCACTCACACATGCTCATCTGCTTCTTTTTGCACTATGTTATCGAGTTATTATGGAATAACTTGGGGGGTGGGGGGCTGGAGGTTGGGGGAAGCAACAGATGTCAATCTGGGTTGCTCACTGGATCATGGAAAGATTGTTGGTTTTCTTGTCTAGTTCACTGTGTGGCAGGATTAGCGGTGTGTAGCAGGAACGGTTGTGTTCGTGGAAATGAGTGTGTCAGGGTGTGCATGGACCTCTGTCCTGCATGGTGTTTGCTAGGGGCATTCATTCAATAGAATAAATGTTGCATTACACATTTTGGACATCTAAAGAGGCAAAATAAATCACATATCCATCCATACACACTGTCCAGGCCATCTTAAATGGGAATGTATTTGCCATAATTTATTATAATGCAAAAGGTGGTCCCCAACGTAGCCCTGCAAAATTGGCAATACATTATGAGGATATGCACTACTTTTGCTGACGTCTTTCCATTGTGCTTGAGTCCTGGCTTACAATGGTTGAAAATATCTTGTGATTAAGGCTCATAATGTGTTCGTTCAGAGGAGGCACAGGAATCAAAATGCTTGTTAGTGCCTGTGTGTCTGCCTGCATTCACCTGCTGATAATCCTACTATGATTGAGCTTTCATATCAAATCAAATGTTCTCTCTCACAAGAGCGACAGCTGATGTTTAAATAGCATGACAATGAGTCATTGATACGTATAAAGTTTAATATGCCACATATTGCGAAAAGTGGGCATCTATGGTTCCTCCTTTTGAGTGTGGCCACTGCCTGACACATTGTTGGCACAGAGGCAAAGATGTGCTTGGATGTTCTCTGTGACCAACTGTGATGCCTTAAACATGGAAGAAATAGACAGAGAGATACACAAGCTCAATCATAGTTGTCAGTTATCATCAAAAACAAAGTGAATCTTGAAAATTCTTTGTGTTGATTGGGTACTAGACTGGACAGAACGAACTACACTTAACAAGACTAGAACACAGTTGTGTAGCCTTTATGTTAAGTGGGGAGTATACAAATACAAAGCAGAACTTTGAACTTTGCTTCAAAGGTTCTGTCAGATTTATACATACTGTACGTACATACTTATTTTTTAATCCATATAAGCGTAATCATTTTGTACTTATTTTTATACATATCAAAGAAACTTTATTTCTAAATTTATCTTAAATGCATCTTACCGAGACTACAATGCACACCAGTTCAGTTTGTCCATTTTTACCCTTGGGAACAGAACATATCACATTGCTTTAAAAAAGGACAAGCAAATGATCCATCTCATGTTATAGGAGACAACCTAAAAAAAAGAGTCAAAAAGGTAAAAACTCAGCTCTCTGTTTGGTTTTCTTGGAGTTGTGCTTTCAATACTTGATATGTGGGCTGCTTTGAAGGAACTTTGTAGCTATGTCAATTAAAAATGTGTACTATGTTTCATTTGCATTGGCCGAGATACAATGAAATTAAATTCATGCAGTGCTTAGAGTTAGGTTACCAGTTTAAATCCAAGATAAAAGCGACTGTGATACGTTGACGCTGGCTTCGAACGGTGCATGAGAATGGATAACTGTGAATCGTTTGCACCTACTCTTTCTTTTCTGAGGGTAGAATTGACAATGCTATCGTTGATATTGACCTAAATTAGGTCTCAGGACACCGAGAAATTGTGCTGAAGTATTTTTTAATGTGCACACACCTA
Source organism: Hepsetus odoe (assembly GCA_017165825.1). Lineage (NCBI taxonomy): Eukaryota > Metazoa > Chordata > Actinopteri > Characiformes > Hepsetidae > Hepsetus > Hepsetus odoe. The sequence continues at coordinate 16,941,848 of CM029367.1, read as the reverse complement.
TAATTCACTTGAATGTGTATGAGAAGATATCCTCGATCAGAAGTGAGCAAACAGCCATACAATTGTAGATGTAAGGGGGAAAAAAGCTACAATTCCATCTGCGGAGGAAAAAAATAGCAATGCATAGTGTCAAAGTATGTTGTGTAAATTCTGCCCATTATAGGTCACGTTTTATTTTCCAAAAAAGGATCTCAGCTTTAATGTCCGTCTACTGGATGTAGTATGATCCTACTGCAGCCAACTAGGCGTTGTCCTGAAGTGATTTTTTTTAAAATTGTGAATACATTGATGTTACACTTTGTAGCAAGTAGATATATTAAAGAAAATGTGAGTAAAATGTATATAAATTGGACTGTCAATAACATACTTGCTAGCCTGAAAAAGGAATTCTGACCTAAAATGAATGATGAATCACTACACATTGGAGTTCAAAGTCATTTTATTTTGTTTTCTTCATGAGTGACTTGTCTATGTAAGATCCTTTTCCTGTAATGAAACTCAAGCAGTACATTGCAAAGAAAAGCCACAGAATTATGGGAAAAGCAGGTTCCATTTGAAGTGCAGAGGGACTTGCGGCAAGCTATAGTTTCAGAGTAGGCATGCTGTATTTTTTAAGAACATTATTTGATGTGAATTCTTTTGCATCTGAGTTTACATTCCATTTTGTCAGCTTATAAGTCAGTTAATGTTATGCTACTACAGTCGTTGTTTGTGAAAAACTGTCACAGACACTAATTCGTTTACAGTTTTTTCTTTTTCTTTTAAAAATCATATCTTTTTATTTCTCAGATAACAAACTAAAAATGCATTTAAAGCAGGATTGTTCATTGATATCAGGAATGGGATTTTCTTTCACCCCTAAAGTCTGTACCCATAATGATCAACAAGGGTTGTTCTTCAGCTTGACTTTCTTCTCCAGTGCACATGGGAAACAGCAGGTGATCTGTCTATCGTATGGCAAAAAGATCTCCTTCACATGTCAGACTGTTCAAAGTGCCATGATGGTGTCCCTCAGGTAGCATCGTTCAGTCATGTGTTAAAACCATGAAGGATTTGGTGTTTGGTGGCATCTAATGCTGGCATGGAGAACATCCAAGCCATCCACGCCTCCATGCCAGTGCAGTGCCAGGCAGTGCAGTCGGAACAAGGAGGAACACTTGAAGACCCACTAATGCGAAAAGTGGCATCAATGTTAGTAAAAAGGTTAAAGCAAAGACCAGCTGTACACATTGTACCAAGTATGGGTTTATATCAAATGACCATAAATAGTTCAAGTAGTGAGACATAAACTGGTGGAGTAACACTGACTGAAAGATGTGGGAGGGGCACTAAATTTATTTAACACTTTTCCATTTCTTCAGGAGTGTTTTAATCAAATGATTTCAACTTGAAGTGCAAACTTACGAATATGTATATATTAGTATTAACTTACTAATATATACATATATGTGTGTGTGTGTGTGTGTGTGTGAGTGTGTGTGTGTGTGTGTATATATTACACTACAGTCACATCACCAATTTTTGACAATTGTATGCTACTGTAAAGATTGGGGTGTTGCTAAAAAAAATAGATATTGTACAGAATGAACTACTTTGAGGGAATTAAGTCTTAAAAAGCTGAAATTGCATCGGGATGATTTATTTTTTATTTTAATATAATATTGTAAGACATTCAATTTATATTTAAGTTTTGGCATATTCATTACAGGAAAAAGGAGTTTCTCATAGAAGATTATATTATTTGAACTGTTCTAGCTAATGGATAAATGGAGGAATTGATGGTGCTGAGTTGATCTACCTGACTCTGTCAAACATAACCTGCTGATAAATATACTGTCTTGTACAAAAAGTTTGTACATAAACTGTACATGTTTCTTTTTGTATTTTCTCAAATTAAAATGGATGTATTTGTGTTCTAAAGGCTGGGTACTTTTCTCTTCACTTTTCTCTTCACTGCAGGTTTTAATCTGAAATCATTTTACAACCATTTAGGCTTACTTATTATAAGTAAGCCAGCTGCAGTGCAGAATTACTTTATGAAACGTGCAGTAGGCAATACTGAGTGTACCACCCAGCACGCTATGTGAAAAGTGAAAGTGACAACCCTTGTCATTGCGAGGTCACAGCACAGCACACAGTGAACCACAACAAAATTGGACCTCTGCATTTAACCCATGCACACAAATACCGTGCAGCAGTGGGCAGCTATTGAAAGTGCCTGGGGAGCAGTGATGGGGACGGTACCTTGCTCAAGGGTACCTCAGGGCAACCTACTTGTGAGGGAATCGAACCCACAATCTTCCGATGCAGGGGCAACTCCGTAACCACTAGGCCACCGCTGCCCCAATGTGGCCTCGTCAGGAGCTCATCATGCCTAAGTTTGAGCTCTAATGTAAAACTGAACAAAGTGTTAGTAAAACCCCTGATGAAGAATAACAAAAATAGAAACCTAAAAAATCACAATCTTTAATGTTAGATAAAGCAGTAGTCTAGTCTGCATAAAGATTTAAAAAAGGCTTACAAGTGAAACCCATATTTTGATTAAATTCTATTGAAATCGTTAATTTGGTCATTCTTGTTTAAATAAAGTTTTGTTATATGCTACTTTATGCTCTTTTTAAAAAGGTAACTGCAATGTAAATGTCACCTTTCTGTTTGTAATAACAGACAGCAATTCCATGTGCAAATGGAATTCTGTATTGCCTGAGGCCTGACCCTCCAACAAGCCGAAGTAAAGAGAGGTGAAAGTAGAACAGATGTTGGTTGCACTGCTGATTTGTAGCCTGATAAGAGTGGCACCCAGCCGGCTCAAATTGATGGCTTGTTAGTAAGGACTGGCCCCTTTGTGAGATGTTTTCAAAATGATTGATTTACGATAAAGTGGCTCCCTCTGTGTGCACGCAGGCAGAACTGATTCAGATCGATTTCAGTGAAATTGATTGATCAGCCATTTAACTTGGCAGTATGTTTACCAAAAGTAGCCATGCAAGACTCTCAAGTCTCCCAGTCTGTCACAATACAAATGCATAAAAAAAGCACACATAATAGCTATGTACTTGAACATACATCTAGGAATATCCCATCAAATATTATTGTTCTTAATGTACCACAGTTATCCCACTGAGACATTTACAATTATGAATCCGTTTGTAGTCTTCATGATACCAAATAGACTTTTAAGAAGCAATACCCTATAAGAAGATATTGGTCTTCAGGTTTTTCAAGAGCCATTTTTTTAAATACCGGGTGAGATTTGGGTGAGGAATCTCTGTAAATTTAAACAAAGTAAGCTTTCATATCATTTTAGTGTCCCACACAACAAGCATCTATACCAGTTCTAGTGCCAGAAGCTTGTATGCAAGCCAAGAACCTTTTAAAAACATTTGTTTTTTCAAGAGTATACAAATTCTGAGGTGGTTTCTCTCTCTCTCTCTCTCGCTCTCTCTCTCTGGGACTCTGTTTGATATAGACAAAGCACTCCAGCGCACAGCCTGCAAATCATCTCACAATGGACACTTTATCGTGTCCTCTGGATAATTGTGGATAAAAACAGCCCTCTACATTCTCACCTTGGGATGAAGTGGCCCCATAATGCTGCATATTAACGATTTTACACAGCGAGCTATGGCTTCAGACCTGTCAGCATGCCAATAATATTTACTGTCTGACACATGGACAGTGGTGGGGGGTGGTAGGAGGGTGAGGGGCCGATTACACCGATCCAGCTGACAGCACCCTCATCCCCCACTCCTTTTACAAATAACCTCGCAGCAATATCTTAGGAAAATTCAGGCTTATGGCTGTAAACTATCCTTGGGGTGCTTGTTCTGAATTAAGGCCAAGCACAAACAGAGCAAGGCGCTATTCAAATACAAGACTGTAAATAAGCCATGAAAGCTTTCAGTTACACCAAGCAGGGTGATAATATCTTAGCAAGGAAGGGGCCCTACAGTGCACTGCCTAGGCATTTTCCTGCATGAATAGAAAAAAGAAAGATATTTGACAGGCCATTACGGGCCATTTAGCAAATCAATAAACATTGAAATCAAAAGCAATTTTCTACACGGTTTGTCAGAAGAGCAAATGAAACTAAGAAATGTCTAATATTGACCTCATAACAATCAATATGTACAGGTTTTGACAGGATTTGTTATTAACATGATGACTTTCAGAAGTAATTGAAGCACCAGCATAATTGTGAAAGTTTAAGCACCCTAAACACAGACATCAAAACAGAACCCAAAGGAAATGGGAATGTGAAGCCCTTCATTGCTGATGGACGGACAATGCTGAAGGAAGGAGTAGCTATCGCCGTGGCAACAGTATAGACCCTTGGCCATGGTGACCCCCCCCCCTCCAGAGTCACATTTGACATCATCCTCAGGAGCCCTCCAGGATCCGGCTCTGTCTTGATAATAGTTTCCATGACGATGCGGCACGCTCTTTGCATCGGTGCCAGCCCAGATAAACAGTGATCCTTTACGAAAACAAGAAGGTCATTACGGCAGCTTGTCAAATCAATGCTGAAAGTGTCCCGGCTGATTAAGCCATCCCCTCTCAGCTCTGACACCATGTCAATAGTGCTGGGCCGTCTGAGCGCGCTCAGATGATTGGAGTGAAATGCCCATCAGTCAGAGAGCTGAGCTAGACTAATGATTCCCTGTGCTGCCTATTAGAGCTACATGACAACTCAATTCTCCTCTCCACCAAAGAGAGAGAGAGAGAGAGAGAGAGAGAGAGAGAGAGAGAGAGAGAGAGAAAGAGAGAGAGAGAGA